>JARFIW010001297.1:1422500-2022500 GCA_036346225.1 Platerodrilus igneus | reverse complement strand
AGCGTTGCTTTACATTCACAGTTTAATCAGATATAGCACCCTGGTAAGTACTCCAACAGTAAAATGTCATTAGATCGCCAAGTCCGTGCTAAGGTAAGTGCCTACGCGACATACTTAAGACTATCGTCTAAGCCAAATGTTTAAATTTAAACACAGATTGCCTCTAAGCGCAACCATGAACAAGATAAAGAAGCTCAAGATTGGATTGAAAAAGTTCTTGGTGCTAAATTTCCAGCTGGGCAAGAGTACGAAGATGTTCTTCGCGATGGAACAATTCTTTGCCAACTTATAAACAAGTTGCAACCAGGATCCATACCAAAAATCAATACATCTGGAGGACAATTTAAATTTATGGAAAACATCAACAAGTAAAAGCTCATTAATCTTTTCGAGAATAAACAACCAATTTATTTTTAGTTTTCAAGAGGCGTTGAAAAAATATGGCGTAGCTGATGTTGATGTATTCCAAACTGTAGATCTGTACGAGAAAAAAGACATCGCTCAAGTAACAAACACCGTTTTTGCACTTGGCAGACAGGTGAGTCATTAAAAACAGTTTCACAGTTTTGCAAGAGATTATTTTGTATAGACATACAAACATCCTGAATGGAAAGGACCATACTTAGGACCAAAACCCTCTGAAGAAAATATACGCGATTTTACCGACGAACAAAAGAGGTCTGGAGAAGCCTGCATTGGACTTCAAGCCGGTTACAACAAAGGTGCTTCACAAGCTGGACAGAATATTGGAGCCGGCCGTAAAATTATAATTGGAAAGTAGACAAATGAGTACTATATTTGTAACCATTAAAAAAAGCTATGAAATATTTTATAACTATTACTCTATTTATATTTCTATTTATGTAATAAAAACCATCGACTAAGGTAAATCTAACACGCTTCTTTGGAAAGGATCTATAACGCGTCAGTAAAGCGATCATCGCAAAGAATATAACTAGCAAGATTAAGTGGGCGAATGTATATTTTTAACCTTTCCATAAATGTGCAAAGTTCGGGCGATCAGAGCTTCTTGCAAAATAACTTTGTTGCCAACTATTTCACTTAATTTTCGTTTAAAAATTGTGTTTCTATTTTGGGATGACAAATTATCCAGTTAAAATAGAAAATTGAAAGTAGGACGTGCTTTGGTGCATCATTAACAAACTTCTTAAAACAGTTTAAAAGTCGAATATTAAAATAGTATCATTGTCGTAATGAAAATTAATCGCCAAAGTATTCTTGATTATAAATCATATTAAAAACGAAAGTACAGATTAATAAGCAATAACACATATGAATGATACTTATTAAATACACGTATATTAAAATGATTTAGCTGAAGTGCGCGAAAATTACCCCGAAATATGCAGTTGATATTGTTGATTTATTGTTCAGCGCCGCCCTCTTAAAAGCAATTGATAAAATGGTTATACATTCCAGATGCAATTCAGAAACTCAATACCCTTAAACCTTAGATTACTACTCACGGCTTTGTAGTTTTCTGTACACTTTCCTAAGGGGAAAAACATCTTCAGTGTACAATAAAGGAACGACAGAACAATTAATCAATACCCCTCTGACGCCTAACGTTGTAGTCATCTAGTGTGAAAGGAGCGAATCATAAAAGCTTAGCTTTTTACATGAAGTACGTGGTAAATACTAACTGTAAATTTACTGTTTATCCACAGAGGACGCTGTCAATGCTTGAAGAGAAGTAACATGCAAATTCAGAATTAGTAAAATACAATTTCATGTAAATCCACTATTAATTACTAGATAATACATTAGTGAAAGCTGCTGGTTAAGTAATAAGTGTTTTATTTCCCTCGCGGTAAACAAACAGTCTGGTGTGGCCTTTCATTTTAAAAATTTATAATTTTAGAGAACGCTGTTCAATTCGAATAAAATCTTTTATTGCTCCTCGGTATAGGCAACTTACATTACAGGATTTACAGATCCCGTTGCTTTTAACCTTATTTTACAGTTCCTAGGCAACTTACATTACATCCAGCATATACGGTGTTTGGTTTTGAAGTAGTAGTTTGACTTGTTATTTTTGTAAACAGATTCACCACTACCATACATGCGAAACGTGCAGTACAAATGGGCAACCGAATTAAAGGGCGATCGTGCGTAGTACACCCGTTAAATTATTTCACATTTAATGTTATTTTATGATATAATTATGGGTAATGTAATGTAAGGTTTAGAAATTGCGGAGATGCAGTGTTTCGAGAATTTGATTGCTTTTTCAAATCTATCCTAATATTTCATATGGTATAACAGCACGAATTAAGTTTTTTATTTTGCAAATAATATAAAAAAAATATTTATGGCAAGATAAACAAGTATTACATTGAATATTTACTATAAAGTGCCAGCAAGCAAACATAAGACTTGGGAGGTGTGTCCTTGGTGTCACTGCCTGCTAAGAAGTACACTCAAAGTAGAATGCTTTTATTTGTCAAATTGAAATATTTGAAGGTTAGGTTATTATTATTCAACATTGATAGAATTATTGTATTTTTTAATCTTTAATAATTTTAGAAGATTTAATTAACAATGCATGACATAAACCACACCATGGAATTTTAGATTTGCTTGAAAAAAATGCTTTGTTCCCGCAGTGTACTTTGAAACAAATCGCTTTCTGATTGGTTCAATATGTTGTTATTGAAAATTAGTTCACATATTTTCCGGGTCAAATGTTTGCTTGCCATTTCAAATGGACCTGCACCTTACCGCAATTCTAGATTACTAGAACGGGTGAAATGGCTTGCGTGTTCTAATGAACTAAAAAGCCAAGCTACAGATACAACCAAAGTAGTAGGGCCGTTAGTGAGGAATCAGACTAAGACAGGTCCCCGAAAAAGGGCGACGGCTCTTTCGATTCTTAGATTGGCAGAGACCATAGGAGTCGGTATGGCAGTCTAAGAGACACCGTTGCGATGTGGAAGGCAACGGGAAACCGCCACATTACCCCCCTCCCCCAAGTACACAACGTACTTAAATTGTAATAAACATGATGGCATTCTCTGTGGTAAAAGATTCCGAAGTTATAATAATTCCCCATTCGAATCTCCAGGAGGGGACTACTTAGAAGAAAGTGATCGGAAAGTTCAGATTAAGAATCAGGAACATTTTGCGAATCGGAGCGTGGAATGTTAGAAGTATGAAGCAAGTATGTAAGCTAGACAACATGAAAATTGAAATGAATAGGTTAGCGCTAGACATGGTAGGGATCAGCAAAGTTCGGTGGCCAGAGGCTGGGGATTTTTGGAGTGGAGACTTTGGGGTAGCTGACAACAAATCATTGACATATACTAAAAATAAGAACGGCCCTAAGACAGATCCTTACGACACTCCTGATGAGGGAATATACGCAAATGATTCATAACCTCTATAAGTTACTTTCAGCTGACGATTTGTTAGGTAAGAATAGAAGAGTATTATCAACTTCGAATGCAGACAGTTGTGACGGTAGTAGGATTAAGAAATATGCCCGTTTAGACCGTGTCGACAAATGCGATAAAATAATACTTACAAAGCAAATGGTTACGAATCTTGCGGACGTTTTTCGGTCGGAAAGATGTAACTCATACACACCATATCAACTTAGAGGTTTCGAATTCATGTATTCCGTGGGAATTGGATGCTCTATTTTAAGGAAGTTTAGCTAATGATGAATGCTATTATACGTGCCGTCTGCAGTTAGTAAATAATTTAATTTTTAAACAAAAAAATCATAGATACTACTCAGATTTAGTTAGATAATTACAATAAATTGTTAAAAAAGAGCGATAATGTGTTAAAACGAAAAAGAAAACACATTGTGGATCGAGAGGAAATGTCAATATGTAGATCTAGTGGTGATTATTCTAGTGGAAGTCACGAATTATTTTTTCCTGTGGATGAAACATTGGCAGTATATGTAAAGTAGGGCTACTTCCCAAAAAAAAGCGGTAGATGGAAATTTATATGTATAAGACAGAAACTTGCGGTACCTAGATAGGATTTTTAAAATTATTTTTTCTATATGGAATATATGTGTGTGGAAGAGAGAAATACATACACATATTCTGGTTACGACTGTTAATTTCGAACAGATTAGCCACCTAGTAACCAGTTTAACTCTTACAAGACATATTTGCTGTACGTTGGATTGCCTACTATAGAAACTCATATATTATTTAGGATTGACAAAATTTATAGTACGTCAGTTTCTTGTTTCTTTACGCAACGTCGTCTAGACCTCCGTTTAATGAATTTTTTTAATATAAGTATATAATATTAGCGTACACCGCATACGTTCGCCATGTAATTATTTGGATCTCTAGGTAGTAATTATTATATTTTATTTTCTTAAACGTCTTAACCATTTACGTATTATTTTCATTACGCTTCCTACGCGAATTTATTCAAACGTTTAAATTGTATTGCAACGTCTATTATATCTATCACTGACACCCACCCTAAACATTTTTACTACATGCCAATATCCAAAAATTGAAAGCTTAATTTTCAGTTCCGGAAGAATTTCTTCATTGGATCAACTAATGCATTGTAAAACCTAATGTGAAAACACATTTTCCACTAAACATAACACTCATTAACCTGAGCATTGTTTATTTTAGTAGCAACCCCAACGAACTTTAACACACAAAAATATATAAACGATGATAAATATAAATTTAATCTTTAAAACTGCGGTAGTTGGAGAAAGTGTGTTGTTAACCAACAAACATTTTGCTAATGTCAAGGTTTTAAAACGCTTTCGGCAAAATATTTTGTTGCTCAGCGAACACCATCATAGAGTCAAAGCATAATTTTGTTTGCTAGGTGAAAGGAGGGGGATAAAATGATTTGGGAAGGAAAGGTTGAAAAGGTTTTGGGGGAGGATGTGGAAAAAGTCTTTAATTATAATTACAATCTGTGCTCTATTTATCGTTGACTGGTGCTGAGTCTAAGGTCTGAGCTACACAGTGCTAGGTTTTATAGCAAATAGGAGAACTAGAGATGACTAGCGTAATTCGCCATATTTCCTAAACGGCGTTGGTGCTACATCTAGAAATCAGTGGTACAAGCTGGTGATAGTTATATGCAAAAAGGTGCAAGATTTTGAAATAAACCCGACTACGGTGTGTACTTGTGTGTGTATGTGTGTGTGTGTATGTGTGAGGGGGGCTAAAAGTCTTTAAAAATTCGTCGTCATCTTGTTTTTGAAGTGCGATCTTTCTCGCCTCTTGTGCTAAATGGTGCTAGGTCTAAGCTATTTAGTATTAGGTTTTGGAGCCAATCGGAGCGTCAGAGTCTCCCCCTTCTGAATATAATTGGCATTATTTCCGAAACGGCGTAGGTGTTAGTTCTAAAATTGGTGGTGCTAGCTGGTGAAAGCTTTAAGCAATCAGGTGTTAGATTTTGAATTACATGGGACAACCGTGAGTATGGAGGAAGAATGGCTAAAAATCTTTAAAAATTTGCCGCCATCTTGTTTTTGAGGTGCTAGCTTTCTCGCTTGTAGTGCTAACTGATGCTAGGTCTAAGCTATATGGTGCTAGATTTTGGACCCAATAGAAACACAGGGGGTGGGACGGTATCATCAAACCCTTCCCCGAAGATACATATTTTCGAAACGGCCGAAGTCCTAGCCCTAAAATTGGTGGTGCTAGCTCTAAGCAATCGGGTGTTAGGTTTTGATACAAATTGATCGGGGGGGGCTTGACGGACAATCGATCAATGATGGACGAACACCACATTTAAATAAATTCAAAAATTTTCGGTTGAGGTAGAGTACTCTTGAGCATTATGTCATTGACACTTAACTGATATAATCTTTACCTATCCGTCGAAAACAACAGCATATTTAATTCAAAGTTTTCAATTTCTTTGAAAACAAGCCATAAATTTATTTAATCTCTAGTTAACTAATTTGCTTATACTCTATTTACTAATGCGAAATGGTTCACCTAAGGCTTAAAACTAGCTTCGCCTGCTTTGATCCATATGTTTTTGTTGAACTCTTTAAATCTTACCAAAAATAAGCTAACAAAATCGGGAATACTGTAGTACATTTTGATGTGTAATTAACAAGACGAACAACTAAATTTCTCACCATTGAAAATACTGGAAAATCAGAGCCCTTCTTTTTTAAAGTATGTGATTACTAGCGGCGTGGTGTCAGTAATATCTAGCCGTTTGACTGACTGCCTAACCAAATGTAACAATAGCAGTAGAAGGAATACAGGGTTTCTAGGACCACATTTCCACCAGCATCCACATTTCCACACACATCTGGACCAAATTTACATGTAAATTCCCAAAAGGAGGAAATGAGGAGATTCATCTCCACATTTCCACAAGCATCCACATTTCCTCACACATATGGACCATTTTTCATCTTTCGAGATAAATATATCTTGCATATTCATCTTAGCATCCTCATTTGCTCCCACATCTAAACCAAATAGTTTTCTTCGGCTAGCCATTGCATCTTTCGAGATAAACTTATCTTGTTTAATATCAATTAATATTAGATTTTTCTCAGCTACCCGAATCTCTAGAAATTTCTTAGATTGCATCATCCCCAGAGAGTTACCCTCATTTTAAGATTTTTTACCGGTAGACATTTCTGAACGTTCTTATAAAATTTTTTAACCATGTGACACATCAAATTATCTAGAATTTTACGCAGAAACCGAATCCGCAAACAAATTTGCAATAGAACCACCCCCTGCAAAGTTACACTTTTAAAGTCCTAAACCTCTAAATTTTGCTCTTTGCTCTATAACCTAACATATAGTTTTCTTCGACTAGCCATTGCATCTTTCGAGATAAGCCTATCTTGTTTGGTATCAATTAGTATTAGATTTTTCTCAGCTACCCGAATCTCTAGGAATTTCTTAAATTGCATCATCCTCCAGGGAGTTACCCTCATTTTAAGATTTTTTACCTGTAGAAATTTCTGAAAGTTCTTATAAATTTTTTAACTATGTGACACATCAAATTAGTCTAGAATTTTATGCAGAATCCGAATCTGCAAACAGATTTGCAATAGGATCACCCCCTGCAAAGTTACACTTTTAAAGTCCTAAACCTTTAAATATTGCTCTTTGCTCTATAACCTAACATATAGTTTTCTTCGACTAGCGATTGCATCTTTCTAGATACACCTATCTTGTTTGGTATCAATTAATATTAGATTTTTCTCAGCTACCCGAATCTCTAGGAATTTCTTAGATAGCAGCATCCCCCAGGGAGTTACCCTCATTTTAAAATTTTTTACCGGTAACGATTTTATGGTCGTCCTTATAAATTTTTTAACCATGTGACACATCATATTAGTCTAGAATTTTATGCAAAATCCGAATATGCAAACAGATTTGTAATGGGACCACCCCCTGCAAAATTACACTTTTAAAGTCCTAATCCTCTAAATTTTGCTCTTTGCTCTATAAGCAAATCTAACATATAGTTTTCTTCGACTAGCCGTTGCATCTTTCGAGATAAACCTATCCTGTTTGGTATCAATTAATATTAGAATTTTCTCAGCTACCCGAATTTCTAGGAATTTCTTAGATTGCATCATCTTCCAGAGAGCTACCCCAATTTTAAGATTATTTGCCGGTAGCGATTTTTAACCGTTCTTATAAATTTTTTTAGTCATGCGATACATCAAATTAGTCTAAAATTTTACGCCCAATCCAAATATGCAAACAGATTTAAAATCGGACTATCCCTTACAAAGTTACACTTTTAAAGTTTTAAACCTCTAAATTTTGCTCTTAGCTCTATAACCTAACAAATAGTTTTCTTCGACCAACCATTTTTCATCTTTCGAGATAAATATATCTTGTTTGGTATCAATTAATATTAGACTTTTCTCAGCTACCTAAATCTCTAGGAATTTCTTAGATTGCATCATCCCCCAGATAGCTACCCCAATTTTAAGATTTTCTGCAGACAGCGATTTTATGGTCGTCCTTATAAATTTTTTACACACATCAAACTAACTTAGAGTTTTATGCAGAATTTGAATCTGCAAACAGATTAAAAATCGGTCCACCCCTTAGAAAGCTACACTTTTAAAGTCCTAAACCTCTAAATTTTACGCTTTGCTCTATAAGCAAACCTAACAAATAGTTTTCTTTGACTAGCCATTGCAACTTTCGAGATAAACCTATCTTGTTTGGTATCAACTAATATTAGAATTTTCTCAGCTCACCGAATCTCTTAGAATTTTTTAGATTGCATCATTCCCCCAGGGACCTACCTTTATTTTAAGAGTTTTTGCAGGCAGCAATTTCTGACCGTCCTTATAATTTTTTTAGACATACGACACATCAAACTAACCTAGAATTTTATGCAGAATTTGAATCTGCACACAGATTAAAAATTGGTCCACCCCTTATAAAGTTACACTTTTAAAAGTCTCAAACATCAAAATTTTTGCATGCTTTAAACAACTATTTCCTGAGAAATCTAAAACTGCGGGGATTTTTAGAAATGAGTTCTTTATAAGCCATAAGTGTTTAATATTTAAAACCAATTTCAAACCGCAGCTTTTAAAATTTTAAACAGTTATCTATTCCTGGTTCAACATTTTCCTAAATAAGTACGTCACAAACAATTATATGCTCAATGCATAATATGTACTTTGGGAAATCCATATCTCTTCCAAAACAAATTGCTTACAATTATGTGACGTAGAAGTGAAAGCAGCGTAGACCTTCCTCTTTATTATTGACTATATGTTTGAGAAATATATTTCAATGTCGTGCATTAGGAAATTCACGTATAATTGCTGGGAATTCACACGATGTACTTTCTATTACGACCTCGACTAGCCATTACATCTTTCGAGATAAACTTATCTTGTTTGGTATCAATTAATATTAGATTTTTCTCAGCTACCCGAATCTCTAGGAATTTGTTAGATTGGATCCTCCCCCAGGGAACTACCACAATTTTAAATTTTTTTTATCAATGTCGATTTCTAATCATCAATCCTTTTTAATATCTAGAATCCTTTAACCAAACACTTAACGATATTAACACAAAGAAATTAAACACGCAAAAGTTTAATAAATTATTTTATCCGATTTACAGTTTTATAAACTAATTGAATACAATATGTACAAAGTATAACATTATCTTCTTAGTGTAGCCGAATCCAAACAGGTTAAATTAACATGTAATAAAAAAGACATTAATGTGTTTAAAAATACCTATAACAAAAAAGAGATTAATGTGCTGTTTTAAAAAGAGAGGAAACGTGTTTCGGTCAATAAGACATATCGGCGTTAATCTAACAATATGGGAATGTAATGTGTTTTTAATATGTAAATGGGAAGGTCGAGTTTAACGTCATCATAACCCCGAATTACATGTGAAAGCGGTGTATAATAATTTTTACTAATACAGTTTAAATTTTGTAAACCACATTTCTAAATACATATTCACAATTTTTTATTCTTAACCTAGGCCTACCTCTTCCTCGGTTCGGGCACTCCATCGTTGACACTGGTGTTCTTTATGCGATAGCTAGCCATACGGTTGTTAAACGCTGTGCTAACCATTTCTACACTATCTTCGCCAGTAGCGGTTATCCAGGTATAGGAAGCACCGCAAAAGTTGCATTTAAAACGTTTGCAGGTACCATTTTAGTACAAAACAAAATCCGCACTATAGGACTTTGGTGAAACTTGTAAGCGAACTAACTTATAAATTAAAAAGTTTACTCTTGCGTAGCTCCTTTATGCTCCCTTTAGAATGCAAACCGAACATTGCTAAAAACACTCGAAGAGTGCTCAAGCGCGATCACTAAACCAATTAGCATTAATATCAAGTATTCCGTACTTTCGTAGGTTACTCATTTCCTATAAAATACACAACTGCACATTTTGTGTTATTTCGATACGCTTTTCAATGGAATAGCGCATTTCTTTCTGAGAGAAATCTAGATTATTTATTTGTGAGACCCCTTTAATCTTTTTAATCGTGTCTTTCTCGCTTACAATACAATAGGACTTGGCTTTTGTACCAACGAATTCTAATACTAGATCCCCATTAATTTCGTCTTTGAATTTCCCTACAATTTTTTTGTTGACAAGCGGTATATTGTATTTATTATCCGCGGGGTAGTCACTCTTTTAAAATAAATATATCTTTTTTTGGTATCAACTAATATTAAATTTTTCTAGGAAACCCAAATCTGCAAATAGATTTTAAATAGAACTACCCCTTACAGTCACGTCTTTTAAAGACCCCAACCTCTAATTTTTACCCATCTTTATTTAAGTCCATCTTTAAAACCCTTTTTTTCGCTACCCAAGACATATGCTTTAACCAACCATTTCCCTAGAAATCTAAAACCGCTGTGTCCTGCCAACATCACGTGGAGATAACACGCATAGTCTGTCCACCAGGATAGAAGCAGGAAGGATTTAGAAGTTGGGCGAAGAACTTAAAAATTATGGAATTTAAAAACCAATATATACAATAGATTTACAAAATCAAACAACTATCTTAGATTTATATCTTTATGCCCCATGCATGGGTTGATATGCTTTCAGGGATGACGTTACGCTTGTCATTTTCCCTCGATAAACTAAGTTTATTTTATAATCTGCGTGTGCAAATCGTGTTTTTTACTCCGGATACATACACCGGCAAGTACTCGATACCACCCAAATAAAAAATTAGATGCTTGGTAACTATTAACTTCCGCTTTCCTCGTGTACGCCCCAGACACATCCCTGGTGGTGATGTCATAGCCTTTTATAAATAAAGAGCAATGTAATACTATTCTAAAATTTTTATTCTGACATTATACATAACAAAATTTTAAAAAAATTAATGCCAAGCATGGAGCCATTTAAACTTAATTTTAATTCTGAAATGAATATGTATCTCTCGTGCATATCAGATAGCAAATTGGACCACCATATATCATAAACCCTTACCTGATATCACAAGGTCGAGAATTTCTTATTAATGATGGAAGCCCAAGGTAAAGTTGGATGGAAAACGGCTTGAGGAGAAGAAAAACTCTTTAGAGATAAACCGCTAGTAGAGTGTTAGCTCTGGGTAGATCATGAGCTTGGGTCATGGGTTGTCTATTGACCAAAAATATAGATAATGAGCACCACCGTATTTTTCAATACAACAACATACAAAAATACATGTACTTGTATTAGGGGAATGCGGAAACCTGAATCTACACCGCTTATATAGCCACAAACCTGTATATCAACCTTGCAAAGCACTTACCAAAATCTCAATTACTAGATGTGTTACAGATGTCTTGACTTAACCTGTGAACAAACAAATGCACAACATGGACACCGTTTGTGTCCTTAAAAATATTCATCAAAAATAATATAATTGAATTTAAGTTCCAACAATATATACACCCAGGGTATTTGTTATCTTAGGCACAATTTTTGCTCATTAAGGACCTATAAATTTCACTTGAATTTTTAATAATAAAAGAGTTAAGCAAAAATGGATTCTATTCAATTAAATTCTCTTGGTTTGTTTTAACATTAATTTTTTCAACAAAAATGTACATAAAAAGAGACTAGTATGGTTCTGTTTTCAAAAAGAAACATAAGATCTCTAAATTGAATACTTTTACATAAATTTACTATAAAGTTTATGCTTTCTTAATAATTCATATTTCATATATTAATTATAGTCATCTGTAGTACTACGTCTACTTCACAAAAAAATTTGATTATTTAACGTCTTATAAAATTGCATCTTTCAACAAAGAGAAATTGATAGGATAGGTCAGCGCAGGCGGCGCTGACCTATCCTATCAATTTTTCCTTTTATCTAACCTAAGTCCACACAAGTCCAACTAATCCGGACAACACTAGCTAACCTAACTCCTGACAAGTCCACATCCAACCTAGGTCGGAGGCAATTTCACCCTATGGGGCAATTTCACCCTATGGGGCAATTTCACCCTATGGGGCAATTTCACCCTAACCTAACATCCTACATATATCCGACATATATCCGGACATATGTCGATGCGCATCCCTGCCAACCTAGATCGGATAACAAAACAGTTCCTAAACAAGAGAATGTAGCAATATGGCGGTGTCCGAAATATTCGACTATCTTCGGCAATATACGCAGCCACTCTGTAGGATACATAAAGGGGCAATTTTTCGTATTCAATTTAGCATTCGACAGTAGCTAGACCGGTGAACATGAGCGTCTCCAAGGTGATTAACGTTTCTCAACTTCTTGGGAATAATGTGAAACCGACAATTAAGCGATTTGGATTATGGCTGTTGGTAGAAAATATGTGCAACAATAATCTGGTGACAAATATTGGTAATACTTGTTATGTCGAAGGCGAACAGATGCTGACTGGCGGACTACACACACCAATTACAGAACCATTTCTGACGCCGAACAAACATCTGCAAACAAAGGGATGTTTATCTTAAAAAGAAATTTGTGGTGCATTTAACAGCTATCTACGAAGAAAGTTCGACCGATTTGTTTCCGCTAGGCATGGTGTTAAAGCTAAGCTTCCGTTTTCTCTGGAAAGCACTAACAAGATGGGCCAGAGAGTAAAAGAAATTATCGGAAAAGAAGACCTCGAATGCATTAATAAAAAATTCCAAAATCCTATATGTGTTCTATACAAAGTGGAACTAAAAAATGTTAAGTTGGAAACTTTATTGGAGGAACTACCAAATATATTAGACGAACTTGAAAAAGATTATTACTATCTTTTTGACATGGATGTAACCCAAGATTTTGTGGGCATATTTAGCACGATTGAGATGTGTAATTATTTAACTACAAAACATAACTTTTGCTATAAGGGCGAATACAAAGAAAAGTGTAATATTTTTAATAAAATTGTATACAATCTATCTTTTAATATTAATAAGATTGTTGGTGATCCAACGCAGTTTCTCACGCTTTCCGGTGTACGCCTAAGCACGCCTGTGCCCATGCGCACCTCCCCGCTCGCGCAAATTCCCGCCCATGCGCACCACTGCGCGCGCACACCCCTTGCCCATGCGCACCCCTACGCGTGCGCACCCCTGCCCATACGCATTCTTGTAATATATAACTGTACAATTGGAAGCTATGTCAGTGCGGAACAGGTGTATAATCTCTTAAAAGACCTTATTGGAAGATAGTAAGTTATACTCCCTAAAGGCACCAATGCACTCGGTACCACTTGCTAAAATGTGGAGTATGCTATCGGGCAAGCTACAAAATAGCTGCTGTTTAGTGTATAATAACCTACTACAGTACGTGTATTGGGGGAATGGCAATACAAAGAAATTGACGGGCTTGCAAATTAAGTTGTCCGAAAAACCAGAGGAAAGGGAAAAATTGATAAAGTATGTGCTTTTGGCTTTTAGTTTTAACTATTTACCTGTAAATTATTTGGAGATAGTAGAGGAGAAAGATAGTCAAGATAAAATAAAAATCTTACTTAAGTGCTACATTAAAGCAGGTAGTACAAATTTTACACAATGTGCAACACCATATTCTACAATTGCAAAAGAAATAGTCATTTCGGTATTGGGGTTGATAGATACGCCCAACATTCGTCCAGAGGTTGTACGACAACGCGTAAATATTGACAGTAAACTATATCCGTTTACGCTATAGGAAATTGCCCCATTATGCACGCCATACGCTGTAAGTGGAAGAGAAAGACAACTGGAATTAGAGGAAATCGATGCAAAAGAGCGAAAGTTGGAGTACATGGAAAACACTGCGACAATACGCAAACAATACAAAGATGTGTTAGACAAAGAACATCTTATTATAGAAAATGAGGAAGAATTAAAAGATTATTTTATGTGCCGATGGACTGACTTAGATACATCTGGTTTCTACAAGCTATATGCATTTGTGGTTAGTAAAAAAAACTCTTTTAGTTATGTAGGCGTCCTTGCGGAAAAGGATGGTACTAAATCCGTATATTTTTTAAAAGGTTATGCTAAAAACGTATTTATCGAAATGGCAGATAACATAGACGACCTAAGGAATGCGGGTTTTGTAACCTTTGCGTACACCACACGCAAAGGGGTTCAGTTAAACATTGTATATTTGTTTAGTAAAGAACCTCTCGGATCATTTAAAACCGAAAGTCTTACAACCTATAACAACCATATATTTCCAAAAGTGGTGGACATGCAACTACACAACAGTGAGTGGGAGAATAAGGATTTCTTCCAATACCGACAAGAAGAAGTCGATCAAGCTAACAAGATACGTATGCAGGATAAAGTGGGAGACCCGCGATTAAAATATTGTCACAAGCTGCAAGAATTACACGAAGGAATGGATCTGGTTGTCGGTGAAATCAAAGACTTTATATATAGAGGCAAACTTCGGTACATTTTGCAATTTGAAAACCTAGACGGTCTCTATGTATCAAACTATTGGCTAGAAAAGGAGACAGAAGACTTGGGTGTCGATTTAAATTTCAAGCTGCTAATAAAATTAGACAAAATTAAAAACCACTCCAAACAAACATAAAGAACGGACTGTCTTTTGTGTATAACTTTGTATTAAAATTAAGTTTATATGGCTCCATGCTTGGCATTAAATTTTTTTAAATTTTGTTATGTATAATGTCAGAATAAAAATTTTAGAATAGTATTGCATTGCTCTTTATTTATAAAAGGCTATGACATCACCACCTGGGATGTGTCTGGGGCGTACACGAGGAAAGCGAAAGTTAATAGTCACCAAGCATCTAATTCTTTATTTGGGTGGTATCGAGTACTTGCCGGTGTATGTATCCAGAGTAAAAAACACGATTTGCACACGCAGATTATAAAATAAACTTAGTTTATCGAGGGAAAATAACAAGCATAACGTCATCCCTGGAAGCATATCAACCCATGCATGGGGCATAAAGATATAAATCTAAGATAGTTGTTTGATTTTGTAAATCTATTGTATATATTGGTTTTTAAATTCCATAATTTTTAAGTTTTTCGCCCAACTTCTAAATCCTTCCTGCTTCAATCCTGGTGGACAGAGTATGCGTGTTATCTCCACGTGGTGTTGGCAGGACACAGCGGTTTTAGATTTCTAGGGAAATGGTTGGTTAAAGCATATGTCTTGGGTAGCGAAAAAAAGGGTTTTAAAGATGGACTTAAATAAAAATTGGTAAAAATTAGAGGTTGGGGTCTTTAAAAGACGTGACTTTGTAAGGGGTGGTTCTATTTAAAATCTATTTGCAGATTTGGGTTTCCTAGAAAAATTTAATATTAGTTGATACCAAAAAAAAAAATATTTATCTTAAAAGAGTGACTACCCCGCGGATAATAAATACAATATACCGCTTGTCAAGAAAAAAATTGTAGGGAAATTCAAAAACGAAATTAATGGGGTCTAGTATTAGAATTCGTTGGTACAAAAGCCAAGTCCTATTTTATTGTAAGCGAGAAAGGCACGATTATAAAGATTAAAGGGGTCTCACAAATAAATAATCTAGATTTCTCTCAGAAAGAAATGCACTATTCCATTGAAAAGCGTATCGAAATAACACAAAATGTGCAGTTGTGTATTTTGTAAGAAATGAGTAACCTACAAAAGTACGGAATACTTGATATTAATGCTAATTGGTTTGATCGCACTTGTACAATCTTCGAGTGTCTTCGGCAATCTTCGGTTTGCATTATATAGAGAGCATAAAGGAGCTACGCAAGAGTAAACTTTTTAGTTTATAAGTTAGTTCGCTTACAAGTTTCACCAAAGTCCTATAGTGCGGATTTTGTTTTGTACTAAAATGGTACCTGCAAACGTTTTTAAATGCAACTTTTGCGGTGCTTCCTATACCTGGAAAACCGCTACTGGCAAAAATAGTGTAGAAATGGTTAGCACAGCGTTTAACAACCGTATGGCTAGCTATCGCATAAAGATCACCAGTGTCGACGATGGAGTGCCCGAACCGAGGAAGAGGTAGGCCTAGGTTAAGAATAAAAAATTGTGAATATGTATTTAGAAATGTGGTTTACAAAATTTAAACTGTATTAGTAAAAATTATTATACACCGCTTTCACATGTAATTCGGGGTTATGATGACGTTACACTCGACCTTCCCATTTACATATTAAAAACACATTACATTGGAATGTCAAACATTATTCTCATATTGCTAGTTTAACGCCGATATGTCTTATTGACCGAAACACGTTTCTTCTCTTTTTTAAACAGCACATTAATATCTTTTTTGTTATAGGTATTTTTAAACACATTAATGTCTTTTTTGTTACATGTTAATTTAACCTGTTTGGATTCGGCTACACTAAGAAGATAATGTTATACTTTGTAAATATTGTATTCAATTAGTTTATTAAACTGTATATCGGATAAAATAAATTATTAAACTTTTGCGTGCTTAATTTCTTTGTGTTAATACCGCTAACTGTTTGGTTAAAGGATTCTAGATATTAAAAAGGATTGATGATTAGAAATCGACATTGATAAAAAAACATCTTAAAATTGGGGTAGTTCCCTGGAGGATGATTCAATCTAAGAAATTCTTAGAGATTCGGGTAGCTGAGAAAAATCTAATATTAATTGATACCAAACAAGATAGGTTTATCTCAAAAGATGCAATGGCTAGTCGAGGTCGTAATAGAAAGTACATTGTGTGAATCCCCAGCAATTATACGTGAATTTCCTAATGCACGACATTGAAATATATTTCTCAAACATATAGTCAATAATAAAGAGGAAGGTCTACGCTGCTTTCACTTCTACGTCACATAATTATAAGCAATTTGTTTTGGAAGAGAAATGTATTTCCCAAAGTACATATTTAGCATTGAGCATATAATTGCTTGTGACGTACTTATTTAGGAAAATGTTGAACCAGGAATAGATAACTGTTTATAATTTAAAAGCTGCGGTTTTGAATATTTTTAATCAGTACATTACTGTTTGAAATTGGTTTTAAATATTAAACACTTATGGCTTATAAAGAACTCATTTCTAGAAATCCCCGTAGTTTTAGATTTCTCAGGAAATGGTTGTTTAAAGCATGCAAAAATTTTGATGTTGGAGACTTTTAAAAGTGTAAGTTTGTAAGGGGTTAGACCGATTTTAAATCTGTGTGCAGATTCAAATTCTACATAAAATTCTAGGTTAGTTTGATGTGTCGTATGTCTAAAAAGTTTATAAGGGCGGCTAGAAATCGCTGCCTGCAAAAAATCTTAAAATGAGGGTAGCTCCTTGGGGGGATGATGCAATCTGAAAAATTCTAAGAGATTCGGGTAGCTGAGAAAATTCTAATATTAATTGATACCAAACAAGATAGGTTTATCTCAAAAGATGCAATGGCTAGTCAAAGAAAACTATTTGTTAGGTTTGCTTATAGAGCAAAGCGTAAAATTTAGAGGTTTAGGACTTTAAAAGTGTAGCTTTCTAAGAGGGTGGACCGATTTTTAATCTGTTTGCAGATTCAAATTCTGCATAAAATTCTAGATTAGTTTGATGTGTCGTATGTCTAACAAATTTATAAGGACGACCGTAAAATCGCTGTCTGCAGAAAATCTTAAAATTGGGGTAGCTCTCTGGGGGATGATGCAATCTAAGAAATTCCTAAAGATTCAGGTAGCTGAAAAAAATCTAATATTGATTGATAAAAAAACAAGATATATTTATCTCGAAAGATGAAAAATGGTTGGTCGAAGGAAACTATTTGTTAGGTTATAGAGCAAAGAGCAAAATTTAGAGGTTTAGGACTTTAAAAGTGTAACTTTGTAAGGGACGGTCCGATTTCAAATCTGTTTGCATATTTGGATTGGGCGTAAAATTTTAGACTAATTTGATGTATTGCATGGCTAATGAAATTTATAAGAACGCTTAAAAATTGCTACCGGCAAATAATCTTAAAATTGGGGTAGCTCTCTGAGGGATGATGCAATCTAAGAAATTCCTAGAGATTCGGGTTGCTGAGAAGATTCTAATATTAATTGATGCTAAACAAGATAGGTTTATCTCAAAAGATGCAATGGCTAGTCGATGAAAGCTATTGGATAGGTTATAGAGCAAAGAGCAAAATTTAGAGGCTCGGAGCCTTTAAAAGTGCAACTTTGTAAAGAGTGGTCTGATTTTGAATCTATTTGCAGATTCGGATACTGCGGAAAATTCTAGATTAGTTTGATGCGTCACATGGTTTAAAAATTTATAAGGACGACCATAAAATTGCTACCAGCAAAAAATCTTAAAATTGGGGTAGCTCTCTGGGGGATGATGCAATCTAGGAAATTCCTAGAGATTCGGGTAGCTGAGAAGATTCTAATATTAATTGATGCCAAACAAGATAGGTTTATCTCGAAAGATGCAATGGCTAGTCGATGAAAGCTATTTGTTAGGTTAGCTTATAGAGCAAAGAGCAAATTTAGAGCTTCAGGACTTATAAAGTGTAACTTTGCAGGGGGTGGTCGGATTTTAAATCTGTATGCGGATTCGGATTCTGCATATAATTCTAGACTAATTTGATGTGTCACATGGTTAAAAAATTTATAAGGACGACCATAAAATCGCTACCAGCAAAAAATCTTAAAATGAGGGTAGCTCCCTAGGGAATGATGCAATCTAAGA
This sequence comes from Platerodrilus igneus, assembly GCA_036346225.1. NCBI lineage: Eukaryota > Metazoa > Arthropoda > Insecta > Coleoptera > Lycidae > Platerodrilus > Platerodrilus igneus. The sequence goes on along the minus strand of JARFIW010001297.1, from coordinate 2,003,891 downwards.
AACTCCTAGAGATTCGGGTAGCTGAGAAAAATCTAATATTAATTGATACCAAACAAGATAGGTTTATCTCGAAAGATGCAATGGCTAGTCGAAGAAAACTATTTGGTACAGAATGTTAGCGGTAAAAAAAACTTAAAATTAGGGTAGCTTTCGGGGGGGGGGGGTGCTATATAAAAAACTTATAGAAACTCGGGTAGTTGAGAAAATTTTAATATTAATTGATACCAAACAAGATAAGTTTATCTCGAAAGATGCAATAGGGGTTACCGATTATTTAGGGTAGGGATGGTTGGGGGTAAAAAAATCCCACAAGGCGGTCCACAAGGCGTGAGCAGGTGGAGGTTCATCTCCCTCATTTACTCCTTATGGGAATTTACATGTAAATGCGGCGGCGGCGGCGGCGGCGCTGTTTTCGAAGGAACATCATCCTCTACTTGGTCCTGCCCGCCCGCCCGTCCAAGGGTATAATGGTACAGCATATTACCATAAGGGAGGTTAATGTAGTACTTTTATTATTTTAATAAAACAATATAAAATTTTATACAAAATTTATTGAAAAATATATACAAAGACCCTCAATTGCTCCTTATGGAAATTTCTATAGTAGATCAAGAAATGACCAGAACGGACCTTAGATTTTCTTATGGGAAAATACATGGGGAAACCGTTTTTTTTTGCGCTCGTACGAAGGTAGTATATCTACTAATAGCTTTAACTAGAAAAATCTATCAATGTAGGTAATGCAAGAGTTAGCCTACTTAAGTACGAGCTATTCTTTTATGATTTTAAAGAATGGGCAAATTTAACAAATTTGGAAAAGCGCGATATTTAATTTCCCTGGCTGCTTTTAGTTAGCTATTATTCTCTAACGTTCTATAGAAAGAAATTTTCTAATTTAAGAAGTCTAAATTCCTATAATTTGTCTCGCTAATAGATGCCATTGAACTCTCGCATCTTGCTTCAGATGTGACTGTTGGCAGCAACCATGAATTTAGAGTGACGTTTATGAGATCTATTATTGAATCGAACAAATGAATGTTCAAATCAAAAAGCTTTAGAATATAACTTAACAAAAAAATTACAGGAACTTTTTTACTTTGGAAAAGTGCTACCTTAGCTAAAGAAACCATTTTTATTGCAAAATTTTTTATGAACATTGACATTTGAGTATAAGTAAACTGCCATGTACCTGTAGAATATAGCAACTATATAATACTGCGATAAGGACTTAATCCCATCGTTTACAATAACGATGCAATAGTTCAGAAACGGAACGTTTCAAAATAAATTAATTTCTAAAATGCAAATTAAACTTTGCAAACTTTATTAAAAATCAGGAAAGTAAGTTTTAAGTTTCAGTTTGTATATTAAGATACAACTTATCTCAGTAATACAGTCTATTGTTATCTGTTGTTTTTTTTGTTTTCTCTTACAATATTTTCAAAATTTGTGGAGATGTCCCATTACCGAATTGGAAGTGCATGTCAAAGTCACCATTGTAAACGATATGAATTCTAAATGTTTTACTACTGATCTAGGATATATATATATATATATATATATATATATATATATATATATATAGCTTGTATAACTTTTTTTTATTGTAACGACCTTCTTTTTATACGATTGTGTTGAAATTAGCAGGTTTTAGGTCGGCTGGTAATAAAGAAAACTCTTTCTTATGGCCTAAATTTTCGCATATATTTTTATGCTTGATCACAGGCAATAACTAAAACGTACAAACTATTAACAAACTACTAAAGTGAATAAAATAACTACTTACAGTGAGGGTATTTACGTTAGCTTATTCTGAAGAATTTTAGAACAATTTTCTTTAATAATTAAAAGAAATAATGTGTATATATAAAAAATTTGATGAAATAAAATATTGGTTTGATAGAAGTAAAAGTCAATTTTGATTAAATGATTTTTATATATATCTTGATCTTTTTGTTTAACTTGCATGTGTGTATGTATGTTATGTATATATTAATTTTTTTTTTGTTTTAATTTTTAATATGATACATATAATAGCGTCCTCATGTGTATGTTTATATTAGGAGGAGGGTGAATATTGAATGTATCATATTGTTTGGTGTTTTGTGTATTGTGAGTATTTATTTTGTGTGTGTGTCTGTGCGGGTGTGTGTGTGTGTGTATGTGTATGTGTGTGTGTGTGTGTGTGTGTGTGTGTGTGTGTGAGAGAGAGAAAGGGTGAGAGAGAGAAGGAGTGGGTTTGTAGGTGGGTGTGTGTGTGTGTATGTGAGTGTGCTCTTTATTATAGTTAGATGTACTTAAGAATGCACTTGTATTTATTTTGTGTGTGTGTGTGTGTGATGTGTGTGTGTGAGAGAGAGAAAGGGAGAGAGAGAAGGAGTGGGTTTGTAGGTGGGTTTGTAGGTGGGTGTGTGTGTGTTGATGAGTGTGCTTTTATTATAGTTAGATGTACTTAAGAATGCACTTGTAAAATCAATTCTTAGACTTATTGTTCTTTATATTTTTCTTTAAAGTTTAAAAGGTATGAGTATATACTGCTCAGATTATCAATATCACTTTTTGTATTTAATGAATTTGAATTTCTATAAATATGGCACATTTCTAAAAATGTTCTTTTAAATTTGTTAATTTCTATTTGTAAAATTTGTGGATTTTTGAAATTTACTTTATGTTCATCATTAAGTGTGTATATTGCAAGGGCACATGCTTTAGGTTTAACTTTTATATCGCTTTTATGTTGTATGATTCTTTGTTTTAAATTTTGAGATGTTTGGCCAATATATGAACGATCACAATCTAAACAATTTAATTTATAAATTACATATCTTTGTTGCAATTCATTGGTTTTTTCTTTAAGTTTGGAAAATAATTGATTTATAGAATTTACGTTTTTTTTAGCAATGTTGATATTAAGGTTTTTAAATATGTTAATAATTTTATGTGTCAGTCCTTGTATGTATGGAAGAGATTTATAGATTTGGTTATGGATGTTGTTGTTTGTATTATCAAGTTCTTTATTTTTGGTAATTTGTCTATGTCCTTGGTTGTATAATAAATTGTTTATTAAAGAATTAGGGTAGTTGTTATTTTTAAAAGCTTATTCAGTATTTTTAAATTTTTGGTATAAAGTAGGATGTGATATATGTTTAATTCTATTTTTAATCCTAAAATAAAGTTAATTTTTATATCAAATGAGTGGTACAGTGATAATTTATATAGCGTCCAGAGCTAGTGGGTTTGATATACCAGTCAGTAATTATTTGATTATTGTTTTGTCTGATAACAAGAGTATCTAAAAATGGTACCGAGTTGTTACTTTCAGCTTCTATTGTGAATTTTATGTTTTCGTTATATTTGTTGAATGTTTCTAAGGTGTAGTCTATTTTATCTTTTGGAATAGCGGTTAGTATGTCGTCTACAAATTTTTTGATAAATGGTAATTTAAATGTAAGATTAGGTATGATTTTATCTAAAAGTGTATTCATTATAATTTCTGCTATGATCGGACTTAAGTTAGATCCCATTGGACATCCTGTAGTTTGTTTATAGAAAGATTTATTATAGCAAAAGTAATTGTTGGTAAAAATAAAATCTATGATGTCTAAAAATATGGTTTTAGGTATATTACAATTTTGTTTAATGCTATTCCAAATATTTTCTATGTTGTTTATTATTAACATATTTAAAAACCTTAATATCAACATTGCTAAAAAAAACGTAAATTCTATAAATAAATTATTTTCCAAACTTAAAGACAAAACCAATGAATTGCAACAAATAAATGTAATTTATAAATTAAATTGTTTAGATTGTGATCGTTCATATATTGGCCAAACATCTCAAAATTTAAAACAAAGAATCATACAACATAAAAGCGATATAAAAGTTAAACCTAAAGCATGTGCCCTTGCAATACACACACTTAATGATGAACATAAAGTAAATTTCAAAAATCCACAAATTTTACAAATAGAAATTAACAAATGTAAAAGAACATTTTTAGAAATGTGCCATATTTATAGAAATTCAAATTCATTAAATACAAAAAGTGATATTGATAATCTGAGCAGTATATACTCATACCTTTTAAACTTTAAAGAAAAATATAAAGAACAATAAGTCTAAGAATTGATTTTACAAGTGCATTCTTAAGTACATCTAACTATAATAAAAAGCACACTCACATACACACACACACACACCCACCTACAAACCCACCTACAAACCCACTCCTTCTCTCTCTCCCTTTCTCTCTCACACACACACACACATCACACACACACACACACAAAATAAATACAAGTGCATTCTTAAGTACATCTAACTATAATAAAAAGCACACTCACATACACACACACCCACCTACAAACCCACTCCTTCTCTCTCTCTCCCTTTCTCTCTCTCTCACACACATCACACACACACACACACACACAAAATAAATACAAGTGCATTTTTAAGTACATCTAACTATAATAAAAAGCACACTCACATACACACACACACCCACCTACAAACCCACTCCTTCTCTCTCTCACCCTTTCTCTCTCACACACACACATCACACACACACACATACACATACACACACACACACACCCGCACAGACACACACACAAAATAAATACTCACAATACACAAAACACCAAACAATATGATACATTCAATATTCACCCTCCTCCTAATATAAACATACACATGAGGACGCTATTATATGTATCATATTAAAAATTAAAACAAAAAAAAAAAAAAAATATATACATAACATACATACACACATGCAAGTTAAACAAAAAGATCAAGATATATATAAAAATCATTTAATCAAAATTGACTTTTACTTCTATCAAACCAATATTTTATTTCATCAAATTTTTTATATATACACATTATTTCTTTTAATTATTAAAGAAAATTGTTCTAAAATTCTTCAGAATAAGCTAACGTAAATACCCTCACTGTAAGTAGTTATTTTATTCACTTTAGTAGTTTGTTAATAGTTTGTACGTTTTAGTTATTGCCTGTGATCAAGCATAAAAATATATGCGAAAATTTAGGCCATAAAAAAGAGTTTTCTTTATTACCAGCCGACCTAAAACCTGCTAATTTCAACACAATTATATATATATATATATATATATATATATATATATATATATTTCATTTTGTCTCAACAATCATCAACAGAAATAAATTAAAACAATGTTTAAAAATATTTTTTATTTTAACGAAGCCAAATAATATCTTGAAATTAAACTGGTTTAGGTGGATATACAACTGGATTGCAAACAATTCCAAAAAAAACTGATTAAGTAATTGTTAGACTTAACGGTACTTGTGATTAACTATAATAAGAATTAAACCACTACTACTTTATTCATTAAAGCATCTTTTACTATTGATGTTTTGCAACCGCCATTTTTCAACAATTTTTTTTTTGTTATATATGTTTTGATTAATGACATCTTACTGAACTGGAATTTAATTAGTAATGCTAACAACACCAAATACAGTATTGCCCGAAATAAACAGTACTGAAACTAAGTTGGCGGTGTTTTTATGCGTGCGCTGTCACACTCAAGTTAGCTAGTATAGACCTGTCAAGTAAACCTCAAACAAGTAATTAGTAGGGCCTAATTGTTAAAAATGGTGTTAAGTACAGAGGAGAAAGTGTTTCTGGTAGAGCATTATTTTCGTTCATACGGAATCGGCCGACATAATGGTGCAAGTTTGCTATACGTGTCTGATCAATTCACACAAAGGTTTAATAAACGTTCTCCAAGTAATGCTGTAATTTTGAAGGTTATTGAAAAGTTTAGAAATACAGGTAGTGTATTGTGCCAACGAAAAGGAAACTCAGGGCGTCCCAGGACATTTAACAACAACAATAACCATGAACGTGTTTTTGAGCAAATCTTAGAAAATCCGAAAGTCAGCCAGGCAGGACAGCGTTACAACTTGATTTAAAAGAACTTCCTTTCAAAGAATCCTGAAGGAGCTGGGTACATTTTCGTATGTGATTCAGGTACATCAACAACTACATCCTCGGGATTATCGCAGTAGAGTGGAATATTGCGCCAGAATTCTCGCGTTACAGTATGAAAAACCTGAATTTTTGAAAATGTTTGGTTTTCAGACGAAGCACATTTTCACTTGTCAGGCTATGTGAATCGTCGCACAAATCGATTTCTGGGCTTTGCCAGACCCGATGAGGTTCAAGAGGTTCCTTTACATAGTGAAAAGTGAGTGTCTGGTGTGCTGTTTCCGGACACGGAATCATTGGTCCGTACTTTATCGAAGAGAATGGTAGGCAAGTCACACTTAATCAACAGAGGTACAGACAAATTTTAACACGATTTATCCCTGATCTACGTCAATTCTGTCGTGCACGTAACTTGGCATTTCGAAACCAATTTTTCAGCAGGACGGGGCAACTTGCCATACTGCTGCCGCAATTCGTCAATTTCTTCAAGAACATTTTCCAAGCAAATTCATATCACGATTTACTGACTTCCCTTAACCTTCACATTCTCCAGACCTCACACCTCCAGACGCATACATTTGGGGCATGGCTAAAATGCCGTTTTCAAACGGGTACCACAAACCATCGATGAATTAAAGGATGCCGTTAGAGTCTTCTTCGCAGCCCTGAGACAACCCTTATTCAATAACATGACCAGAAACTTAGAACATCGTTATGAAGTCTGTCTCGAACGAGGAGGTGCACATTTAGAACATATAATAAAGTGTCAATAATATGTATTTTTTAAATATACAAAACAATTACAATTTCAGTACTGTTTATTTCGTGCAATACTGTAGTATTAAAAAAACTAGTTTTACCTTACACTAATAATTTTATTGATTTCTTGCGTTATTTCAACACCCCCTCTCAATAAAATTATTTTACAAAATACAAAAGTTCATTCATTTTCTAAACCTAACCCTAAACTAAATTTTTCAAACTTAATTCGAGCTAATGGTTTCTTAAAAATATCAGCCATTTGTCCATCTGTCTTAATATGAACAACTTCAACTAAACCTTCCTCAATTTTCTCTTGTATAAAGAGGTACTTGATATCAATATGTTTCAATCGTTTATTGTTTTTTGGGTTGTTGGCTACACAAATAGCTGATCTGTTATCCTCATATAAAATTACTGGTTTAGTCACGGAAAAAAACCAAAGTTTATCAAAATCTTGCGTAACCAACAAGCCTCTGTTACTGCCAAACTCAGAGCCGTAAATTCTGACTCAGTAGAGGATATTGACATAGTTTGTTGTTTCTTACTAGCCCACGAGACTGTACAGTCAAGAAATTTAAAAACGTAACCTGTTGTAGATTTTCTGTCAATAGTATCTCCACTTCAATCAGAGTCTACAAAACCCTGTAAAATATTGTTACATTCCACTGGCTTGAAACTTAATTTTAAATTCAAACTACCTTTAACACGTTTAAGAACTCTTTTAAGAGCTTTGAATAGATTATCATTAGCTTTATCTTAAAATCTACTTAACAAATTAATGCTTTCAGAAGATCTGGTTGTGGGCACAAAGCTGCATACATAAGGCTACCTATCATTTGTCTACACAATTTTTGTATTTTATGATTACTTTCCGCGTTTTTAAACTAATTTAAATCTAAATTATTTTCTAAAGGCGTACATACACTTAAAGAATTTTTCATGTTAAAACGTGTCAACAGATTTTGCAAATATTTTGTTTGACAGTAGGAGGAATATGGCAATACTGGAACCTCATTTCCACCCGAATCCCTCATTTCCACACAGATTTACATGTAAATCCCAATAAGGGGGAAATGACGAGAATCCCTTATTTCCACACACATTTACATGTAAATCCCCATAAGGTGGAAATGAGGAGAATCCCTCATTTCTACACACATTTACACCGGAACCTCATTTCCACCCGAATCCCTCATTTCCACACAGATTTACATGTAAATCCTTATAAGGTGGAAATGAGGAGAATCCCTCATTTACACACACATTTACATATAAATTTTCATAAGGCGGAAATGAGGAGAATCCCTCATTTCCACACACATTTACATGTAAATTCCCATAAGGCGGGAATGAGGAGAATCCCTCATTTAAACACTCATCTGGACCAGATAGTTTTTTCAACTATATGTAAATCATATAAGGAGGGAAATGCGGAGATAAACTCCACTTTTCCACATACAATCCACATTTGCTCTCACATCTGGCGACAGTAATAAATAACATTACCATCTTAAATTTTGGACAATAGTTTTCTTCGAGTAGCGATCGCATCTTTCGAGATAACCCTATCTTGTTTGGTATCAATTAATATTAGATTTTTCTCAGCTACCTGAATCTCTAGGAATTTTTTAGATTACATCACCCCCCAGAGAGCTACCCTAATTTTAAGATTTTCTGCTGATAGCAATTTTCTGACCGTCCTTATAAATTTTTTAGCCATCTTGCTAGTCTAGAATTTTATGCAGAATCCGAATCTGTAAACAGATTTAAAATCGAACCATTCCTTACAAAGTTACACTTTTAAAGTCTCAAACCTCTTTAAATTGTTTTGCTCATCTATAACATATGCTTTAAACAACCATTATTCGAAACAATCTAAAACCGCAAGGATTTTAGAAATGAGTTCTTTATAAGCCATAAGTGTTTAATATTTAAAACCATTTTTTCAAACAGTAATGTGCTGTTTTCAGAATATCGCAAAAACCCATGACTTTTAAAAATTTTCTGGTTTTAACATTGTTAATTACTACGTCACAAACATAATTACATGCTAAATAGTCGGAAAATACATTCGTTTTACAAACTAATTCTTTCTTAAAGTACAAGTGAAAGTAGCCTTTCTTTTTTATTAATTAGTGGCTATATGATTTGAGAAATACAATAGATATGCTCAATGCCATCCATTACAATCATCGCATCATTGCTGGAGGGTTTATTAATGATACAATGAGCGCTCTAGTTTGGCCTCGATTGGGAAAATACAAACTTCATCTAGTAATATAAATCAATTAACGGTAATTATTTCAAACCGTATATAACGCGGTCTGATTAGTAAAAACCTATTCCTTCCGTACGTTTCTTTGGCGTGTAAAAGTACATCGATATTTTAAACAATCGTTTTTGTGCAGTGACTTTTAGTGAAAAGTTTTTTGAAGATTTAAGGTAGGTCTACATTTATTTGCAAACACCAATTATTGTTTCTGATTGTATTTTAAAACATCTAAGACTCGTATAGATTTACATTAACCGGTATTAATTATTCCAAAGTAATGCGCTGTTTTACATATATATGTTTTTCAAATTCATTTAAAGATGGGCTTTAGGATCTACCTAAAAATAAAATGAATGAAGTCCATTTGTATGTAAATTCTTAATAAACTGCAAGGCATGGCTATTATTCCATATAAAACTATCGTGTGTGCTTCCTGAATATCTTTATATGGTGGTGAGAATTTAATGGAAATTCGCCTAACCTATAGGTTGTCTTATCAACTAGTTAGTTGATATTTAATTGTGGTACTCGCACTCTACAATGTTCCAAAAGCTACACTCTATACGAAACTCAGATCAAACGAAAATCGTGTAAAAAATTTGAATATGTATACTACACATTTGCCAATAAAAAGGAGGAAATAGTGACTTTTGTGTGTGTGTATTAGTTTTAATAAATAAAAATATATTTCTATGTGTAGTGTACTTGTTAAGTATTTGAATTAAAATATAAATATGGTTTCAAACGTTTTGGTTTTATTTATATATAATGGTATTGTTAGGATACAATAAAAATACAACACTTCCCTTACTCGAAAGCAGTAGCAGAATCTTGGTTTATGTAATATCATCGAAGTTGAACAAAAAAATTTTAAACTAAAAGGTATGTTTTAAACACGCAGTTGTACTCATTTCTATTAAAATTAAATGTAGCGCTCTTTGTTATAATTCTTTCCATAAGAACTTAGATACCCATTTCAGTTGCGTGGACATTTTGAAAAACTACACAATACCAATGCATACTTTATATTTTATAACATAAACAAGCTAATATATACAAAAATAATTTCTAAATTCACATCATTCATTTCTTATGATAATAATTGAGGGGGTTAAATTTTTACTTTAAAACTTACAATTTAGTATATATTCGACTTGAATATCAGATCGAGATCGGATTAAAATCCGATCTAGGATAGCAAAACTGTTCCTAATCAAGAGAATGTAAGCGATATGGCGGTGTCCAACATATGTCCTGTCATTATAACTGCATTTAATGTAGTATGCAAAGCTATTAGGGGTATGGTCATGCACATTATTAGTGAATGAAGTTGAGGTGTCTGGAACAACAGAGCGAATACATTCGGCATTTTTGTAACTACTTTAGATTTTGAATATTTTGGGACTTGGTAAAATTTTTAGTAGTTCTGACTTAGAAAAATTTTAACATTAAATATTAAACTGGAAATTTTATACCAAGGCCTCTAACTCGTAATGTGTCGGTGCGCACCCCTGCCCATGCGCACCCATGCGCATGCGCACCCATGTGCATGTGCACCCCCATAGCATGGGGATTCATTTCTTTCACAAAGCATGTGAGACTATATGGCGAAGAACTTATAGCGCTGTTGATTAAACCCTCTCCAGAACAGATAATCATGTGTTTACTCAAAAAAATCTCAAACTATACTTAATAAATAAACAACAGCAAGTCTATTTATACTTTTTTCAAAAAATTTACAATATATTATAGTTTCACAAACTACTTAAACAATATATTTACAATATATTTACATCAAGATCTCTTGAGCTGTGATCGTAGTTGTTTACTATAACTACAACTGTCTTTTATAAAATACTCTTTCTAGTTATCACCATAACCTGAATCTTCAGAATCCGGCAAATTTAAACGTCTAAACATTTCCACTAATGTCCTTGTACGCATCACGTCTCGCACAAATATATCCGGAAAACGTATAACCAGTTCCAAAGCATTTAGGCACTCTGATTCAATTCGTTGTAGAATAAAATATTGCCGATTCGAACTTCGCCTTCAACCAAGATTTTAATTCGTTTCTTCCCTTCAGTCAAAGTAGTAAACCAATCGCCATCATTTAAATTAGAATAAGCAACAAACCCTACTAATTCGCTGTATAATGCTGGGAAGTCAGGACTTTCCAACTGTTTAAATTAATACTCCAATAGCTCTCGCATATGGAATAGATTACGGCACTCCAATTCGTTTATAACTATCGAGCTATCACCCATTATTATTTTTAACTGGAACGTTTCATCCTCGGTTGCTCCAAACACTGGCGACAGAGTGATAAAAAACGGACCTCCTAGTTGTATGTGTAGATCTTCCATTTCGGGTGCGCCATTTAATCGAGTGTTTAGCACGTCACGAGAAAATACGTTGATTTGAAATTCCACTTGAAAATTTGTAAAGGTTATCCAATTTTCGTATGCCAATTCCAGAACATGGTTGATACAATATTTCTTGCTACACACCAATCGTAATGCAGGTTTTATTGTCTGGTTTATAACAAACCCAATTTCCACATCATGAGGGTGCTCGCCCAAATCACTTAAACTATACGTAAACTTATTAATAAGATTTTCGGTATATGAAACTTGTGTATTATTAACATCTGCGTACTCCATTGCTTTGCACTGATATCACTGAGATGACTGAGAAAGGATTCTATGCAGATCATCCTTTTAAATGTTTCGAGGTTGTTGTTGCGCATGCGTAAATTGTACTCGGATGACTTAGAATGCGTAAGCGAAAAGTTAATTGGTTCTCACCGACGTAAAGAGACTGGTCTGTAAACAATTAGAGTAGAAGTGAAAGTTAAAGTGATTCATCCGATAATTATAGTTGTAGTGCGTAAGCAAGAAGCTAATTGATTTTCACCGACGTGAATAGACTGGTTTGAAATGTAATTCGAGGTCAAAACGACGTTGGGTTTCTCCTAATTTAAAAGGAAACTACCTAATTATACCAACCAGGTATAAAAACACCGTGCGATACAATATAATTCAGTTTCTGTTTAGCCTACCGGTTGTTTCGTGCGTGCACACAAATCGTGTACAATCGGTACATATCCGAATAGGAGTAGCTCATATAAAAGGACTGTTCGCGTAGAAGTTATTAATTGTTGATTGTACAGTTTAAAGAGACGATATAACAAATATGTCGCCAGATGTGGGAGCAAATGTGGATTGTGTGTGTAAATGTGGAGTTCATCTCCGCATTTCCCTCCTTATGGGATTTACATATAGTCGAAGAAAACTATTTGGTCCAGATGAGTGTGGAAATGAGGGATTCTCCTCATTCCCGCTTTATGGGAATTTACATGTAAATGTGTGTGGAAATGAGGGATTCTCCTCATTTCCGCCTTATGGAAATTTACATGTAAATGTGTATGGAAATGAGGGATTCTCCTCATTTCTACCTTATGGGGATTTACATGTAAATCTGTGTGGAAATGAGTGATTGGGGTGGAAATGAGGTTCCAGTGTAAATGTGTGTGGAAATGAGTGATTCTCCTCATTTCCACCTTATGGGGATTTACATGTAAATCTGTGTGGAAATGAGGGATTCGGGTGGAAATGAGGTTCCAGTATTGCCATATTCCTCCTACTTTTGACTTAACTCAATAATACCTCATTTTAAATTTTGTCTAATTTCTATTCCTATAGGTAATGATTAATTGTTCCCAAATCTTTCATGCAGAAGTTTTTGTTAACACAATTTCAAATTTTCTATTTCTGTCTGATCTGTACCTAATATTAATAAATCGTCAACATACAATAAAGTATAAGACTTATTTTTATCAGCACATTTAAAATACAAGCAAAAATCATTGAGTGATTGTGTAAAACTCTGATCAATCATCAAACTATCAAATTTAGTATTCCAACATTTTGGCGATCTTTTTAGGCTGTAAATTGACTTATTTAATTTGCAAACACTGTCAGTATTATCTTTATTTTTACCTGGCAAGGACATATATACCTCTTCTTGAATATCGCCATATAAAAAGGCATTTATTACGTATAACACACTATCACATACTTGTTGAAAACCGCGTGCCAATAATCTTGCTCAAGATTCACATTCACTTTTTTGTTTAAACACCCACTTGCTTTCGATAACCTTTTAACTGGCCATGGCACTTCAGTCCAAGTATTATTTTCACGTAGCACATTTAATTCTTTCTCCTTGTTCTATTTGTTATGTAGATTCTGTATTCCTTTACTGTTTCATCATAACCAACGAGAATTCCTCTTCACTCTTGCTGTCTAATTTTCTTTCTTTCTGCTTTGGAATGTGGACTGCTACTTTTGAGCCAAATTCTTTGAAAAATTTAACGATAATATCTCTATTAATCCATAGTTGATATGGTGTTTTGTCCTTCATCAAATTACATCCAACTCTGTTTATAACAAATACAGTTGTATTTATGGCTTCTGCCCATAAGTTCTTTACTAACTTCTTACTGTGTAACATCGTCCTGGCTGCTTCTACCAGTGTACTTATAAATACCTCGTGTGTCGTATTACATCGTTTTTAGTATGTCTGTGATACCGTCTGTATCGAATTGTGTACTATTTAAATCCAGAAAGGTATGTTTTCTATAATCGTTGATGCTTATAACACAGGAAGTATTTACTGCTATGTTTTGTATTATATTACAGTTTTGAACTACTAAAATCACTTTTAAATACTCTACGTATAGTTGACTTCAATAATTTTTATTTTTCTTCCAGGATGTCTCGACCAGGGCCTAGTAAACGTGTAAATATTGCGGATCCTAATTTTGAGCTAAAAATGCGCAAAATGCTCCTGGCAAAAGGACAGGATATCTATTTATCTGACGAAGAATCGAGAAATGACTATGCATCAGATGTAGTCGATTCAGAAGATTATCCTGACTACGTAGTAGAAGAAGACGCGCAACTTAAGTTTTTTGATTCGGATTTAGGGAGTAACCATATGTCCCAAAAAAAAAATAATAAAACTGTCATACTTGTCTCTTCTATGCATCACAGTCAAACGGAAGATCCAGTTTCTAACAAATCGGAAATAATAAAGTTTTATAAAGCTACAAAATCTGGAGTCGATATTTTGTATATGAAACGCGCTAATTACAGTGTCTATCGAGGAACAAGATGCTGGTCTTGAGCTGTTTTTTATACACTCATCAATATTAGTACTCTAAGTAGTTTTATACTTTATCTTTGTTTTCAATTTGTGAAACACTTACCAATGAAATTAATTAAGCATCACCTTCAAGGACGATTTAACTCCCAACAACTTTTGCATTAAAAAGCAATTGAAGTTTAAATAAGTTACCCTGTGGGTTATATAAATTTATTTTAAATAGAGAATTTTCGGGAATAGACGAGATTAAAAAGGAAGTTTCGGGAGAATACCTAAATTTCGTATGAACTAATAAATAAACGTTTATTCCAAGTAGCGCTTCAAACATTGGAAAAAGCACCCCAAAAACCATTAAATAACTTATAAAAGTTGATTATTTTTCGCATTAGTATGTGACGCCACAATAATTGTATATGTGTTAGAGTAGGACGAATCGTGCACGTCACTAATAACTAAAACAAAATAATAAAGATCAACAATTTTGAATGCTAATGAAGATTTTCAAGAAAATTACGTAAGATATGCGTATATTATTTAGAATATTCCATACTATTAAATAATCGAAAGGAAAATTTAACCAAAAAAAATGTACTTTGGTAACTGCTGTTTGTTGTTTTAAATATGGAAAATCTTGTAAGCAGATTTGGACATCAATTTAAAATAAGCAGATATTTAATTACGAGCTGGATAAAAAGGTGCTTCGTGGATTTTTGCAAGTATAATTTTTTTGCAACTGATATTTGAATTTTGTCATTTAGTTTAAGAAAGTCCTAATAATTTCTTTGTAAAGGATCTTTACCAGAAAAGTTTATGAGTTTATGAGTTCGAAACACTCTGACCTTTTAAAAGATTATCTGTCAAAGATTTTTTGGCAAAACAAACCTTACAAGCGTGGGAATAAACAAAGTCAAGTAAAATATTCATAAAAGAAGAAATTTAGTTCTGTAAATTTAAAATAAGGTAAAGAACATTTTTCCATAATAAGTACTTCTTGGAAATTATTCCGTGTTTGAAAAAACGATGTTGTAAATGTTCTATATGCTTTTGTACAAAAGTGTTGTGTTTGATTTAATTTTGAAAACTCCGTCAATTCCGTTGAGCTAACCAGGTAAAGTTAGAAAGGAAGGTAAGTGAATAATTTTAAATTTTACAATTTGCTGTATCACAGCACTCTTCCAGGGACGCCTCAACAAAGCGAGGCGTTATCACAGCACTCTTTTAAAGTCGCTTTAACGTGGGGCTTACCACATCACTCTTTTAGTGGCACCTCAACGGTCAATGTGCGGCGATTTTCATATCACCCTTCTACTGACGCCTCAACGCGGATCATTTCCATATCACTCTCTCAGCGGCGCCTCAACGATTGGCTTTTTCATATCAATATATATATATATATATATATATATATACGTCTATAGCTGACATAAGTCAAAACTTGACAATGTCAGATATGATTGACAAAAATGCCAAACATAATTGAAAGTTAGGTTTATGTATAGTTGTACACGATTTAAATTTGTAAATTTCCCAATTGTGTCATCGGTCTCGGTGGCGTAATTGGTAAACGCATGGTTCCGGCAAAACCAGAATACAGGCTCAAGTCCTGTCCAAGACCTTATATTTTCCATCTTTAAATTACTAGCTCGATTTGAAATGATCATTTGGGCTTTGCATAAAAGTCTAAGTTATTATTTCATCTTATTCACTATAATACGATAGTATTTATCAACTTACCTTGTGTAATAAACTACCTAAAATATATATATTGTTATGTATGGAGATATTTAATGAAATGATGCTTTAAAATACCAGTTAAAAAGTAATAGGCGCAACCTTAAATGTGGTGTTGGCCTTTAATCTGATTTAAATAAATACCTTTTCAAATTTACTTATGCCACGGCTTTTTGAAACTCTCTCAGGGAAACTGAATCTACAATTTAAACTCTGTAAGAAGACGTGGGTTCTTTGTCCCCTTACAGGTATTGAAAACGCAGGCGCCTAAAGCGTTGTTAGATCAAAATCACTTAACCTCTTTTTGTGCTTGCGTATCGTGATTATACAAAGATTGATAAATCTATTCAGCATATATTAATTTAGTTAAACGTTTGAGATTTAAATTATTCACAAATTACTTTAAATGAAGTGTATATAAATATAACTTAAAATACCTGCAACTCCGTTGAATGTGTCTGGGTGTACAGGAGCTTTGAAACAGGATACCACAAATCGCCTCGAACGCTTTCAGTGACTACCTAATAAAAGTATGTTTTAGTTTATGTTCAAAAAGGATTTTACTATAGTTTTAGGTTCTACAATAAGCTACTACTTCACCAACTATATGCTTTATTTGCTCAATTACTAAAACACTTCAATACTTCACCAAATAAACTGATCTGTAATCCAAGAAGACTGAACCCTGCTGCAAAATATTCTCACTACCACAGGTGCAACTCTTCAACAACAACAAAGGATGCCCCGATGTTTGGTATAATTGAAATCTTCCTTTTGTAATTATTTTTCGTATAACCTTTTCACTTATTTAGTATTTCAACTCAATTAAATGCACGTACTTGAAAACACATCTATTTATTTCGATAAATTTTAATTACAAGGCTCCTCAAGCCAACAACATCTATTCAGTGTACAATTTTATGGTCAATCTTTTACAAAAATTTTTTATCAATCAATCTCTCTAAACAACTATCACCTAGGACAACTAAAAACAATTATATCTAGCCTACTAACTAATATTATATAAAGGATGCATTCAATATATTAACCTTAATTCTACTTAATTACTATTTTAGAACAGCTTTGGTATTTTTACATTTCATTTTGTCATTTCATAATTTTATTTCGCTTTATAATTAAAATGTATTAAACGACTTTCATTTTAGGTAAATCAAACTTATAAATGGCATAAAGTATCCTGCACAAATTACAAATAATAATCTTAAAAACAAAACCTATACACATTCAATTGAAGTTACATTAGATACCCTTCGTATTGGAAAACAATGGAAAAATGCTTTTTTAAACCTCAAACGCTGTATCACTAGTACATAATATTCTATATCTGCATTTAACAAGTAATTATTCATCAATCTTTGTTAACCGTAGTGTTTTTAAATTTTAGAATAGCTTGATAAAAGTGGTAAATTGATGTTTTTATCCGTAGTACTAACAACTATCTTTTTAAATCCTTTAATAACGTCAAATACTAATATATATATATATATATATATATATATATAAATTGCCGTGTAACCTCTCTAAATCGAGCCTCATTAACAAAAATATTCAAAATTTTATTAATTTACCCACAAATCGTCATAAATTTCACACAATAGAAAAATTTTTCAAAAAAAAAAAATTTCTTACCCAGATTCCTCTCTTCATCACCTTAATTCTTCAACCGCTTTCCTGGCTAGCTCAGTTGGACCTCCTCTTGGATACCTAGATTCACTATCATACTTTTTATCGTTCACGCACACACTCGATAAAACCACAAAATAATACAACAATCATACAATATTTATTTAGCACTATTTACAAATAAAACTTCAAGATTATTTACATTTCGGTGCTCAAGTTACACCTCAATAAATTCTATTTTTGTAAAGTCCAGCATTTTAACTAGAAATATTAAACACATTGACTGTAACCGGAGTAAATGGGCCCTGAATAATACCTGATTTTTCTTTATTTATTTATAATTAATTTTAATTAGGACACTCTGGAGTATGGTGAGCTCATGATAACCCAGTTAATTATGAATAATGTATGCTTTTTATTTTGCATACGCATACTGCAAACAAAAAACCCATGTACTCGTAACAATAAAAATTTAAATTCCTGATGGAACGTTAATAAGCTTTATACACTTTTAGATTTCTATTTAAATACCATACTAAAAGTTAGTTATACGTATTATTTTCAATACGCAAAATAATGCAAAACACCTTCATAGTTCATTTCTCACACATCGCAACAATTTTCATAGTTTATACAACAACAACTTCTAAAGCGTTACCTGGAATTTCTTGAAGATCCCTAGTCCGTTGACGAAGCCGTTAAGTTGTTTTCGCTCTTGGTTTCGTGGTTCTACTCTGCTGGCCGCTTCTAGTTATTTGTAGATGAACACCATCTAAGTTGTGCTGCATGTTCTGCCTTCACGATGCATCCAAATCCAAATTTATTACACTTCCTTCATAACTTTAGTTTAATTTAATTTAATTTACGTTTCATTACTTCACTTCACAAGCTTGTTTAAAATAAATGTTGCACCTCAATAAAATTTTAGACTCGACACAATCCGCGTATCAAATTATGAGGCCGACACAGTACTATTTAATTTAAAATAATTTTATTTACTTACAAGCTCGTGGTGAATTTCTGTTCGTAGTCTCAAGCGATGAAAGTACTAAGAGAACGAAGTTAAAAGAGAGCGATGCTAAATCTTTTAGAGTATTTATATAATTTCATTGTAACCTCTCCATACCCTCATAACGCGAAACATTTAATTTAAAGTAATACTTTTTAAAATTTTGGTTCAACCGTTTTCGAAATCTTCGAAATTTAACTCGTCGTTATTATATTTTCCGAAAAATCAACATTCAATATTCCCGTGTTTGTCTGTTGTACAACTAACTATATAAACCAATAAGATATTCAATGACGTCTTGAAACCCCGCCTGTATTAACGCTATTCCTCTCTTATGCACATTCTGTTTCCTTCTAACCTTGTTTGAGTGGTAGAAATCGATATTACTGTCCGCGTTTCAAACTAATCCATGTAGACTGAATACGTGCGTTTTGAAATGCACTGCTATTATGCCTGTCTCATTCCGACGTATTTCATTGATCATCTATCCTTTCTGCGCTTTAAGGAAACTTTTAGTTAACGTTTACGCAAACCATCCGTCCGTTTACCCGATATACTTTGAATTCTGCCTTTTATCTACACAAATAAGGGGAACCTGACATTTCCAAAACCTGCAGGTGTTCAATCAACAAACGTTTTAACACAACATGTCTAGGAGGTTGCGTTTCAATGTATTTTATATTCAACGGCTGTTTATGTGTTAGCAAAGCGTTTCACCTTGGTATTATCGATTTTTCAAGCTCTTATGCGTATTAAACTCAATAACCCTTTCACTAAACTCAATTAAATTAATTAATAATTTTGCATTGGCTTCTACAATTTATTTTCTTTACGAACCTACTTAAATTTTAATCACTAATTGTAAAATTATGGTAATACTTGTTACTGTAAATTCATTAAATGAAATAACTTTCGCACGTAAATTCTGATTGTTTCCTATATACAGGGTGTTTGAAATTACCTTGTTTATACTTAAATTTAGCCCTTTAAAACCACTACAATATATATATATATATATATATATATATATATATATATTACTATGTAATTTATAGTTTAGATTGAGATAGATAGGTGATAGGACAGTTTAGGGTAAGCTAGCGTGTATAGATACCATCTATGAAAAAGTTAAATGTGTAAATACCGTTTATTAAAAAGTTAAATAGGTGTCTTAGAAATCGAGTGTACCGATTAATTAATTTAAAGTAGGAATTTTACAGTTAATTACATTTCAGTTTCAGCTTTGCATTTATTTGCAAGGAAATTTCATAATATTTAGGGAACAGAAACAATAGATGTTAAGCATCTATTATAAAGCTCAGTTCATTAGCGTATAATAGGTGAAAAGCTTTTTCATTTTACTTTAGAGTAAGATCAATAATTTTACGGGCATAATTTTAATGAAGTAGAAACATTTAGTTAATATCGTGTAGCATGTGTAAATAGTATAGGGGAGAATTTAGCATAAGATAGCATTTAGAAACACGAACTGGGTAGAAAGAAATAGGAAAGTATCCTCGATAAACAAAACTCGACAGTTACGATAGGCATGTTTTAAGTAAGGATTATTTACAAGGGTGAGGCGCGTTGTCAACAACCTCATAAAAAATCAATATTTTCTAAGAATGCAAATAGACGTTAAGGCAAGCAGGGATCGATATGAAAATAAAAACAGATGGGTTATAGCATATAAAGGAGGGAGATGCAAATGTCCGATATCGGTTATACTTGGTAACTAACGAAGGAGCAAGGATAAATTCGAGGCTATAAGCAACAGTGAGGGTACAAGATGTTTGTATAAGATATCGAATTTAAGTGAGGAGAGAAATTAAGAAATGTTATTGGACGTTACAGGTAGAAGGAAGACGCGTGACAGTCTGAGTTTAAGAGAGGGTACATATGTGAGTGGTATTCGTAAACGAAGCATGAGAGAGGAAATGTTCGTATATGAAATAAAGAGAGATAGGGCTAGGTTCGTTTTATATTGGGAGGCGTGAATCTAATGAGAATTAATTTCAGTTGAGGCTGGTTTCGGCGAAGCATGATGTTTATCTACAAAATTATAGAGAATTATGGAAGGATAACTTGGAGTTGTTAGAATTTGAGGTCGGTTATGATTTTGGGTTTCGAGAAGTGTGGCAACGGCTAGGAGGTTACTGAGAAAAGTAAACAACATGGGGGTGTTTTTGGCCTATAAAACCAGATGTAAGGGGGTGAGAGATCCTCTTTTTTCTTTGCTTGTTATCCACGTTTAACTCAAGTAGTAGTCAATATTATTCTGTGCTTTTTTAAAAAGTTGTTATTACACACAAGTTAGTGTACGGTAATACTTATTATTTGAAAATATTGAAGTACATGTAGAAATAAAAGCAAAGCTTTTCAAAGTCATGTAAGTGCAGACTACTGTTACTTTGGTTGTTGGAGATTGCAAGGCGTCCTAGGATGGATTTGTAATTGTGAATGCATCAAGTAGCGATATATTGATGGTATATGGAATAGTAGAGGAGTTTAGGAAGTTTAGATGCACTATCAATGGTTTGTTAGAGAGATTTAGATAGCTGCGTCCACACAGGAATGGTGTGACTCAACTTGGGAGCGGTTCCATAACTCACAGTCATTATTGAGGACATCATGATCGAGGGCTGGATTACAGATGCAGGTGATGTGATGGTTACTAGGTAATTCATTTTTATACAGACATTGTTGTTGAGTTAATTTAATGTGAGTGGACACTTTGTACTTTTTGAAAACGTATTTTATGAATTCTATGGACTTAAGAATTTATTAAACTTTATATTTAAAGGAAAATGTTTTTCATGTAGAGAGGGATATGTAATATTAAGATAGAAAGGCGTTTATATACAAAGTAAAGGGGACTTTTGTTGTTACAGTGCTATGATTTTGCACACAGGTTTAAAAGAGTTTTACTGCGAGCTCATATTAATACAGGGATTTAAAGTCAGGTATAGGGTTAGCCCACTAACTTTAAATTGGATATTTGTAAAATAGGAAAATTTTGATTCAACCATATTTTAGAAAATGAATTGTTTTCTTATCAAAGATATGTAAGTTTATGTATGTGAACTGTTGTAATGGACAAAGTTTTGAAACTAGTAATTTTTTGTGTGAATATAGGGTGATGAATTTCGGTAGTTACGCTTTTTTTTGATAGGATTGTAGGGAAGAAATTTTCAGAGTACAGCATAGTGGTGGTTAGGTGACGTTTGATTTTCAGCAGTCTAAGTAAGCTTCTTTGAACAATTCATTAGATTTTTATAAGAGGGAGCTGATATATATATATATATATATATATATATATCTTGGTAGTTAATTACACAAGGTAAGTTGATAAATACTATCGTACTACAGTGAATAAAATGAAATAATAACTTAGACTTTTATGCAAAGCCCGAATAATCATTTCAAATAGAGCTAGTAATTGAAAGATGCAAAATATAAGGTCTTGGACAGGACTTGAACCTGGTTTTGCCGGAACCATGCGTTTACCAATTACGCCACCGAGACCGATAACGACAATTAAGAAATTTACAAATTTAAATCGTGTACATAACTATACATAAACCTAACTTTCAATTACGTTTGGCATTTTTGTCAATCATATCTGACATTGTCAAGTTTTCGACTTGAAATGATCATTTGGGCCTTGCATAAAAGTCCAAGTTATTATTTCATTTTATTCACTGTAATACGATAGTATTTATCAACTTACCTTGTGTAATTAACTACCTAAAATATTTATATATTTAATACTTGGCTTATAGCCGTAAATTTTGAGCGTAGCTTCCTGTATATAACTGACAAGTCGAAAACTTGACAATGTCAGATATGATTGACAAAAATGCAAAACGTAATTGAAGGTTTAGGTTTATGTATAGTTGTATACACGATTTAAATTTGTAAATTTCCCAATTGTCGTCATCGGTCTCGGTGGCGTAATTGAAACGCATGGTTACGGCAAAATCACAATACAGGTTCAAGTCCTGTCCACGACCTTATATTTTCCATCTTTCAATTACTAGCTCGATTTGAAATGATCATTTGGGCTTTGCATAAAAGTCTGAGTTATTATTTCATCTTATTCACTGTAATATATATATATATATATATATATAGTTATGTTATGTAGTATAGCTTAGAATATAATAAAGAGTACGCTTGAATAACCAGCTGACCTACAACCTGCTAATATCAATCAATATATATATATATATATATATATATATATATATATATATATTGCGGTGATACTTTACCAGCCCCTACGATGGTTTTATTTATTTTTAGCCCTACGGTTGGGCATGTTATAAATGCTATGATATTTTTGCCCCACGACTTGGGCGTGCTATAAAATGCTGTGATATTTCTTCATATTAGGCCCCAACAATAGGCATACCATAAAATGCGGTGTTATCCCCTTTTTATTAATCAAGCGCTTATGATGTAAAATGTTAATTTATGGATTTTCTTTGCCTCAACTAGCTGATTCAATTAAATAAAGTTATTCTACAATACACAATATAATGATTAAATATTTACAACCTTTTTAAAATCTTTCCCTTTTTCAGAATATTTACATATACCAGATTTAAGAAATTGAAGCCAGTAAAAAGAGCCTTTTGTTATATTTAGAAACCTTTCGAAACGTTTCAAGATGCCTATTGCGTTTCATAAATTTATCAAACAAACCCCTGTTTTGTTATCCCTTACATTTGCGAAAAAATATTAAATTAAAGCAGTTTACAGAAAGAAATTATATCAATATAGCTAACCTGGAGTGGTTCAGTAGTTTCTCTGCATCACCCGAGAGTTTCGTGCCCAGTCTGAATTTTTAGTGTCGAATTTGGAAGTCGACGTCAAAACCAAAATACTATCCAAATCGTTATTCAAAATCCCATAAGTTAATGCAATAAAAGGTTTTCATCTCCGTAATTAACAAAACAGTAATAGAACATTTCCCATGTCAGTGATTACCAAAATTAATTTAAGAGGAGGTAATCTCCAGAGTCGTCTCCAAAGTCATCTCCAAAGCCGTCTATAATAGATCGGCTCACTTGCACAATTTTTACACTTTTATAGAATGATTTTCATTTTACTTTCGTATAACTGGTTACGTGAATAATTTAGCACTTTTGAGTATCGTGATAGCCCAATTTAAAATGTATACTCACTTGTTGCTCAATTGCTATCGTATTTATAGGCCTTGCCTCTTGTTTGCTATTCGTTGTTTTTACGTGTTGGGGCGACACCATTTGCCTTTATCTTTTGTGTACTCTAGGAAATTTTACTAATTGTATGGTTCAAATTCTTGGAAGAACGCTTAAATTGTCACGTATTCTTTTACATACCATGATATTTAATTGAGAAATCCCACAAATTTTGTTCATTAAATCACGTATTCATTGTTGTTTGCTTATTCTAATCTAAACAGAAATAAATTTGGTGTTTGTTTATTTCTTAGTTAAATTGGATTTTTGAACAAATGTAATACTTTATGTCACGTACGATTTATTCAAATAATGCATAATTTTAGCCTGCGTATACGATGATATATTTAACGCACTTCTTGAATATTTATCTAGCCAATTCATATAGGTTTTCCGTTGATTTAATTTTGATGCATTTTGTTACATTTTTAAATCTTATCTTTGCTAGTAACTACTCTTGAATATGCGTTTAATCTCTTGTACTATTATATACAGTGTGCGCTCAACTCACAATATGTATAGTGACCTATTTACTCTTATAATATCTGTAATTATGTGCTTTTGTTAACTGGAAGTTTTTTTTGTTTATTCTACGACCCCTATGACATAACCTACCCCTAAATTAACCCTATAAATATAGCAATATATATATATATATATATGAATTACTAATAAATTACTAATAACGACCTCCTTTATTGTAATTTTCTAAAAATGTTGTGGGTTTTAGGTCGGCTGGATCATTTAAGAAAACTCTTTTTTATAAACCTGAGCTTTCGGATTTATTTTAATCTTTTTTCAAAAGTACTACAATAACAGAATTGATAAATAAACATTAAATGATATTGTATACTCACTAAGGCGAGGTTATAATAAATTGGCGATTAACATAAAAAGTTATTTTGGTTATAAATCTTCTAAAATGTATATAACAACTTCAAAATACAACAAGAGGTAAAAGTATTATGTAAATAAAATATTGATAATAAATAAAAGTCAAAAGTTTGATAGAAATTGTTATTAAAAGGCAACCTTAAAAAATGTTTATTATAACTATTCTGTGTATATATCTGCATGTAACACTGTGAGTGTATGTATGTATGTATGTATGTGTGTATGTGGGTGTGTTTTTTTTTGTGTGGTGTGTGTGTGTGTGTTGTTTTTTATTATATTTATTTATTTTAATATTATTAAGAGAATTCATCTTATAGATCCATTGACAAATTTGTTGCTGTGTGGTTGTTTTTATTTTTGATATTTAGAAGATACGTGTAGATACAATTTAAGTTATTAATATCTGTTCTTTTGTTCATAGTATTTTTTTGCTGATAGATGAGGCACGTTTCTAGAAACTCTCTTTTTGATTTTTTGTCTTCCATCTGTAATATAATTGGATTGTTAAAATCTATTTTATGGTTTTTAGTATTTACGTGTATACATAGGGCACAAGCATTTGGTTTTATACGTATATCGCTCTTATGTTGGGTTATTCGTTGCCTAAGGGTTTGTTTGCTTTGTCCTACGTAACACTCATTACAATCTAGACAATTGATTTTATATATGATGTTTCTTTTATTTAAAATAGGAGTTTTATCTTTAATTTTAGAGAAAATGTAATTTAAGGTTAAACTATTTTTAGAAGTTATTTTTATGTTAAATTTGTTAAATACGTTAGTTTTGGTGTAAGGTGTTCAATGTATGGAAGAGATTTAAATGTAACTGTACTGTCTATTTGTTTATTATTATTATTATTATTATTTGTGTTGTTATGTGTATTATTATCTGTAATTTCTGTAGTGTGGTTATATAAAAGACGTTTTATTAATTTTGGAGGATAGTTGTTTTTTATTAAAATTAAAAGTTTGTTTAAATTTTTTTGATAAAATGTATGCTGACTTATTGTTTTAATTCTGTTTTTTAGTGTTAAAATAAAATTTATTTTTATTTTGTAAGAGTGATACGAGAAGTAATTTAAGTACCTTCCAGAGTTGGTTGGTTTTTGATACCAATCTAATAAAATAAAATTATTTGTATTTCTAATAAGTAACGTATTTAAAAATGGTACTGCGTTTTTATTCTCTACTTCTACGGTAAACTGAATTTTTTCGTGGTAACTGTTAAAAGTATTAAGTGTTTCGGTAATTTTATTTGCTGGTACAGATGTAATTATGTCATCAACAAATTTTTTAATGAAGGGTAGTTCAAATATATATATATATATATATATATATATATATATATATATAATAATTCAATTTATTGGGGATTGCAGGAATTAAGAAAGACTACTCTTTTTTCTTCAACTTAAGTTTTTGAGATTTTATTTTTCTCTTCTTCAGGAGTAAGAATGTGAGGTTTAACTTAAATTTAAAATACTAATTTTAAATTATAAAAATTGGTTTTAAAATTTTGAAGGTATAATAATAATAATAATCCCCAATAAATTAAATTATTTTAAATTAGTATTCAGCAAATAAAACGTGAAGATTATATATATATATATATATATATATATATATATATATTGTGATATTATGTGATATATATGAGATTTGAACCTTGACGCACTGAAGTACCACTCAGATATAGATTTCTAGTTCCTAAAATGATTGATGAAGGAGATGGTGAGGACAGTTACTTGTTAAAGATATGTGAAATGATATTTAAGAGAAAATGAAGTTTTAAGATTTCAAATTGGGTGTTGTTGATTTCGTAAAGTAATTTTGAAAAGTATGTGCCAATGAAGTGAACTGCTGTTGCTTGTATATCATAAAATTTTGTTTAAATATTTAAAAGGAAACTTCACTGCCATTTGAATATGTATGTATAGCTAAGATTTGAAGTCACTTAGTACGTTTTCATTTTATTTGAGTTAGGTATAAGATGTTAAACTTTCACTTTCATTTGAATATGTACGTAAAGCCTAAAACAAAGTCAATTAGTATGTTTTTATTAGATTTAAGTTAGTTATAAGATGTAGAAATTTTATTTACTCTTCAGTATATAGTTATAAGTCTATTATATCATTTGAATTTTACTTCTTGAAACTTTGTAGACATCCAACTCATCTAAAAAATAATTATTTAGCTCTTGTTGTTAGGATTAAAATATCAAACAAAATTTATAAATTTTCGGCCAATGACATTTGTGTATTAGTTTACTGCAAATTAGAATTTGACAAGAGCAATAAGATCTATTAATAAAAAGTTGGATCATAGAATGTTGGTTGGAAAAGAATTGTAAAAGAGTAGGCTGGTTTAATGTTTTAAGGGGGCATCTCCATAGAGATAAGTGACAGTTGTTGAAATGAAAAATTAAGAGAAACTGATTTTGAAAAAAGACTGAAAAAAAGAACTTTATAAACTATAGAACGAAAAGTATAATCTTTTTTGTAACAGTTTACGAATTGTATACCTTTTATTTTTGTAATCTCCAACTTAAAATTCAACGTATGTAAAATGTATCTGTGATATTCAAAGTTTAAAGGAACTGTTGATATTAAAAAGTGATAAATGCAAGAGTCCTTGTCATTGTCTTACTATTGACCATTTTATTTCTGGGAGTGTTTTTGTGTAGACAGAGGAGTTCCGAAGTGGTGCTATCAGAACGCTGGGATTGCTGAACCTTTGGTGTCGAGCACGGTGTTGATTTCACGGAGCTAAGTTTCCTGATAAGACCAACGACGATAAGTATAAGTGTCTCTAAAGAATTTTTGGCGTACCTTAAACCCTAAAATAAAAGGCGTAAATTCAGTAATACAAATTTTTAAAACGTACTTATCCACAGGTATTAAGACCCACATCTGGTTCGAATCGTCGCTGTAGGCAGTGGAGCTTCATTGTTCAGCAGCAAGACGTTTCATATATATATATATATATATATATATATATATATATATATATATATTGCTGTGGGTACTTAGGGAATCTCAGTAGATTCGAAAATTAATTTATTTTCAATTTTACAAAATCGAAAATTGCACACAGTAGAAAAATTTAAAAATAAAAAAAATAATGTCTTACCCAGATTCTTCTCTTCATCACCTTAATTCTTCTTCAGTTCCCAGGCTAGCTCAGTTGGGTCTCCTATTGGATACCTAGATTCACTATTATACTCTGTATCGTTCACGCACACTCTCAATCAAATAACAAAATAATACAACCATCATACAATATTTATTTAACACTATTTACAAATAAAATTTAAGATTATCCAAATTTCAGAGATCAAGTTACACCTCAATAAATCCTATTTTTGTACTGTCCTGGATTTTAATTTAAAATATCAAACACATTGAATATACCCGGAGTAAATGGGCCCTGAATAATACCTTATTTTCGTTCTTTATTTATAATTTATTTTGAATTTGTATACTCTGGAGTATGGTGAGCTCATGATAACCCAGTTAATTATGAATAATGTATGCTTTCGTACTTCGCATACTCTTACAACAAATAAAAAAAAACAAACCCATGTACTCGTCACAATAAAAATTTTAAATTCCTGATGGAACGTTAATAAGCTTTATATACACCTTTAGATTTCTATTTAAATACCATAATAAAGTTAGTTATACGTATTATTTTCAATACGCAAAATAATGCCCAATACCTTCAAAATTTACTTTCACACGTCACACAATTTTCATAGTTTCATAATTTATAACAGCAACAATTTTAAAGCGTTACCTGGAATTTCTTGAAGACCTCCACTTTGTTGACGATGCGGTAAAGTTGTTTCGCTCTGCTCTGCTGCTCTAGCTATTTGTAGAAGAACCCCATTTAAGTTGTGCTGCTTGCGCTGCCTTCACGGTGTATCCAATTTCAAATCCAAATTAATTACACATCTTTCATACTTGCGTACTTTCGTTTAATTTAATTTTAAATTTACGTTACTTCACGTCACTTCCCGAGCTTGTTTAAAATAAATATTGTACCTCAAATTAGAATTTAAACTCGACACTTATTCGCGTATCAAATTATAAGGCCAACGCTGTACTATTTAATTTAAAATAATTTTATATATTTACAAGCTCGTTCTGAAGCGATCAAAGTACCAAGAGAACGAAGTTAAAAGAGAGCCGTGCTAATTCGCCTCGAGTATTTAAATGCTTCGACTGTAACCTCTCCAGACCCTCTTACCGTGAAAAATCTAATTTAAAATAACACTTTCTCAAATTTTGTTTCAACCGTTTTCGAAATCTCCAAAATTTAGCGCGTCGTTACGATATTTTCCAATAAACCCGACTTCAAATATCCCCGTGTTTGTCTGTTTTAAAACTAACGATATCGACCAATAGTATATGCATTGACGTCTTCAAAATCCCGCCTATCTTAACGCTGTCCCTTTCTTATGCATATTATATGTTTCCTTCTAATCTTGTTTGAGTGGTAGAGAATCGATATTACTGTCCGCGTTTTTTTTACCCCATGTGGACTGAATACGTGCTTTTTGAAATGCACTGTTATTCTGCCTGCCTCAGTTCGAAGCATTTTATTGACCGTCTGTCCTTTCTGAACTTTAAGGAAACTTTTAGTTAACATATACGCAAACCCTCCAACCGTTTACCCGATATTCTTTGAAACTTGCTTGTTATCTATAAAAATAAGGGGAACCTGACATTTAGAAACATGCAGATGTTTAATTAACCAACGTTTTAACACAACATTTCTAGGAGGTTGCGTTTCATGGTATTTCAACCGAACCGATTTATTTGTTTGTTATAACGAACGCTATTCGCCTTGGATTTATTGATTTTTCATGCTTTTATGCGTATTAGATGTAAACTCCATTAAATTAATAAATAAATTGCATTGGCTTCTAAAATTTATTTTCTTTACGAACCTAACTAAATTTTATTCATTATTTGTAAATTTTTGTTAATACTTGTTACATTAAACTGAACTAAATGAAATAAATTTCGCACGTAAATTCTGGTTGTTTCCTCTATACATGGTGTTTCAAATTGCTTTGTTTATAGTTAATTTAATCTTTTAAAACCACTACAATATATATATATATATATATATATATATATATATTGCTACGATATCGTAGAACCCCCAGTGTGTTAAACACTCAGTTATACCTGCACAGAGTGAACGACGATATGATAACAGATAATAATTACCCAATCCCCTTTAACACTTCAAATACTTGAATAAGACAAACGAAATTCACCAAATTTTGTATAATAGGCTAAGAAAATGTACAATTTATAACTCTACGTCCTTGTAATAATGCTGTGCAACAATTACGTTAAGAATACATGAAAAGTTTTTGCCGTTTTTTTAGAAAACGGCTTCTGGTATAATTCTGGTACAATTCTGGACTATTTCTGGACTATTTCTGGACTACTTCTGTTTCAATTCAAGGGGTAACCGCACTGAATTATTGGTTCAACAGAAGGAGTACAAAGTAGAGTTTCGATTGAAGATAACAAGGGGGTGTTGATCCACAACACGAAACAACATATCAGGAGATCGCAGTTCAAACCTACTTAATTTTAAGGAATTTTTTTAATTAAAAATTTTAATACTGAATTCAATAAATCTAAAACTTGTAGAGTCAACAGAAACATTACTTACGTTGAAACTTACGTAATAAATCATATAAAAGTTTCGAACGTTTCAGATTTTTTTGTAAAGTTGTAGTTTTTGGTGACTTTATTATAAATTAAAAGAATATAAATTTTGGGATAAATAATCCATATAATATCAATTGATTGAAGGGCGTATCTAGAGAATTTCAAAAATTGTGAAGTGTAAATATAATTTCCTTTCATTATAAGAATGTTGATTGACTTCGTTTTATCAATTCAAACAGGTAATCATAATGGGGTGAAAGAAAATTGATCATAGTAATGTTGTGCACTCCGTGTAGATTAAAAAGGGCTAGCCGTGCCATAATTAAATATAAAAGATTAAAGTAAGAGTAATACACAGAGCGGTGGCGTTCAGCTAGAACGTTTATTACACCGAGTACGGCGTTATCATATCAATATATATGTATATATAGAATGCTGTGAAACCTCCACTATCCGGGTACTCCGCTTTTCGAATCGAGCCTCACAGATTGGGCGTCAAGAATGCTGTGAAACCTCTTGAATTACCTGGTCTGTTGATTTTCTTCTGTTAATCGCCTCGGCTGCTCCTCTAGATAGCTTTCATCCTCATACATAAAAAAAACAAACACATTCCTACCACAAACATCAACGTTAACTCTATTTACATCAATATTCAGAATACATTAAATTTTCAAATTAAATTTCAGCATAAAATTCAGTTTTAAAAAGAATTTCAAGATTAATTTTATTATCACTTTAACATGCATCCAGAATTAAAGTCCTTGTTGGATGCCTACTAATTAATATAACAATATAAGCAGAGTAAAAAGGGAGCATCTACCACCCCTTTACGTTAATTAACCAGGTTCGTCTAATTGAGCTCAAAGACATACCTAAAATTTCATCATAATCCAGAACATCAATACTAAATACCCCTTTCTACTTAAACAAGCAAATTTCATCTTAACATTAAAATTTTATGGTTAGTACAATTTCACTAATGTCCATTTAAAGTAAATCAATTATAAAGTAATTCAACACACACAAAAATGTCAAACAAAATAGTATAATTTACCTGAAGGTTACTGTCCTCGTAGCTTCAATGTACATCGTCCCTTTAGTTAATCACACCATTCCAACAGGATTATATTTACGGCTTCTAATTCTCAACGCTTTTAAACTTTTCTCCATCACCATTTATTTAAAGTTGTTTCTGGGCTTTTCCGGAACTCATCTGTGTATATCTGACCCTTGTTTCGTGGATCCAGACACGTATTTGAACCATTTAATTATTAACACCCCGAAAAATAGCAAAGAAATTCATGCGTCTTTCACCAATATACGCCAAAACTGCCTACTTTTGTGTATACATTTGTCGTTGTAAATTTTGCTAATTGGTACAGTGATACTAAATTTTATTACCTTGTATCTAAGTGCACTGAAGTACATTCATGTTAGCACGTAAATAACAAACTATTTTGAATCACTAAAATATACGAGCAAACTTTAAATTATTTTATCAAACTAAAATGCACTGTTTAACATCTTCAATCAAGTCGCGGATGTAAGAGCTTTTAACGCATCGAATAGTCAAAAGTCTAAGAGGCCTAAATTCATATTACCACCTCTATATATAGCGAATAGCTGGCACGTCGCTTTTGTCCTCAAAACAGACAATTCTTAAGAATTTCTCATTCTATGTTCCCAGTCCGTCGCTCGCGCGTCGGTTTTTACGAATTTTTCACTCGCCCCATTTAAATCTCCGAAATTCTCACACGGCACGCAAACCTGTCCGAGAAAAACTAATTAATTTTGTACAGAAATTGTTGTTTCTACCTCTGATATTTGCATCCTATTTTCAACCAATTGTGACCCTCGTGACGTTGCTTAAATCACGCCTTTTACTATATGTGTCTTTGCTTGACGCATTTTCTCTTTCCTTTTCTAACCTGTTCGTATTGGTGCAAATTGATATTCTTTATTATCGATTATATTTTAGTCCATGTGGACTATCTGGGTTAAATAACCCCGTATCGCACATTCTCGTGAATATTAAGCCCCGGTTTCTCCAAGATTCTTTGAAACCATTTGTTATCTACACAATTTTCGCCGTACGTGATATTTAAACTACGCAGGTGTTCAAAATAATATTAATTCTCAGAGCTTTTAAATAAACCCTGTTTTGTATTTCGTGCTAAAGCATCTGACCGTTTCCAATATCCTTAGAATCGACATGTTTATCTAAACAAATTAAACTGAAATTGCCTTTTAAAATACGCAGGTGTGTTCAAACATCCTACTTCTAACTAACACTTCTAGGATTTGCTTTTTATTGGGTTTTTACAAGTTTCTATAGATATTATCTGTTACTAACGATTCAATTAACTTCAATTAAAATTGACTTCTATCCTTTCCTTTTTAGCGAATACAAGTTAAATATTAATTATTATGTGTACACTTTGTTTTACTACCGGTTACTTAAAATAGGGTTAATTAATATAAATTTTGCACGTAATTTCCATTTGTTTCTTTCCTCGGAATAATTAAATTACACGCAGAGCTTTTTAATACTGTTTCTTTTGATATAAAGCGTCTTATAAATAATTTAAATTTCTTAATTTTAATAAAACGAATGAATTTTTATGCTTCACGCTGTTATTTAATAACGCGTACCTTTTCCAAAAGTTTCTACACAGTGATTAAAATTATTTGATGTGATTATATAATTTTCTACCCTGGTCTAAATATGAGTATTTTCCCCCTATTTGAATACAAATAATCCCACTTATTTGAATGCAAATATAAAGCATTTAGACCAAAAAAAATTTACAAAAAAAATTACCTATCTCTCTCTACCCTTATCTATCTAACTTACCTACCTTATCTCCAATTCAAAAAAATATTTACACCTATCCTATATCCCTATCCTATTCCTAACTCTCACCTAATTCTATAAACTGAAATTATCCCTAACTTCATCCTATTCATCCATCTAATCCTATATACATCCTATATACCTATCCTATTCCTAACTTTTAACTAATCTTCACTATACTTCACTTCCCCCTACCTAATCCTATATACCTATCCTATTCTTACTCTTTATTCTCATCCTAAACCTATTTCTAATTATCTCCCATATTTATCCTA
The DNA here is from genome assembly GCA_036346225.1 of Platerodrilus igneus. Lineage (NCBI taxonomy): Eukaryota > Metazoa > Arthropoda > Insecta > Coleoptera > Lycidae > Platerodrilus > Platerodrilus igneus. The sequence goes on along the minus strand of JARFIW010001297.1, from coordinate 1,970,381 downwards.
TACCTAGCTTTATTTTCTATAACTATACTAAAATTCACCTATCTCTATCCTTTGTTCATTAAGTTATTTAAATCTAACTCTCTTCTATCTACACCTATTCTATCCCTATCCTATTTAAATCTAACTCTTCTTGACCCTCCAAGTCTTTCTTCTCACCATCCTAATACTCTTCATCCCTATCTCTCCCCCTTCAATATCTATACTTATCATCCCTATTATCTCACATACAATAAACTTATCATCCCTATTATCCTCACTCTTAAATATTGCTTCTTCTTCAGTCCCTACACTTGTCTGTTTCTTATTTATTCTTATTCCCTTTTCTGCCGACAAACCAAACGATACTACTTTACAATTATCGATTTTTCCTCTATGGAAAATCCTATGTACCTTCTAGAGTTCTTATGTAATGGAATCCGCCAGAATGAATCCCTTAAATCTACTTTATTAAAAACAAACTTGCCATCTTTACTTAATTTCGCCTTCACCTGCTCCTGATATGCTGCTTCTACCCCACTACTTCTGCATGTTTTTGTATTAAAGCTTGAACCTCTACTCTTCTATCCTCTGGACATCTTATTGTGTTGATCTGTTTACCTTCATCATCCTCTACCTCTACTACATTAATACTAAACCCCGTGTCATCCTCTGTGACTTCATAACTGCCCTTCCATGGCACTACCCTATCCTTAATCCTTACTACCTTCCTTTCCATATCTATCAAAACCCCTAACTTCATCATACAGTCAACACCTAAAATGCTCTGAAACTTCAGTCCAGGTACAATTACAAACTCCTGTTCACAGCTTAAATCTCCTATATCTATCCTAAGCACCACAACACTATTTACTACAGCAAACTTCTTTTATTTGGAGCTACTAAATGGCTACGCTTTATAGGCATAATTCTATCACAAACCTTATCCCTAATTTTGCTGACGAATTCCTCCGATATTAAACTCGCCTCTGCCCCTGTATCAAGTAATACTTCTACATTATTTTCAAAATTTCTAAATTAATAATTGGCAAACATAATTTTTCCTCAGTTGCTGGCTCTACTTCCTCCTCAATTTTGAAAAATTCACGTGGATGTTCATATACATTTACATTGAAATCTAGTGGTCTGTCGCGTTCTAAAAATCCTGTCCAGGTCTGTTTTCCCTACTCGGTCCTGGTCTAGCCGTCACCTCAGCGTATGTCCTAGGCGTTTCCACTCGTTCCGTGTCTGTATTAGCAGTCGCCCTCATGTCTGGTGAACTATTCATTCTGGTAGGTCCCGGTCTCGGTGCAGGTCCCTTCCTAAACTATTACTCCTAACGTATGGTCGTCTCTGTTCCCAATTCGGTCGCTGGTATCCGTAATTATTCCCCCTTCTAGCATAGTTGTCCCGTCTATTGTCAAACCTAACTGTGTTGATCTGTCTTTCCCTAATAGCCCGAGGTCGTCCACTATTTACGTCGTCGTACCTCTGCAGGTATTCTAAAAACATTTCTCTGTCCACTATGTTCTGTAGTGCTACGTGCTGTCTTATTTCTGCCTCGAAGTGTCGTGATAAATACTTAATAATTTGTCGGTCCGTCAGTGGTGGGTTCAGTTGCTTTGCTATGCTATACTTGCGTATAGCATATTGCTCCCTACTTCCTGAAAATTCTCCCTTAAATTTCCCTGTGATTAAGTCGTCTCGTACCTGGTCTTGTCTGTGATCACTCCAGTAGTGCTTTAAAAATTTTTTTTCAAAGTCCTGATACGTGTCTATGTCCTGTCCTACTAAATTGTGCCACGCTTCCGCATTGTCCTTTAATAAAGCCTTTATCGTATTTAGTTTAGTCTGTTCGTCAAATAAATTTCCCACTAGATTTCTTACACTATTAATAAAAATTTGTGGATTTACCCTGTTATCGCCATAAAACTTCATGTGTTGGTCCAATGATACTCCACCTGTATAAAATCTGGGACCATCCCCCGTTAAACTTGACACGTTGTATTTAATACTACTAACTTCGCGTTCTACCCTGCCTAACTGATCCCTACATGAGTCCGTTACTTTAGTCATTTTTATATTAATCTCTTCTTCACAAAAAATGCGTACTTCGGACCTTAAATGTCCCATTTCCTGTCGAAGACCTGTAATATCACGCTCATTTTATCAACCCTATTTTCAACTTCCCCATCTTTACGGTAAGACTATTTTTAAATTCTGAAACTTCTTGATTCGTCTTATCTATTTTCTGACTAATCTCCTCTAACTTCCTGTTCGATTCTTCACTCATTCGTTCAAATTTTCGATTTGAGTCCTCTCTCGCTCAATTCGATTCATCCCTAGCTAATCGCATTTCCTCTAACATTCTCATCATTAACTCATTTCCTGTTTCTCCTGATTCCGTCCTCGACTGATCTCTACTGCATCCAGCTTCTTCCATTTTCGAAATTTTCTCACACAATGCACTATCGTCACTTCCAATTTCCACTCCTTGACTCCTTAACCACTCCTTTCTCTGCATACGTTCAAATCACTCACACACTCTAAAATACTCTTAAATTTATACACACACAAAAACTCTCTCTCTCAGATCGCCAGTTTCCTGGAATAAAATCACAAAAATTTTATTTGGAACTCGAGCCTCACTTTTGGGTCGCCAAGAATGCTGTGAAACCTCCACTATCCGGGTACTCCGCTTTTCGAATCGAGCCTCACAGATTGGGCGTCAAAAATGCTGTGAAACCTCTTGAATTACCTGGTCTGTTGATTTTCTTCTGTTAATCGCCTCGGCTGCTCCTCTAGATAGCTTTCATTCTCATACATAAAAAAAACAAACACATTCCTACCACAAACATCAACGTTAACTCTATTTACATCAATATTCAGAATACATTAAATTTTCAAATTAAATTTCAGCATAAAATTCAGTTTTAAAAAGAATTTCAAGATTAATTTTATTATCACTTTAACGTGCATCCAGAATTAAAGTCCTTGTTGGATGCCTACTAATTAATATAACAATATAAGCAGAGTAAAAGGAGCATCTACCACCCTTTACGTTAATTAACCAGGTTCGTCTAATTGAGCTCAAAGACATACCTAAAATTTCATCATAATCCAGAACATCAATACTAAATACCCTTTCTACTTAAACAAGCAAATTTCATCTTAACATTAAAATTTTATGGTTAGTACAATTTCACTAATGTCCATTTAAAGTAAATCAATTATAAAGTAATTCAACACACACAAAATGTCAAACAAAATAGTATAATTTACCTGAAGGTTACTGTCCTCGTAGCTTCAATGTACATCGTCCCTTTAGTTAATCACACCATTCCAACAGGATTATATTTACGGCTTCTAATTCTCAACGCTTTTAAAATTTTCTCCATCACCATTTATTTAAAGTTGTTTCTGGGCTTTTCCGGAACTCATCTGTGTATATCTGACCCTTGTTTCGTGGATCCAGACACGTATTTGAACCATTTAATTATTAACACCCCGAAAAATAGCAAAGAAATTCATGCGTCTTTCACCAATATACGCCAAAACTGCCTACTTTTGTGTATACATTTGTCGTTGTAAATTTTGCTAATTGGTACAGTGATACTAAATTTTATTACCTTGTATCTAAGTGCACTGAAGTACATTCATGTTAGCACGTAAATAACAAACTATTTTGAATCACTAAAATATACGAGCAAACTTTAAATTATTTTATCAAACTAAAATGCACTGTTTAACATCTTCAATCAAGTCGCGGATGTAAGAGCTTTTAACGCATCGAATAGTCAAAAGTCTAAGAGGCCTAAATTCATATTACCACCTCTATATATAGCGAATAGCTGGCACGTCGCTTTTGTCCTCAAAACAGACAATTCTTAAGAATTTCTCATTCTATGTTCCCAGTCCGTCGCTCGCGCGTCGGTTTTTACGAATTTTTCACTCGCCCCATTTAAATCTCCGAAATTCTCACACGGCACGCAAACCTGTCCGAGAAAAACTAATTAATTTTGTACAGAAATTGTTGTTTCTACCTCTGATATTTGCATCCTATTTTCAACCAATTGTGACCCTCGTGACGTTGCTTAAATCACGCCTTTTACTATATGTGTCTTTGCTTGACGCATTTTCTCTTTCCTTTTCTAACCTGTTCGTATTGGTGCAAATTGATATTCTTTATTATCGATTATATTTTAGTCCATGTGGACTATCTGGGTTAAATAACCCCGTATCGCACATTCTCGTGAATATTAAGCCCCGGTTTCTCCAAGATTCTTTGAAACCATTTGTTATCTACACAATTTTCGCCGTACGTGATATTTAAACTACGCAGGTGTTCAAAATAATATTAATTCTCAGAGCTTTTAAATAAACCCTGTTTTGTATTTCGTGCTAAAGCATCTGACCGTTTCCAATATCCTTAGAATCGACATGTTTATCTAAACAAATTAAACTGAAATTGCCTTTTAAAATACGCAGGTGTGTTCAAACATCCTACTTCTAACTAACACTTCTAGGATTTGCTTTTTATTGGGTTTTACAAGTTTCTATAGATATTATCTGTTACTAACGATTCAATTAACTTCAATTAAAATTGACTTCTATCCTTTCCTTTTAGCGAATACAAGTTAAATATTAATTATTATGTGTACACTTTGTTTTACTACCGGTTACTTAAAATAGGGTTAATTAATATAAATTTTGCACGTAATTTCCATTTGTTTCTTTCCTCGGAATAATTAAATTACACGCAGAGCTTTTTAATACTGTTTCTTTTGATATAAAGCGTCTTATAAATAATTTAAATTTCTTAATTTTAATAAAACGAATGAATTTTTATGCTTCACGCTGTTATTTAATAACGCGTACCTTTTCCAAAAGCTTCTACACAGTGATTAAAATTATTTGATGTGATTATATAATTTTCTACCCTGGTCTAAATATGAGTAATATATATATATATATATATATATATATATATATATACAGGATCTTTCAAAACTCGTGGATAAAATTGTAGGCAATGGTAGGGGGAACAATTTCCTACAAGAATAACCATTTATGTTGTATTCCAATTGTACACGGTCTCAAGGTTTTTGCAATTTCATAAACACTTCCTTGGTTCATCTCTTTTCTTTAGAGGTATAACCTATGATGGGATGTCAGTTTATTAACTAATAAAATATTTTAGTCTAATCCTAAGAACAAACACTTTTATTGAAAAATTCAAATAATTGACTGTCTGAGAATATATGTATGACATGAGCACTGATTATACTCCTGAAATACGCGTGAGTTATCTATGTTGAAGCCTGAAAACACTTACAGTTAAATAAATTCTTTAGCAGTAATCCACCTTAAATAAATTTTAAGTATTGCTTGCATTCCGCACCATAATTCTTTGGTACTTAACAATTTGTACATTAGTATGTCTTGTGGCGTGGTTGCAATAACATGTGTTTTTAAATATTAGTTAGTTTGTCCTAGACATTTTTAAGTTTACTAGTTTCCATTGTGTACGTTTTGTTGTTTTGTGATTATTTAGTTGTTATTGTATACATTGTTTCGTAAATTTTACATTTTGAAATGCCCTACACTGCTCGTCAATATGCAGAAATGCATTTCTTGTATGTTCTTTGCAATGGCAATGCTCTGCAAACTGCGAGAGGGTTCAGGATACGTTTTCCTAATTGGGTTAACTTTCCCGATTATGGAGTGCTTCAAAGAGTACACCATGTTTATCTTGAAGGCAAAAGACCGTTTGTTTTACGACCAAGGGGAGGAAAAAATTAGAGTTGAAGGTAAAGAAGAAGTAGTAGTAATGCGTTGGATGCTCCTACAACCAGTGTCAGGAACATTGTCACGGGGATTGGCATCAGTCAGACTACTGTGCTTAGAAAGTTGCGCAGAAATAACTTGCATCCCTATCATGTGCAGCGTGTGCAAGCCCTGGTACCTGAAGATTATGTGCAAAGGTTAAGCGTTTTATCACGAAACACTTCGCTTACACCAAGAGGATACTCACTTCTTTGGTAGAATTTTATGGTGTGATGAGTCGTTCTGCCACAGGGTAAGAATTTTTAATATACATAATCTCCACCATTGGGGACTTGATGACTCTAGAGTTGTACGGCAATCACGTTTTCAACGCCGTATTAGTGTAAATTTGTGAGTATGTATAATTAATGGTGCATTAGTTGGTCCATTTGAACGGCCACGTAGACTAAATGCACAACAATATCTTCACCTTCTTAAAGACGAATTAGGCTATCTATTAGAGATGTGCCTCTAGCAACTAGACGAGCGATGTGGTTACATTATATGTGAATTAGGGCCGCTATGCTTGCGGCCACGCCCCAATGTTCCACCCGAAGGTACTACATTGGGTTTAAACGCGAAATTAAACGTTCTTCAAATTAAATCTAACTTCAATTTAATCGACTCTAAATAAAAATCTACAAACTGAAACTAACACTAAAATAGGGTTTAAACAATGGTATTCCTAGCGTTGATTTTGCAGTGTGTCCGGTCAACAAGGCACAAGCAAAAAATGAAAAGGGGAGGTATCTATAATACCGGATAGCAGCTGCCAGTTTTGCTCACCGGAGCGATCTGAAAGGTCGTCTTTAAACTATCCAAATCTAGCTGACTAATTTAAAATATGGATTCAAATTTCTAAGTATTCGCCAAATATGTTAATAGTGAATCCAGCTATTTTGTCTGCTTTATAAATTTACAAAGTCGTGCTCCCTGGTCTAAGTATTTTATTCTAAGTCAATCCTATATTCGTCCCTAACGTTACCTATTGTTCCCTAACTGACATATTATGATTACAATCTTCTTTCCTATAGATACTGTTACCAAAAACAGGCATCAGAACGTCAAACAGATCAAATCATGCAACCAAACAATAAAATTCAGGCAAAAATATAGATATAAAAATAAAATAAATATAAATATAATATAATATAAATATAACATAAATATATAAACAAGCATCTAAATAAGCGTTAAGCGTGTAGCAGTGCATAAAATTGCAAAAGCATAACCGAAAATATTAGGTGTACTCGCATAAGCATTATGCCGGCTAGCGCCATTAAACACAAAAACATGCTCGTTAAACTATTTCAAAGTCTAGTTATTGATACAAGTCAATGCTTATGCGAGTACAGCCGCCACAATTTTATGCTTACCTCGATAAAGAGTTTTCCAGCATCCGAAGATCTGGTCGTTTGTCTACATCTATTTGTAACTTACTGCTAGGGTGAGATGAATATGCACTGCTAAAGTTTTGGTGAGTATTCGCTAAACGTTCTAGGGAAACACAATCACTATCACTTTTTGCGCGGTTTCACGCTATTTTATTTCATTAGTTTAATTTAATTAGGGTTTTTGTTTTATTTTGTTATTATTTATTTTTTTGTTTATTCCCAATTCCGATTTTCCGCGCGTATAAGGTAAGATAGTGATTGCTTTAGTGGTGTGGGGGTGTGCCGTGCATATTAAGACATATGGTTATTTCTTTTTAGGTTTTTTTCCAATTTTTCAAAAGATGCTTTCGGTTAGATTTATCAAGTGCTCGGTTTGAAGATTTTCCCGGCGGAAGTACGCGCTTATCGCGTAGAACATATTTGACCCTGTTTTAATTTCCGCGGTGGTTATGAATACTTTTGTCCCAATATTTATTATTATTTGCTGCACGATTATTCTCTTTTCGCGTTTAAGACGGTAACCCCCCCCCCCTAACCTGTTATTTTGTAGCTATTCAGGTGCGGGCGGTTCCGTGGCGTAGTTGGTATGCTGTGACTACTACGCCCAAGATCCCGGGTTCGAATCCCGATACGGTCCGCTAGAAAAATGTTAAGCGAGCATTTATCACAAAAATACGCCTTCGTTCGGATGAGAGGTAAAATGTAGGTCCTGTGTATGAGTGTTATCACGCACGTTAAAGATCCCTACCTTGCTTGGAACAGCAAGGGTTAGGCAAAATTCAAAATTTTTCAGGTAAAGAAAAATCTCGCTTCCTGGCCAATGTAGTACCTTCGGGTGGAGCATTGGAAAATCACATGTAGGGCTATACAGGTGCGGTTTCTGTACAAACCCGATGTCGAATAATTTTACAAAGTTATTTGAAGCCCCCTTTCCTTTCCCGAGATAGCGATATGGTTACAGCCGGATTGTACACCAGCACATACTGCTGGCCAAGTGAGACGCAATTTAAACGTCGAATATCCTAATCGATGGATAGGACAAGGTGGTACTATCAACTGGCCGTCTTGACCTTGCGGCTCTGTGGCGTAGTTGGTATGCATGTGACTACTACGCCCAATTTGTTCGAATCCCGGCACGGTCCGCTTGAAAAATGTTAGGCGAGCATTTTTCACAAAAATACGCCCTCGTTCGGTTGAGAGGTAATAAGGAAAAGTCTCGTGTGTGAGTGTTGTCACGCACGTAAAAGATCCCTTCCTTGCTTAGAACAGCAAAGGTTCGACAAACTTAAAAATTTTTCAGGAAAAAAACCTCGCTTCTTGGCCAAAGTAGTACCTTCGGTTGGAGCATTGGAAAAATCACATGGAGGGCTATACAGGTGCGGATTCTGTACAAGCCCAATGTCAATATTTTCTTCAAAGGATAACTTTACGAAGTTATTTGAAGCCCACTTTCCTTTCCCGAGATAGCGATGTGGTTACAGCAGGACGGTACTCCGGCACATATTGCTGGCCAAGGGAGATGCTATTTAAACGTCGAATATCCTAATCGATGGATAGGACAAGGTGGTACTATCAACCGGCCGTCTTGACTTTGCGGCTCTGTGGCGTAGTTGGTATGCATGTGACTACTACGCCCAATTTGTTCGAATCCCGGCACGGTCCGCTTGAAAAATGTTAGGCGAGCATTTTTCACAAAAATACGCCCTCGTTCGGTTGAGAGGTAATAAGGAGGTCTCGTGTGTGAGTGTTGTCACGCACGTAAAAGATCCCTTCCTTGCTTAGAACAGCAAAGGTTCGACAAAATTCAAAATTTTTCAGGAAAAAAACTCGCTTCTTGGCCAATGTAGTACTTTCGGTTGGAGCATTGGAAAATAACATGGAGGGCTATACAGGTGCGGTCCTGTACAACCCAATGTCGATGTTTTCTCAAAGAATAACTTTACGAAGTTATTTGAAGCCCACTTTCCTTTCCCGAATAGCGATTGGTTACAGCCGGATGGTACTCCGGCACATAATGCTGGCCAAGGAGACGCTATTTAAACGTCGAATATCCTAATCGATGGATAGGACAAGGTGGTACTATCAACCGGCCGTCTTACTTGCGGCTCTGTGGCGTAGTTGGTATGCATGTACTATAGCCCAATTTGTTCAATCCCGGCACGTCCGCTTGAAAAATGTTAGGCGAGCATTTTTCACAAAAATAGCCCTCGTTCGGTTGAAGGTAAAAGAAGTCCGTGTGTGAGTGTTGTCACGCACGTAAAGATCCCTTCCTTGCTTGAACAGCAAAGGTTGCAAATTAAAATTTTTCAGGAAAAAACTCGCTTCTGGCCAAGTAGTACCTTCGGTTGGAGCATTGGAAAATCACATGGAGGGCTATACAGGTGCGGATTCTGTACAAGCCCAATGTCAATATTTTCTTCAAAGATAACTTTACGAAGTTATTTGAAGCCCACTTTCCTTTCCCGAGATAGCGATTGGTTACAGCAGGAGGTACTCCGGCACATATGCTGGCCAAGGGAGAGCTATTTAAACGTCGAATATCCTAATCGATGGATAGGACAAGGTGGTACTATCAACCGGCCGTCTTGACTTTGCGGCTCTGTGGCGTAGTTGGTATGCATGTGACTACTACGCCCAATTTGTTCGAATCCCGGCACGGTCCGCTTGAAAAATGTTAGGCGAGCATTTTTCACAAAAATACGCCCTCGTTCGGTTGAGAGGTAATAAGGAGGTCTCGTGTGTGAGTGTTGTCACGCACGTAAAAGATCCCTTCCTTGCTTAGAACAGCAAAGGTTCGACAAAATTCAAAATTTTTCAGGAAAAAAACTCGCTTCTTGGCCAATGTAGTACTTTCGGTTGGAGCATTGGAAAAATAACATGGAGGGCTATACAGGTGCGGATCCTGTACAAGCCCAATGTCGATGTTTTCTTCAAAGAATAACTTTACGAAGTTATTTGAAGCCCACTTTCCTTTCCCGAAATAGCGATGTGGTTACAGCAGGATGGTACTCCGGCACATAATGCTGGCCAAGGGAGACGCTATTTAAACGTCGAATATCCTAATCGATGGATAGGACAAGGTGGTACTATCAACCAGCCGTCTCAATCTTGCGGCTCTGTGGCGTAGTTGGTATGCGTGTAACTATTAAGCGCAAGGTCAAGGGTTCAAATCCCAACACCCTCCGCCTGAAAAATGTTAGGTGAGCATTTTTCACAAAAATATGCCCTAGTTCGGATGAAAGGTAAAATCAAGGTCCCGTGTGTGAGTGTTGTCCCGCACGTTAAAGATCCCTACCTTGCTTGGAACAGCAAGGGTTTGGCAAAATTCAAAATTTTTCAGGTAAAAAAAATCTCGCTTCCGGCCAATGTAGTACCTTCAGGTGGAGCATTGGAAAATCACATGTAGGGCTATACAGGTGCGGTTCCTGTATAAGCCCGATGTCAATATTTTCCTCAAAAAATAACTTTACGAAGTTATTTGAAGCCCCCTTTTCTTTCCCGAGATAGCGATATGGATACAGCCGGATTGTACACTGGCACATAATGCTGGCCAAGTGAGACGCTGTTTAAACGTCGAATATCCTAATCGATGAATAAGACAAGGTGGTACTATCAACTGGCCGTCTTGACCTTGCGGCTCTGTGGCGTAGTTAGTATGCATGTGACTACTACGCACAATTTGTTCGAATCCCGGCACGGTCCGCTTGAAAAATGTTAGGCGAGCATTTTTCACAAAAATACGCTCTCGTTCGGTTGAGAGATAATAAGGAGGTCTCGTGTGTGAGTGTTGTCACGCACGTAAGAGATCCCTTCCTTGCTTAGAACAGCAAAGGTTCGACAAAATTAAAAATTTTTCAGGAAAAAAACCTCGCTTCTTGACCAAAGTAGTACCTTCGGTTGGAGCATTGGAAAAATCACATGGAGGGCTATACAAGTGCGGATTCTGTACAAGCCCAATGTCAATATTTTCTTCAAAGGATAACTTTACGAAATTATTTGAAGCCCACTTTCCTTTCCCGAGATAGCGATGTGGTTACAGCAGGATGGTACTCCGGCACATATTGCTGGCCAAGGGAGACGCAATTTAAACGTCGAATATCCTAATCGATGGATAGGACAAGGTGGTACTATCAACCGGCCGTCTCGATCTTGCGGCTCTGTGGCGTAGTTGGTATGCGTGTAACTATTACGCCCAAGGTCAAGGGTTCAAATCCCGACACGATCCGCTTGAAAATGTTAGGTGAGCATTTTTCACAAAAATATGCCCTATTTCGGATGAAAGGTAAAATGAAGGTCCCGTGTGTGAGTGGTGACCCGCACGTTAAAGACCCCTACCTTGCTTGGAACAGCAAGGGTTTGGCAAAATTCAAAATTTTTCAGGTAAAAAAAATCTCGCTTCCGGCCAATGTAGTACCTTCGGGTGGAGCATTGGAAAATCACATGTAGGGCTATACAGGTGCGGTTCCTGTATAAGCCCGATGTCGATATTTTCTCAAAGAATAACTTTACGAAGTTATTTGAAGCCCCCTTTCCTTCCCAGAAATAGCGATATGGTTACAGCCGGATTGTACACCAGCACATATTGCTGGCCAAGTGAAACGCTATTTAAACGTCGAATATCCTAATCGATGGATAGGACAAGGTGGTACTATCAACTGGCCGTCTTGACCTTGCGGCTCTGTGGCGTAGTTGGTATGCATGTGACTACTACGCCCAATTTGTTCGAATCCCGAACACGGTCCGCTTGAAAAATGTTAGGCGAGCATTTTTCACAAAAATACGCCCTCGTTCGGTTGAAAGGTAATAAGGAGGTCTCGTGTGTGAGTGTTGTCACGCACGTAAAAGGTTCGACAAAATTCAAAATTTTTCAGGAAAAAAACTCGCTTCTTGGTCAATGTAGTACCTTCGGTTGGAGCATTGGAAAAATCACATGGAGGGCTATACAGGTGCGGATCCTGTACAAGCCCAATGTCGATATTTTCTTCAAAGGATAATTTTACGAAGTTATTTGTAGCCTCCTTTCCTTACCTGAGATAGCGATGTGGTTACAGCAGGATGGTACTCCGGCACATAATGCTGGCCAAGTGAGACGCTATTTAAACGTCGAATATCCTAATCGATAGATAGGACAAGGTGGTACTATCAACTGGCCGTCTCGATCTTGCGGCTCTGTGGCGTAGTTGGTATGCGTGTGACTAATACGCGCAAGGTCCTGGGTTCGAATCCCGACACGGTCCGCTTGAAAAATGTTAGGCGAATATTTTTCACAAAAATGCGTCTTCGTTCGAATGAGAGGCAAAATGTAGATGCCGTGTGTGAGTGTTGTCACGCACGTTAAAGATCCCTACCTTGCTTAGAACAGCAAGGGTTCGGCAAAATTCCAAATTTTCCAGGTAAAAAACTCGCTTTCTGGCCAATGTAGTATCTTCGGGTGGAGCATTTGAAAGTCACATGGAAAGCCGTCTCGATCGCCAGATCTCAATCCTATTGATTACTTTCTGTTGCAAACGAAGAAGGCCTTCGTAGAAAAATTCAACAAGCTGCAGTTATAATAAGAAGAAATCGCCAGACATTCAGGTTTTTAAAACGCAACTTTTGAAGCGGTGTCGTTTATGTATTCAAACAGGTGATCGACATTTGAACATTTGTTGTAAATTTTTTTATTACTAAAGACATTTATTATTTAATGCTCGTGTTTTATCAGACAGCTAACTATTTGAAGTTTTCAATAGAAGTGTTGTTCTTAGAATTAGACTAAAATATTTTATTAGTTAATAAACTGATATGCATAAATTATACCTCTAAAGAAAGGGGATGAACCAAGTTTTTCTGTTGGGCGTGCACTTTTAATTGGTAATACCTTTTTTGAGTAATTTGCGTTTGAAAGCACGCAAAATTTTTCATACTACATAAATGCGGTAAAAAGTCTTGATTTCCTTTTCAGATGATGGACAATGTTTCGGGAAGGTTGTCATTTATAACAGCTTTCACTTTCGCCTAAACGACAAAAAAAGAATCACGTTGAAAAAGTCAACACCTTTTTATTAAGAATTACTAGTCTCCATTTCTGCACGATTTCTACAAAAAATGTAAAAATTGTAATAACTTGAAACCGTAAACAATTGAATTACAACATATATAGTTATTCTTGTAGGAAATTGTCTCCCCTACCACCCCCTACAATTTTATCTACGAGTTTCGAAACACCCTGTATACAAAATTGTCTAAGATTTTATAAAAAATTATATAGTTTTTCCTAAATTAAAAATAGTCATAGGAGCCTTAACTATTTACACAAAATTTGGATACTAGTCATATAATAGAAAAGTTGGCATTCAATTCCATACTTCAAGCACAAGACTTACGTCGCTTACTATACGATGTGGATAATTTATTAAGTATGGTAAACGTTGCCAATTCTAAATACTTGGATTAAATTTTTAATTTCTTTTATTACTAGTGCATATCACCAAAATATCAAAACGATTATATTTAAGCCAATATTTTTTTTGAAAATTATTTTTGTTAACGCTAGAATGAAAGCATCATGTGCCAGAGTTCTAGCATGAAATTGATTTTATATTTAGTATTTTGTTCTGACAACATTCTGCAATGCATCTGCTTTCACATCTGCTTTCATTAACAAGTTGAATAATGTAAACGCGTCTATTAAAAGATTTGTTTGGCTTTTAAAGAATATCTAAAATTACACCTCGAATCAAAATGTTACTTGAAATATCGCATGTGCTTGTACAACATCCTTGGCACTGCAATATCTTTTATTTACTACAATGTATTTTTTATATAGTTTTACCTGTCCTAGTTAATCTTAAGTTTTAGTAGCAGATTAAACTAATAATAATAACCATGATTTATAACTTTGAAAATTTTTTTTGAAGGGAATCATTGCTAATTTTGGAGACTAATGTTTCAGAACTTCTCAGCTAGACTGAAAAACGTTTGGAACGTCCCGCGATATAGTTTTGTCGTATGTGTGTGAAAATTTGCGTAGGTATTTTAGAATTTTTGTGTTCTGATTTACAGTGCCTGATTTATTCTACCTTGAGGTATTTAAAGTTAATTACCGTGCAAGGAGGCGTTCTACCTTTGCTTTTGGCATTTGTTGTTAACTTTTCTTAGTTGGTTAGGTGGAAATAATACTTGGCTTTGTTGTTGGAATTTCGTAATCTAATGAAGTTTTGTATTAAATATCTATTTTTTATGTTTGGTTTTTACTTGAAAACAGATTTATGTTATTGTAAAGTATTGTATATGACTACAAGGGTGTTTTAGTTGCGCGTAGACCGTGAAATTCATCTATCGTTCAAGTTAACCCATTTAAGCCTAAAGAATCGCATGCGACCCATATTGTTTGTAATTGTTTTTGGATATTCTAAATTATACTTTGTAGTTTAGTTAGACAAATAACCATACCAAAATCCTTTTAAATTCTTTGTATAGATGACACTGTTGACAGATATTTATTTATACGTAGTTGTTAAACACGACTAACAAAGATATTGTCTAAACATTGTATTTGTAAAAATTTTCATCTAGTTGTAAATCATGGTTTGTTTATGAAACTTTGGACTCGTACGAGGATCTCTGGTGAAATTTCCGGAATCTAGTAAACACTGTACGGCCAACGTTCTGCAATTGTCGTATTAGTAACGTTTGATATTTGAGTTGAATTGAATTGAAACATCTTTATTAAGATGAATAAATGTTATGGCCATTAGCTTTTAATACAAAGAGCACCAAGCGCGGATAGGGCCATTAGGTACTGTATGATACCTAACTTATATGCAGTCTTACCCTAGAATAAAATAACAATTATAAATTAAATGAAATATAATTTTATTAAAGCAAATCACATCAAATTATATAATTTAATTTCAGTTAATCACAATCACGCCTACATACTCACCCTGAACCTTCTCCACAACTATACACAAGACGCCCATATACAACAGATCCTCACACACGCACCGAGCATCAGTCTAGTGATGTGCATAGTTCCAACAGCTTACCTTTATGCCTGAAGATTTAATAGACGTTCTTGGAAGAGTTTACGGAAACGTTTCACAGTCGGAGCCTGCCTAGTAACTTTAAGAATAGCATTCCTAAAAGGAAATTGGGAACGCAAGAGAGGGCCAGTGGAATGTATGAGTATGGTGTTTGAAGATAGACAGCAAATCGTCGCGCCTAGTGTTATAACGGCGGATTGAAAGAAAAGGCAAATGTTGGCCTAGATGAAACGCACTTCGGTTAGAAATAAGTGTATAAACAAGCACCGCTAAGTTGAGTTTTCGTCGTGTTGTTTAATTTAAGCCATGACATCCTTGTGTAAAATGGAATGGCTTTCTCACAAAATTTTAGTTTGAAATTAAACTGAAAATAACTATTTTGCTAACGTCGCAGGCGTGGATTTAAATTTGGTGAAAGATTGGTATATAGCGCATCACAGTAATCGAAATGCGTAATGATTAATGAATGTATTAACTTTAGCTTTAATTTAATAGGTAAGAACCGAATTAGACGCTTCAGAGTGTGTAGAGTATATAGAACTTTTATACACACACTTGATGCGTGATTTTTCCATCCAGCAGAATACCTAGATTCTTGGTTACAGGTGAAAAGCTTAAATAAAAGAAAATCAAGAAACCCAGGACCTCATTTCTACCAGAATCCCTCATTTCCACACTCATTTCTACCAGCCTCCCTAGCTCATCTCTCGAAATCAACCTATCTTGTTTGGTATCAATTAATATTAGATTTTTCTCAGCTACCCGAATTTCTAGGAATTTTTCAGATTGCATCATCCGCCAGGGAGCTACCCTCATTTCAAGATTTTTTACCGGCAGCGATTTTATGGCCGTCCGCATAAATTTTTTAACCATGCGACACATCAAATTAGTCTAGAATTTTACGCGAAATCCGAATCTGCAAACAAATTTAAAATCGAACCACCCCCCCTGCAAAGTTACACACATACCCTCTGGTAAACGTATATCACTTTTTTTCATCTTTCGAGATAAATATATCATGTTTGGTGTCAATTAAAATTAGATTTTTCTCAGCTATTAGAACCTCATTTCCACCAGAATTCCTCATTTACACACTCATTTCCACCAGAATCCCTCATTTCCACACTCATTTCCACCAGCATTCCTAGCTCATCTTTCGAGATAAATATATCTTGTTTGGTGTCAATTAATATTACACTTTAAAGCTCCCAAATCTCTAGGAATTTTTGTTCCTCTATGACATATGCTTTAACCAAACATCTCCAAAAAATCAAAAACGTGAAAGTTTTAGAAATGAGTCCTTTATGGGCCAAAAGTGTTTAATATTGACTTTTAAAATTTTAAAGAGTTATCAATTTCTGGTTTAACATTTTTTTAATTACCAAGTACGTCGCAAATAATTATATGCTCAATGCTTGGGAAAATACAAGTCGTTTTCTTGACGATAATGGATTACCCAATTACATGTGAAAGCTGTATATAATTTCTTTTCTTGGACTTTCTATTAATTATGTTTGAATACAGTGCATTAGAAATTGACGTATAATTGCTGGGTATTCACACAAGGTACTTTCTACCTCGACTAAGTATTTAGGGAAATACAAATTTTAAATAAACACTTTAAACCTTTACTAAGGGAATACCAAACTTGTTGTCTACAGGATACTTACTAATAAAGCAATTTAATTTTAAATAACTTCTACGTCATATTTTTGGAAATGGCAGGCTTCAATATTTTCTTTAGAAACAATCGAAAATTGCCGAAGACACTCGAAGAGTGCACAAACGCGGTCACTAAACCAATTAGCATTAATATCAAGTATTCCGTACTTTCGTAGGTTGCTCATTTCCTAGAACCAAATTTTTCGCAATGTAAAATGTCCTTAAAACTATCTACATTAATATTCTTAACTACACTTCGTGAAACCTTTTTAATCTTTTTAATCGTGTCTTTCTCGCTTACAATGCAGCAAGACGTAGCCTTACTACCAACAAATTTTAATACTAGACCCACATTGAACTTGTCTTTAAATTTCCCTACAACTTTCTGTTGTTGACATGCGGTATATTGTGTTTATTATCTGCGGGGTTCACCACTTTAAACTTAAAAATAAAAACAAGATAGTTTAATACGTCTATTAATAATTTTTGCTAATGTTGGCGATACAAATATGTAAAAACAAACTTTATCAAGAAATATAATGTTTTTAATAAAATACATACATGTATTGAAAACATCTATAAACCGCTGTGGTAACCAGTAAATATAAAACCGATCGAGTTTAACATAATTCGATCTATATCCGTAGTTGAAGCAGCAATTTAGAAACGTATAAGAGAATAAGCTGTAATATGCAGGATTATAGTGACAAAAATTTCTCTAAAATCTAAGGTTTAAAATTTAAACATAGTCCCGGAATTCGACAGACATCTATTATTTGATTATTACCCAATTTGTATTGAATTTCCTCAAACAGAAAATAGGGTGCATTCTTAGTAATCTAATTACTTAGTTCAAGATCGCATTTAATTACGCGCGTCACTTACATTCTTGAAATTCCATGTTGGTGAAACGTATGGTGTAAAATATTTTTTATTTAAAGTAAATGCGGGCTCCTCTCTAATTAAATGGACTCGTCCGCGCAGACGGGTGCATAGAAATAGTAATAACAATAAATATTGTATAAATATTTTTTTAAAATTGCTGTATTATCGAGTTAAATCTAAATAAAAATGTAGAGGTGTTTTGCTGTTAGGTTTTTGAATATTAAAACACTATGCGGGTCCTTGTTGGAGCTAATTTTAAAAGACGTGATAATTAATTTCGATTCCCCAGGAAAATTCTATACTAATTTGATAGGTTACACGACGGAGTTATATTGAAAATACTGCTAAGAGTAATTTTGTATAATAATTCTAAAAATGGTGTTGATGGTTAAATACATACAGGTAAAACCCACTATAAAATAATTATACACGTCACTTTTCCAGTCAAGACTTGCATACAACGCCAATTAACATAATAAGGAGCTGCGCACGCTCGACCATCGGCATAAAAGGCGATGGTGGCATGTTCCAGTGCATTAGTCGTCAAAGTATTGTCGAGTTTGATTAAAATTACAAGTTAAAGATGGATTTTTCTTGTGTTAACATTACAAGTGATGTGCGAGTACCACAATTAAATATAAACCAACTAGTTGGTAAGATAATCTATAGGTTAGGCGAATTTACTCCAAATTCTCACCACCATATAATAGAAGTTGGTTTTGATTTATAATGGTGGTCTTCAACCTGTCATCCAAGTTATTTGCTGTAGTGGTTTGTGCGCAGATTCTACGATAACATTCTCATACTTTGATTGGAAGAAATTGTGTACTTTTCAAGTGGAATTTCAAATTCACCAATTTGCTCAAGTCTCAAAACAAGTCAGATTAAATGGTTTGACTACTGGAAACGACGTTGTTGACATACAATTGGATCAAGATTTCAAATTGCAGCTGAGCACAGCCTTTAATAGAAGTATATGGCTGTTGAACAATTTTGAAAAAAAGAATTTATATAATATAGAGATTACGAAAGATCGGAATGTTATTGTGCTACCGGCGTACGAGTGCATCAAGCTATTAAATTTGCGAGAATTAATCTGTTTTAAAATGGCTGAGTTAAGGTGTAGAAACTTTCCAGAATTTTACGAAAAATTTGTAGGTGATATAAAAAAAGTATGTGGAAATACGACGGAGGGAGAAAGAGTTCAAACGTTATTAGAGGAAGAGAGCCGTGCCAGTATCTCTCTGTCTAATGATTGCAGCAATTTAAATTACTTGACAGTGTTGGAAATTATTAAATGTTACCCCATCCAGTACTTAAAAGATGCGACTGCAAGGCAATCGCTTGCGCAAATGTTTAGAAATTTGGCGATCCCTGATTCACCAAACTCTGGTGACCACAGCGGTTTATAGATGTTATCAATACATGTATGTATTTTATTAAAAACATTATATTTCTTGATAAAGTTTGTTTTTACATATTTGTATCGCCAACATTAGCAAAAATTATTAATAGATGTATTAAACTATCTTGTTTTTATTTTTAAGTTGAAAGTGGTGTACCCGCAGATAATAAACACAATATACCGCATGTCAACAACAAAAAGTTGTAGGGAAATTCAAAGACAAATTTAATGTGGGTCTAGTATTAAAATTTGTTGGTAGTAAGGCTACGTCCTACCGCATTGTAAGCGAGAAAGACACGATTAAAAAGATTAAAGAGGTCTCACGAAATGTAGTTAAGAATATTAATGTAGATAGTTTTAAGGACATTGTACATTGCGGAAGATTTGGTTCTGGGAAATGAGCAACCTACGAAAGTACGGAATACTTGATATTAATGCTAATTGGTTTAGTGACCGCGTTTGTGCACTCTTCGAGTGTCTTCGGCAATCTTTGATTGTTTTCAAAGAAAATATTCAAGCCTGCCATTTTTGAAAATATGACGTATTAGTTATTTAAAATTAAATTGCTTTATTAGTAAGTATCCTGTAGACAACAAGTTTGGTATTCCCTTAGTAAAGGTTTAAAGTGTTTATTTAAAATTTGTATTTCCTTAAATAGGTAGTCGAGGATGGTTACTAGAAAGTACCTTGTGTGAATCCCCAGCAATTATACGTCAATTTCTAATGCACTGTATTCTAACATAATTAATAGAAAGTTCAAGAAAAAAAAATGTATACAGCTTTCAGATGTAATTTGGGCAATCCATAATCGTTAAGAAATTAGTTCGGAAACGACTTGTATTTTCCTAAGCATTGAGCATATAATAATTTGTGACGTACTTAGTAATTAAAAAAATGTTAAACCAGAAATTGATAACTGTTTAAAATTTTTAAAAGTAATGGTTTTGAAGATTTACAAGAAAACTATCGGTTTTAAATATTAAACACTTATGGCCCATAAAAAAACTCATTTCTAAAACTCTCGCGTTTTTGATTTTTGGATATGTTTGGTTAAAGCATATGTCATAGATGAACAAAAATTTAAAGAGATTCGGGTAGCTGAGAAAAGTCTAATATTAATTGATACCAAACAATATAGATTTATCTCGTGGGTGGCAATGGCTAGTCGAAGAAAAACTATTTGATCCAGATGTGTATGGAAATGAGAATGCTGGTGGAAATGAGGTTCTGATAGCTGAGAAAAAATCTAATTTTAATTGAAACCAAACAAGATATATTTATCTCGTGGGTGGCAATGGCTAGTCGAAGAAAACTATTTGGTCCAGATGTGTGTGGAAACGAGGGATTCTGGTGGAAATGAGGTTCTGATAGCTGAGAAAAAATCTAATTTTAATTGACACCAAACAAGATATATTTATCTCAAAAGATGAAAAAAAAACTGATATATGTTTACCAGAGGGTATGTGTGTAACTTTGCAGGGGGTAGTTCGATTTTAAATCTGTTTGCAGATTCGAACTTTGCGTAAAATTCTAGACTAATTTGACGTATCGCATCGCTAAAAAACTTATGCGGGCGGCCATAAAATCGCTGCCAGTAAAAAACTTTAAATGAGGGTAACTCCCTGGGGGATGATGCAATCTGAAAAATTCTTAGAAATTCGGATAGCTGAGAAAAATCTAATATTAATTGACACCAAACAAGATAGGTTTATCTCGAGAGATGAGCTAGGGAGGCTGGTGGAAATGAGTGTGGAAATGAGGGATTCTGGTGGAAATGAGGTCCTGGGTTTCTTGATTTTCCTCTACTGGTACACCATTATTTTATTTCATTATTATATTATTATGTCATTATATTATTATACTGTTATTTCCTTATGTCATAAAATTCTTATATTAATATACTATTATATTATCATAGTTCTATAGAATCGTATGTTCAAATAACAGCATGTTCCCTTAAAATCTTGGAACCTTTTCAAGTTTGCGAATTGAAAATGCATTTGTTTAAGTCAGCTATTCATCGCTATCGTTGTTAACATGGAATATTTTTAAGGATTTTGAGAAATAATATTCACTTACTCATTGTTCACAGCGTGTTGCTAAATTTCTTTCGGCAAAGTTCGAGTCACTCAAACACGTGGTAGAATATCCGTTTGCCGCTTTGTGATGCGTAATTACTATAACATTAATTTCTTCCTCGAATGTCATAACCGCGATCTGACTTTCGTGATGTTGTCTTTATTTAAATTACGTAGAAAGTTATTACCGATTTGATAACTGTACTCATATTCTAAATTAAAACTTCATCGCCCACTTATTTAGTGATGTGTTCCCAAATAGCCTGTGACTAAGCTCTTGTATGAGCTGCCCCAAACGGTTCTAAAAAGTTGGCTGCGGTATTCGATGATTTCATATATTTTACTTTTAATTGGTTAAGCTACGTTAACACATCTTTTTATAAATCATAGAAGTGTAACTTCAAAGCACTTTGAAAGTACACTAATTATTTATAGGAATGTATTCTTTTTTTCAAACTGTGGTTTAGTGTTACATACATTCGCTACATTAAAAAAAAGCGAATTTTAAAGGTTCATTAACTCTACGAGTAAATTGATCGTGAAATCTAATTTAGTATTCACATACGCGTTTTAAATTTAAAGCTTTTTGTACTTGAACTGAAATGCTAAATAGGTAATTTACTGGTTTAAGTAAAATGGTTTTGTTTGAAACAAATTATATATCACTTATATGATAAATGAATGTTCAGTCTTCAAGTTGTTACATAAGTATTTGTATACATAGAACGGAACTTACATAACTTGTTAATATAAAAATGCCAATTTGAGAAAATTCATAACTTTTAAAGCATCTTTGATGATATTTTTATAAAGAGTCGGTGAAGATGTCTGAATATGAGCCAGCGTATACGCCATATAGTTTAAAAAGATTTATAAATATTTGTACAAAGGTAATAAAGAGTAAAAACTGTGATATATCTCATTGTCAGAGATATAAAAGAAAATATACATGTAAGGTTTGAATTCCGGAGCCGTTATGATAGAACTTGAATAAACGTTGAAATAGGGAGGCCGTTGAGAAAAATTCACACAAGGTATTGTTGGACATAAAAGGTTATTTGCTGTTAGACGTCTTCGCAAGGAATATATAGTGCACAGGTACGCATTAATTTGTGCTTCTATTGTGAAATTCAGCGGCGTTTAAAAGGTAAGGGTGAGAGTAGTTCCGAACCCGCTCAAAATAGTTACATCCATTTAACTTGTGGTAGGACGTTAACGCGTGTTAATACTCTTTAAGGGCGTATCTTGCATTTTATTTAATTTTTGATTGCGTATTGGGTGGTAAAGTTGTTTAGCAAGGTTACCACTAGACCAAAGAACCGGTTTTCTTATGGGATTTAACGTGGGAAATTCTAAGGTCCGTTCTGGTCATTTTTGTCAGATACAAAGTTATTTACCCCGGGCGATCCAACATTCAAGGTTCGTATGACTTTTGCTTAATCGTTTTATATAGGAATTCTGGTGCAGTCCGATCCACAATCCACCCCTCCATGCTCTGCCCCTCCACCTACTTTCAAATGAAAATAGAGGTTCATAAAAATATTGTATTACACATTGCACTTACATACATTGATTTTAGATACATATTTTTAATATTACATATAGTGTATCTGTTTATCCGAATTAACATACATTAAACATTTATTGACAGCTTAAATCTAAGGTAACATTCGTTAGGGTAACATTCTTAAATACTATATTATCAAATAACAGTACATTTACAATAGGATTGGATGTACCAATTCAATTAATATATTACACATAACTTTACACTTATTAGATATAAATTAACATTTTATTTATATATTAACACTTATTTACTAGATGAACATATTTACACTTACATTGTACATGCATATATTAGAATAATTCATTATAATTAAAACTGCTTCCCCAATTTCCAAGCTATCTATGTAATAATGACCTATGGGTAATGTCTTGTATGATCCCGGAATCAAATATCTTTTATCGACATGTGAACTTAGTGTTATTTTATCTTGAATGATTGTATGAATATGATGTTTAGATGACTGCATCAAATTTTGGGAGATGAACTTTTCTTTCTACACAACTAGCAAAGTACTCAAATGTAATATAATTTTTAATGACTGATTTTTTAGTTCACTTGACTTTTTAGTTACACCGAAATTAGAGAGAGCTGTTGGCGGCATATAAGTATCTTCTTCTATACGCAAGCGCTCAGTTTTCTCCTCTTCCGGCGTTTTGAAAACCTTTGCCGCATACATTTTAGATCTTAAACCAATAAAGTTGGTTATAAACCGTCCATTGTTTTCGTCTTTCATCAATTCCGATACTTTTTTATTCACTAGAGAAATTTTGTAGATGTCTTGCTGATAGTCCGAAGTATCAAAATATTGGTGACAGTCCCGCCTCATAGCTTCATAAGGATCATGGTTTATTATTTTTTATATAAGGCTATTGGTGTCAGTATATAAAACACTACTATTGTTTCCAAATCTGGCACGTATATATTTATAATGGAAGTCATAGATCGTAAGTTTGGATAATTTCAAGACACACATGCCCACGTATATAGGTATATTAAAATAAACTTTTGATTTGTGTAATTCAACAAGTACAAGGTTTTCATCAAATATCGTTAGATTTTTGAACAGGTGATTGAATATACGAGCTTCAGCACCGTATCTACCGTCCCAATTTTGAACAGGTTTAACATTACAATTATTTCGCTTTTTCGCCATTGTTTTTCTAAAAACAGCATTGTTCATTAATTTGAAAAAATTTTTTTCGAATTCACTCTTTGCACGTTTCCGACGCTCAGTATTCAGATCAATGTAGGACTTTAACCAACAACTCTGCTTAAATTTAAGAACTCTATGTATGGTTTCTAAATTGAATCCATTTAACAACACCTGTAGTGGATCACATATTTACATTTAGAATTCAACGTAGCCATTAATTTAGTATTTTGAGCTCTCTCCACAAGTGGTTCTCTAGTTTTCGGATCAATGTGATCTGTACAAAAAGCAATATCCTTATGTAGGTCATAGATATGTTCGGAATACTTCAAATTAACCTCCAAGATATAACCTTCTGAAGCATCATCCGAAATTAAAGTAACATGGAGATCAGTGTGAGCCAATTCAAAGTCACCACACGGAAGCGATTAACTCAAGGCCCGCGCATACTGGTCATTTATATCGAAATACGTTAGATATTCGTCAGATTTGGATGAATCATAAGTGGGTAGATATTTATTGTCAGCAGAAGCACGTCGTTCCTAACGCACTTGACTAAGACCTCCTCGTATACCCTTCTCAATGAACAAGAGTTGATTAATATTAGTTAGTGGTTCCAGTTTCTGGCATGTATGCTTCATCATCGCTTCCCAAGTACACCCTGGCAGTGTATAGTAATGCACAGGATTAAGTCCGTAAGTGGAATGACAACTTGAACGCAATTGTTCAAGAACTTCAACTAACACTAATACGTCAGTTTCTAGGTACAAATCCAAATATTGACCCCAGTTTTGAATATTAAATGTTGTCCAAACTCTTGAAGTATGAGCTTACTACTTATTAAAGATTGCCTTATCTTGTAATGTAACGGGTGTTTCAAATTGCGCGGGTTTTTTTAAGAATAAGTAAAATATAAATGGCGCACTGAATTCGGCTGGATATTTTGACATTTAAGAAGTGTGATGTATGACATTTATAAAAATGGATTTGTACACGATAAAACAACGAGTTCAAATTATTGAATTATTTTATAAAAATCAGCGTTCTGTGAAAAGTGTTTTAGAAAACTACGTGAATTTTATGGTTTACATAATCGTCCAGCTGAAAGCACTATTGGTCAAATTATTTAAAAATTTTAAGAAACCGGTTCTGTCGAAGATCAAAAAAGTAAAAAATACAGTCGTAGCGGTCGTTCACAAGAAAATATTGATTTGGTTCGTGATAGTGTTACTGAAGATCCTAAAATGTCCATTAGACGACGTTCACAACAAGTTGGACTTATTGGATCAACAACATGACGTATTTTGCACAAGGATTTAGCTTTGAAGGCATATAACGTTCAAGCAACACAGGCACTAAAGCCATTAAGATCATTTAAAACGTCGTTCATTTGCCAATTTTATCAATGAACAGCAGGCTGATTTTTCTCAAAAAATCATGTTTTCCGATTAGGCACATTTTGAACTTGGTGGTTATGTTGATAAACAAAATTGTCGTATTTGGGGTGAGGAAAATCCACGAATTATTCATGAGAAACCTATGCATTCTAAACGAGTTACTGTTTGGTGTACATTATAGTCAGGTAGTGTAATTGGACCTTACTTCTTTGAAAATGCTGCTGGTGAAGCTGTATCTGTCAATGGTGATCGATATCATCGGATGATAACAGAATTTTTGTGACCTGAATGAATAAATATTGATTTAGAGGATATTTGGTTTCAACAGGATGGCGCTGCATCTCACTCTGCACAAGAAATAATTGCTTTATTGAGAGAAAAATTTCCTGGACGTGTAATCTCAAGAAACGGTGATGATAATTGGCTACCAAGATCATGTAATTTGACTCTATTAGACTATTTTCTTTGGGGTTATGTGAAAAGTCAGGTTTATAAAAACAATCCACAATCGATTCCTGCTGTGAAAGATGAAATTATTGTAGTCATTGGTGAGATAGAGCCTCAATTATGTCCTAATATCATCCAAAATTTTAACAAAATAGTGGACGCCGGTGGAGCTGCAAGAGGAGGCCATTTGGCAGATATTGTTTTTTGCATATAAATGTCATTAGTGATATTTCAATTACTAATAAATTAGTTTTTGTAAATGAATGCAAATTATGTGTCTTATTTATTGTTAAAAAAACCGCACAATTTGAAACACCCTATATTATAAAATTTCTGCTAGCTCGGTAATCAGATATTGTAAAACTTTACAAAAGAATAGTTGTCAGTTAGTATAAGATGATCATGATCACGATTTATGTCTCCGACACTAAATCGTTTGTCACAGATATAGCAGTGTGTTGCAGCTATAAAAGCAGCTTCCTGTTGTAGTGTTAACGGAGTCATATCATATGGGCGCATAAAAACGGTTTCAACATCTTCTGCAAACTGTTGTAGTTGTTTTGAAAATCAATTTATGCAGTCTTCACCACGATATGACCGATAAAACGATAACGAGTTATACTCACATTTAACATAATACCCTACACAACACGGTAGATGTTCTTGGAACTTTTTAGCGTCTCCTGTAAACTTCAAAAGACACTCTAAATTTGCATACATAACGAATGGAACTTTAACTTTGTTTCTAAAATTCCTAAAACGCAGGATTTTATTTTTTTCTCTAGGCATTCGAGGTATCCCAGTGGAAACAACGATCACTAAAATGTTTTCTAATTTTCTTAACACTAAGTTGCGAAGACACTAACCAACTCAAATCTTTGATCCATACATATTGGGAATTAAATGGTTCAATTCCATAATAAGTTTTCAAATAGTCGCTATAGTACTGGTTATGAATCATCAAGAGATTAACATGTTTGTTTTTTCTATTATCCGATATGAACAAGGGAACTATTGTAAATTTTTGATTGTTTAGTTTAATAGCGTATACATTAACTGAAATATTATTCTGAGATTCAAAATTTGTAATTTAGTTTATAGCCAGTGGAAGCTGGACACCTTTTAGATTTAACACAGAGGAATAATGAGGGTGGGATGAGGTACGATTAGTATGATATACAGGATAGAAAGCAGATACTATAGACCATGCAAAAAAAAAGCCTGGTCATTATTATTTACGTTAATACACGCCTGTTTACCTTGTATTTGACGTGGCAGCTCAGTATATGATAAACCCCGCATTGGGTTATACTTATTTATATTAATACCTAAATTATAAATATTTTTCAATGTCCAGCCACTGTCGCGTTCCTGAAAGTCTTCTATTTCTGTTTTTATTAGTTTTTTAACGTAAGTATCAAACCACTTGTCCGGATCTGTATTCTTAAACACTGCGACGTTAGATGTTGTGAAGTATTTATACTCCCGTTTAACTTGAGAACCAAAAGTAATTTCAAATTCGTCGCCAATTAAGGTGTTTACCTTAATAGCTTCATTTTGTTTAAGTGTATCTTGAATTCTTCTCTTGAAAACACTCTTACAATCTGCTAAAAAGGTCTTTACATCTTTATGTTTGAAATTGCTGCTTATTCCAGTATGAATGCGTCTTTGGAATGCTGATACAAAGTCTTCCCAGCATACTCGGTGTTTTGCAGTCTTCCTTTTGTTTTTATCCCCTGCTCCCCACTTTTGCACAACTTTCAGTTGGGTACGAAGGGTTTTAATATTTGCCAATGAAGCCAGTAACTGTTGTTTTTCACCAATAAACTTTACATGCTTTATAGCATCGTGTAATATATATGCATTCCAACGCTGAATAGTCGCAGCCCTTCTTCAACCTGTTCAATACTATGATGGTGTTGCACCAACCCAAGGAGGGCGGGAATATTTCTTATTAGTTCCAAGAAACGATTCATTTACGTTCTGCAACAAGTAACACACGATCAACTTTTTTACAGTTAATAAAGACTGCTGTATGTTTTACAGATAGATCTGTCTATCGCAGGGATGAATAATAACTGTCGCTCCGTTCGATAGCAGCGGTTTATATACCAGCTGACGAGTCCATTTGATGAGGGGCGAGGAAAACTCAGAATAATTATAAACTTGGGCTTTGGGCTCGTGTTCGTATCGGTTCATGCATGGAAACTTCTAGAATGTTTCCCAAATAAGATTAGAAATTGAACAACTAGGACTTGGAACTTTTTGTTGTATCAATGCGTATATTGAAATTCCTAGAAAGTTTATCAGATAAGATTATCACAAGGCGAAGCAAAAGATAAACCAACTTGAACTTTGAACCAGATATATGTCGGACATATGTTGGACATATGTCAGACATATGTTGGATATATGTCATTTGGGACTTATGTTGTAAATATGTCGGACATATGTTGGGTGGATGTTTTTAAACTTCGATTCATTGATAGTTTCCGCTTCATGAGCCCCTCCTTAAACACACTTGCCTCATATCTGACTGAATATCCACTATTAAAAAGCCGATTCTTACATTTAAACGATGAACAGTTTTTATTATTGGCTCGAAACGATATATATCCATACGATTTTATTGATTCTTTTGCAAAGTTTAACAATATCTGCTTACCTACCTAGCAGCAATTTTATAATACATTAGAAGCTAAGGCAATCTCTAATAAGCAGTATGCGCATGCTCAAAGAGTATGGACAACATTTAATATTCAAAACTTGGGTCAATATTCGGATTTATACCTAGAAACTGACGTATTGGTGTTAGCTGAAGTTTTTGAACAATTCCGTTCAAGTTGTCATTCCACTTACGGACTTGGTCCTGTCCACTACTATACACTGCCTGGGTATACTTGGGACGCGATGGAGAAGTATACAGGCCAGGAACTGGAACTAATAGCTAATATTGATAAACTCTATTTTATTGAGAAGGGTATACGAGGAGGTCTTAGTCAAGTGTGTTCGGAACAACGTGCTTCTGCTAACAATAAATATCTACCCACTTATGATTCATCCAAACCTGATGAATATCAAATGTATTTCGATATAAACAATCAGTATGGGTGGGCCATGAGTCAACCGCCTCCGTATGGTGACTTTGAATGGGCTCACACTGATCTCGATGTGGCTTTAATTTTGGATGATGCTCCAGAAGGTTAAATCTTGGAGGTTGATTTGAAGCATCCCGAACATATCCATGACCTACATGAAGATATTCCTTTTTGTCCAGAGCACATTGACCCGAAAACGTTGAATTCTAAATGTAAATATGTGATCCACTACAGGAATCTGAAGCAGGTGTTGTTAAATGGATTCGAATTAGAAACCATTCATAGAGTTCATAAATTTAAGCAGAGTTGTTGGTTAAAGTCCTACATTGACTTGTATACTGAGCGTCGGAAACTTGCAAATAACAAAATCTAAAATTTTTTTTTTAAAATTAATGCACAATACTGATTTTGAAAATACAATAAGGAACAAGCGAAAACATTGTAATGTTAAAATTGTTCAAAATTGGGACGGTGCCTCTGTTAAAAAATCTAACAATACTCGATGAAAACCTTATACTGGTTGAATTACACAAATCAGAAACCTATTTTAATAAACTGATATACGTGGGCATGTGTGTCATGGATTTATCCAAACTTACGATCTATGACTTCCATTATAAATATATAAGTGCCAGATTCGGAAACGATTGTAGTGTTTTGTATACTGACACCGATAGCCTTATCTAGAAAATAATATACCATGATCCTTATGAAGCTATGAGGCGGGACTGTCACCAATATTTTGATACTTCGGACTATCAGCAAGACATCTACAAAATTCCTCTAGTGAATAAAAAAGTACTGGGATTGATGAAAGACGAGAACAATGGACGAATTATGACCAACTTTATTGGTTGGAGATCCAAAATGTATGCGACAAAGGTTTTCATAACGCCGGAAGAGGAGGAAGCTGAACGCTTGCGTATAGAAGAAGATACGTCTATGCCGTTCATCTACATTTTCAATGCTCCACCCGAAGGTGCTACATTGGCCAGGAGGCGAGTTTTTTGTTGCCTGGAAATTTAGAATTTTGCCGAACCCTTGTCGTTCCAGGCAAGGTAGGGATCTTTAACGTGCGTGACAACACTCACACACGGGACTTCCATTTAACCTCTCATCCGAACGAGGGCGTAATATTTGTGAAAAATGCTCACCTGCCATTTTTCAAGCAGTCGGCCGTGTCGGGATTTGAACCCGGGACCTTGGGATCCGTAGTCATACGCTTATTACATTGATCCACGGCGACGCCGATACGTCTATGCCGCCAACAGCTCTCTTTAATTTCGGTGTAACTAAAAAAGTCAAGGGAATTAAAAAATCAGTCATTAAAAATCATATTACATTTGAGGACTTTGCTCGTTGTGTAGATGAGCATAAAGAAAAGTTCATTTTCCAAAATTTGATCCAGTCATATAAACATCATGTTCATACAATCATTCAAGCTAAAATAGCACTAAGTTCACACGACGATAGAAGATTTTTGATTCCGGGATCATACAACACTTAACCCATAGATATCATGGAAATTGAAGAAGCAGTTTAAATTATGAATTATTCTAATATACACATGTAGAATTTAGTGTAAATATGTTCATCTAGTAAATAAGGGTAAATATATAGATAAAATTTTAATTTATATCTAATAAGTGTAAAGTTATGTATTATATATATTAATTGAATTGGTACCTCAAATCCTATTGTAAATGTACTGTTATTTGATAATGTAATATTTAAGTGTGTTACTCTAACGAATGTTAACTTAGGTATAAGCTTTTAATATACGTTTAATGTATGTTATTTCGGATAAACCGATACAATATATTGTTACGAGCTATTATTAGTCAACCCGTCAAACACACAAGCGCCGTAAGCAATGTATATACTACAGAAGCCTCGAATTTTCAAGCATATACCGGAGTATGAGTCATCTATTTAATTATAGGGTATATATAAGATCGGTGATTAATGTAAGAGTTAGTCTATATCAGAATGTTGTATATAAATCATCTCGTATATAGTTAGTTGTTCATTACGTTTTGAAAGTCTTTTAGTAAATATAAATTTGTATTATGTGAACGTGTCTATTGTACCGACAGCTTGTAAAATACATAAATAGACAAAAGGATAATAAATAAATAGTAGTGTTAGTGTTGTTAATAGACCTATGGTTAAGAATTTAGTTTAAGAAGATATTAGTGCTTGTAAATAGCATTAGTGTGATAGTGCTTCATTGTCAATTAGACTGAACACAACTATAAATAAGGCATATACTGTTAATTAGACTTGTGAACAGTGAGTAATAAAGACTTTTGTTATTACTTTTTTTAAACTCGTGAAACGCGTTAATAGTAGTCCGTTACAATATGTAGTATTAAAAATATGTATATAAAATCAATGTATGTAAGTGCAATGTGTAATACAACATTTTTATAAACCACTATTTTCATTTGAGGGGGAGGGAGGTGCAGAGCATAAACGGCTGAATTGTGGATCGGACTGCACCAGAATTCATATATAAAACGGTTAAGCAAAAGTCACACGAACCTTGAATGTAGGATCGCCCGGTGTGAATAACCTTTTGTATCTGACAAAAATGACCAGAACGGACCTTAGAATTTCCCATGTTAAATCCCATTAGAAAACCGGTTTATTGGTCTCGTGGTAACCTTGGTATATAACTCTCATGTCTAGGATGACAAAAGTCTATTTTGCTAACTCTGGTCTTTACTCGAGCTCTAGAGCGACGAACAGGGAGTTTCACTATGAATTTAAAATTTAAAAGAATTTAAGTTAGGCGCCACTACATCCGTTTATACACTAGTTTTCATTATCCTAGGGATAGTGTAGAATCCCAAGGTAAATATCTCTAATAACAAAAGGTTGATTATGAGCCTAAAATAGAAACAAGTTACTGTAGTACAAATGCAAACAGCAGTTTGCGTGTCAAAATAATAATAAAATAGTTAATAATACTTAAATGAAAGTTTTGAAGGCTTCAACATTTTATTATAAACAGTCGTGTACATCCTCAATAAAGACTTTAATAAATTTCATTATTGTGCTAAACAAAAAATTATAAACATGTCTACAGTGTGTATGTGCATAAGGAAATCGCCTTGTTTAAAGTTCTTAGAAAATTTTAGTTCAATATTACTAAGCTAGATCGAATATAATTTCTCTCTATGATAAAACAAAGATTTTGAAGATTATATTCAATAAGTTTGAGGTATTAAAATTTAAGTTTAGTAAAAAACATTATCTATACCTTACCTGAAAACAGACAAAATGTTTACTGGTCTCTTTTAAATCAATGACTAAGTCTTAGATCTTTAAGCTATTCGTGGAATAAAACAGTGATTCAAATATGAACGTCAGATCTGTCTTCCCTACAAAAATCATGTTAGTTTTTTTAAACAAAATTCTTACTTCAAACTTTAATTATTGGGATACCTACTAATGTAAAAAAAATTGAACTAATACAAAGTTGCCTTTCACAACTATGGCAAGATATTCTAATATTTAATTTAAGAATCAAATTTAAGACATAAAGAAATAACAGTTGTCAAGTATCCTAAGGTTACACTCTATAAACAAATACTAAAAGCTCATTACTTTTAGTAAAGCTTATATGATAGTTCTGGTTCTAGAACTTGTTTAATCATAATGAAATGAAATTTAAGAATGTTATAAGATTCATGTAAACAAATGTCTAGCGATGGAAAATTCCTAGTGATTATCAAACAAATTGCAGATGTTTTCAGTTCGACAAACAAGCAAAATAGCAGCTTTGACTTACTCATCGATTGAAGAAATCTTTTTTAAACAAACCAGAAATATATAAAATCCACGTATTCCACGAACTTTAAGGCTTCGGGATGAGCTTCATGTGAATAAAATATAAGATATTAAACATCCTTATAAACTAAGGACTGTTTGATGCCTGATTTGATAAAGCCATTATGTAGGTAATATAAAATCATTACTTTTAAAGGTGTTAATCTTCTAAAGATATTAATCCTTGATTTATGTAGCAGCGCAAGCCATTGTTAGAATATTGTATTTACTATTACAGTGACACATAACCATCTCGTTTGTCATGTGTGTAAAATGTTGTGTACATCTGCGTTTACTATTAGCCTACAAAATCGACATAAGCGTTAAAATAATACGAAAGCTGCACATTATTATGCTTAATTTAAAAAATGTGTAGATGTTTCTTACTAAATTTTCTATGCGTCCGGACAAATTTTTTAATTGTGTCACGCCAGCAAATATGCAGCAAATGGCAAATGCTCTTAAAATTAATAATTCCAGGACAAAGAACCTTAAGTCTCAATAACACCAAATTTATCTAGACCATCATGACATTACACCCATCTGTCCTATTTACAGGCATTTCAAACTGTTTTAATTTATTTTATATAAACGTTCAGCTGTAGATGCTGGATTAGGTTCGTCCTTTTCATGAAACTACTGATGGCAATTCCCATTAAGTGGTTAACATTTTATTGAAATTTGGAACAAAGTGTCTAACTACAATATATGCTGTGTTAGTGGTACCAATATCAATTGACTCATAAGTCAGTATGCTAAATTTAGTTTGTTTCAGTACATCTGTAAGATTTTTCTGTGTTGCTGCTATTACATTCACAATAATTGCTTTTGAGTTTGTTCTTTAAACAGCTACATTTGAAGCAATTCTTTAATCTGGATAAAGCTTGCTTGTAAAGTACTTAACTGATCTATTGTTGAAAATGAAATTGCGTGTTCCACAAAAACCACAGAGCTTAAGATCTGCCATGTTCACTTGACCGTCATGAGTTAAAGTTGAAGAAACGTATTGTACGAAAGCAGCTAAAACAATTGGTGTTAATGCAGCCTTATATTTTTTAATTTGTGGTGTTTGGCAAAATTTAGATGCTCGTTTATAGTCGACAGTTCGGCAACCAAATTCCGTGTTACGTATTTCACATATTGCTTTATATTGATTATTTGTAGGCCTATACCATCCTTAAAATTCAGGCATTTCTAGCCAAGAGTGTTTAAATTTCTGCAAGAGAAATAAATATAAATATAACAGTGTTAAACAAAAACAAATTTTTTTCTGTATCTTTAAAACTAGTAACCAAATTTGAATACTTAGACCCCAAAATAAGAAAAACTGAAAATATTTCAAAAAAGTTAGTTCGTGTTTTTTAAATATTTTTATTCAGTTCTAAGTAAATATTTACATATTGGTTACACTGAACAATCATGGAATACAATTTACGTATTTAATTTTGTTTGTCGTTTGTATATAACATTAGGATTGTCTCTTTTAATTGTTTAGCAATAAACTCTCGAGCATATTTTGGTTTCATTTCCGCCTGTAACGTTCTCCTAAATTCATAATACTTGGTGAAATCTGTCTCCGTGATCATCACGCTTAATTTTGGAAATTCAGTATGGAGATATATGAACGATTCTCCCTCAAAATCCAAAGCTTTCACAAATTTCTAGAATAGGCCCAATTTAATATGGAGAAGTGATAGTTTGATCTTATTTGTATTTACTAATGAAATGTTTTTAATTTCATTTTCTCCTGGAATCCAGTTTTCTCTAGCAGGTCAATTCTTTACCTCATAATGCGAACATCTATCTCTACTACCCCATTTACAAAGAAAACTGCAATATTTTGGATAGCACAAGTAAAAACCAGATATCATGACAACCACTTTTAAATCTACGCATATAAGCCATTGATTAATATTGCAACTAATTCTATTAAGCATAATATAATTTCTAAATCTGAGTAGGTTTCTTTCATGGTTGTAGAGTAGCCAGTGGCAATTGATGGAAATTCATATCCAATATGCTAAAGCACTGTTTTGAGGCTCACTTTGGAAGAATCAATGAACGACCTTACTTCATTTGAGTCATATTCACCTTCCAAATTTTGAAATAAAGCAGTTATAACATTGCAATATGTGATGGCTTTTTCATTCGTAAAAAATTGGAAAATTCTATGTGCCTGTTTCTATAAATAGAGATTTTCGTACCTTTTTTCCAATAAATTCCATTGTTGCAATCTAGATCCGAACAATTCAGCCTTTCTCTATGACAAATCCAAATCTCTTACTAAATCATTTAAATCACTTTGGGTTATGAAATATCTTTCTTCATGAACAAAGTTTTGATTTGAGAGGTTATCAAATGTATCGTTAAGTTTTTCTTGTTCAGATTCAATTGAATATGATACAGGTGGACATGGCACAGGTATGGATTCATTGTGTTCAATCGGTCGTCTAGCTGATTCAAGATCAGAATAATTTAGAAATTTTGCTTTTGCTTTATTAATTTCTGTTAGATTTATCTGACAAAAATAGCAATCAGAGAAATGATTCTTTGGCTCTTTCCGTACCATTGGTTTGGCAAACGGCATTTTTTTACGTCTTTGTTTTATGCAGCTTGTCAGATTCGAATAGCAAGATTTGCAACAAAAATGTAGAGACTAAACTTTGTCTTGAACTTCAATTTTGCAAGAAAAATACATTTCGTAGAGTTTTTCAATTATTGATTTTCTGTTTGACACAGGATCGAAAATTCCACATACATAGCAAAACAAATCTCTTTGAAGAAAATTACAAAGAGTAGACAAACGTCTTTATGGGCGTTCTCCAAAACTTATTATGAAGTACATTGAAAAAGAACAAACCGTGATGATTACATTCTACACTTTAATCTAAGCACTGTGAAAAAATAAATTAACCGGGAGAGTATTTAACTTAAAATGACGTATACTGTTCGTAATGTTTACCGTTTAAGACTGAATTTTAAAAACGTTTGGAGTAGTAAAGATTTTACAAATTTGATCGCATTTACTAGTGGCACTAGATAGGTTTTGGGCCTTTGGAGGCTTCTTTTTAAACACAATTATTTCCCAAAAAACTCTTCTATCGATTTTATTCTCAAATATACAATTACAAAAATGACTTCTTTCTTGTTATAATCTACTTAAACGTTTATATTTAATAAACTAATTGAAATTAACAAAATACTTGAAGTTAATAATCAATAATTAACAATTAAAAATTATGGTGGGTAGCTTGAACCACCAACAATGTTAAAGTTATGAAGTTCGAAACTGACTGACCATTAGGGGCTCCTCAAAGTATTTATGTAATCCCTGCTCTGGCATCATCTTGTGGGAAATGCAGATCTCATCGCCTGCTATTTCCTTATAACATACAATGTCTGACCTTTTTAGTAATCTTAATTAAGTCTGCTTTTATTACAGTTCATTGTTTCCTGCACCTGCAGTATTATGTTGCGTCTGGAATACAAAGTAGTTGCTGCCGTTCTCATGTCTGATATGAACCTTCGTTAACCTTTTATATTATTACCTTCAATTATACAATGTAACATTCTATTTCTTAAGACATAATACATGCATTTAAATTTATATACATATTAATTGGGGGAAATGTAACTCCTCCCGACTTAGATGAAAATTAAGGGTTGTACTTAATTTTTAAAACTCATTGTCCTTAAAGTTTCATTTATAGTTTCTTTGTTCACATTTGTTTTTGTTCCTATATCTAATATACATTTTATACAATAAATATACGGTTAATAAAAATATTACAATGATCAATAAAATTTTCCAAACACTAATATTGTCATAGTGTAGCTTTGGTACTTTTAACTCATTTAATTATTCTTTATAATTATCCATTAATTTCCCTGCATGGTTGAGATCGCCTAGGTCTAGATGTTCTAGTTGCATAGGTTTTTTGATGATTTCGTTGTCTTCGGTTTGAGAAATCTTGAACTGTAGTTTGGGTAGGTTTGCAAATTTCTTCGCCACTGTTGGATTTTGATATACTCGAATACTTTTGCTTTTTAATTTTAAATAGCAATCTTCTTTTATGGTGATCACTTTGCTTCCAATTAGGGCTAAACTGTTTTCGTCTTGATTGCAATTGGCGGTTGCTATTACTTCTTTAGGAAATACAGCAATCCATTTGTTGTTCGTAACTTTTTGAATTTTCATATCTGTAACTTGTACTGATTTGGCACACAATTCTCGTAGTGATTAGAGAATCGTAATAGTTGTAGTTCGCAGGGGCTATCTGTTTGAATAGCTGTTGTCGTTATTGATTGACATAGTATTAGCCTGGTGCCACTTCTTTGCATTTTTCATTTGTGAATCCATACCTGAGTTCACTTAGGAAAGGAACTTGGTCTTTGGGATAATAACTTGATATTGATTGTTAACTTTCATAGGGAAGCAAATAAATGATAGTAAACGCAATTTCATGATTCTTTACATAACCTTTCACTATGGCTATTTTTCAAATACAAGTATATTAGATTCTATTACTTCAAAAGTTTAGTATGAGTTATAAGTGATTTGATTCCTAATAATTCATTTTATAAATCAATTGGTTCTATTATACTAGCATATAAAGTATTTAATTTAGCACATGTTACAGCATTTTCTAATGTAGCTAAAATTTGATAAATTACAGTGAGGGTTGTTGTGATTTGGTTAAATATCGTGTTAAATCTTATTAAATCTGGCATTCCTAGCATCTTACTTTCAAGAGTTAGTATTCTATTTGTTATACTGTCTTGGTTCTTTACTAATTTTTGTAGGTTATCGTTAAATTTTACTATGGTTGATTGAGTTAAGGAAATTTGGTTTCTAACAATAGTTTTTATATCATGCTGGTTGTCAACAATTCTCGTATTGCATTGTCTTATTGTTCAGCATCTTGGTTGTCTAAATTACCTGTGATAGGTTTTATATATTACCAAATCCGTTAATAATTTCTCTTTCCTGTCTTGTAGCTTGGTTTGTGGGTATTAATCGTTTGAATTTTCGTCTGTGTTCCTTAGGATATTTTCCATTATGCTTTTGTAATTAAGCATTTCTATTGCATACTCTTATCCGAATTTGGCTGTGTCCATTGATTCCTTCAGTCTGTCATACTTGTCTCTAATTTTATAAAATTCTTGTTATAATTCGGCTAAATCACATTTTTGTGCAAAAGTCCAATAGTCTACTGTGTTTTGCATACTTCCCAATTTTACTAGTAGTATACCTGGGTTGTTTTTTATACCTTCTACTATTATTTCGTTGTCGTGCGTTCTACTTTCTAGTTAGCGCTTGAAGTGAACGGACGTGTTTTACAAAGCTCCCGCTTCAGCTGCAAACAAGCAAGTTCTTATATAGGGTTTATTATTATATTTTTATATTTAAAGCTTTATTATTTATTGTATTATATTTTTGTGTGGCATTAATTTTAATACATAGGAAAGTGAAATAAAATCAAAAACTAAATTTTAATCGAATAAATACTAAATGAATCGCGTTTTAACTTAAATTTTAACCAAATTCGTGTTTAAAAATAAACTAAATTAATTTTAGGATTAATAAACCAAAAACTAATAACCAAACACCCCTAAATAATTAAAAATAATTTAAAAAGGCTTTCTTAATAAATTTATTAAAAAAACCAAGTAAATAGGGTTAAAAGCCGCGATAAACAAGCAAATAAATTCGGAAAAATTCTGTAGCGTGCGTGTAATAAAGTCTCAAACTAAAAACCAAAATCTAAGCTTACAATTATTTTTTTGGTAGAAATGTTATGGCGTATGGTTTTTTAAATAGCAACTTGGCTCAGTCTAACTGAATTACTGAGTTTATACATTCTTCATGCGCTGCGGGCAATTTCTTTTCTAAATCCTTAATTTGCTCCCACTCATCGTCTGTAATTTTTAGTTCCTCCTGAAAATAAAACATCTTGATGTGCTTCTCGTTGTGTTTGTTTACGAGGTCACCTCCAGTTAGAACGCTTTTATACACACTGCATGAAATACTTAAGATGTTCAGCCTAGAAAAAATGACGATTAACAGTGTTTGAATTATACATGTAAATATTAATTTCTTCAACGTTTACAAGCGGATAATATAAAAATTGTCTTGCAGGTAAAGTTGCTGAATAACAATACAAAATCGCACTTTAAACATGCTAGTTTTAAAATGTTGTCTTACCCAGAAATTTTTAAAGGTGGCAAATTCTGCAACACTATTACACTTTGAGCGACTTTGCGTTTTACAAAAATAAATTCAAAATGGACTTTTACTATCATTTTCTCCGTATTCGTGCACATAGAGAAAGTATAAGTATAATTTGTCCTTAGACTCATCTGATTTAAATCAAATAAATACGTATTTCCATACATTAACTAGAATTGTAGGAAAGTACCTTTCACAATTAATAGTCAGACGTCATTAACAAAACAATGCAAGGCTGAGGATCAGACATTTCACTAAATTTATTTAAAAAATACGTCTTATTTTGAACTACACTTAAAATAGGTTATCGAACTACTTTCTAACCCATCGTGCAGAATTAATATAAATTTAACCTTTTGGTTTAATTATTTGAATGTGGATGCACTAATTGAAAATTTTAACAATCCTATATATTAATAATTTTTTTTTTTGTTTTACTCTATTATTGAGTTAAGTTTAAATAAAAATGCAGTGATGTTTTGTTGTTACGTTTTTGAATATTAAAACATTATGGGGGTCTTTATTGGAGCTAATTTTAAAAGACGTGATAATTGATTTCGATTCCACAAGAATTTTATACTAATTGATGGGTTACGTGATGGGTTTATCTCAAAGACAGAGCAATACTGTTTAGAAATAGATTAAAGATGAACACCGTATAGTTTATAAAAGGTTGATCTGTAAATCAGTAAGGGGTTGTTCGAGTTAAAAAAAAATCCAAACGATTTGTGAACCTGAGGAAAACACAATAAAAATTGATATCTTACACGATGGAATTATATTTAAAAATACCGCTAAGAGTAATTTTTTATAAAAATTCTAAAAATGGTGTTGATGGTTAAATACAAATAGGTAAATCCCACTATAAAACAATTATAAGCGTCACTTTTCCAGTCAAGACTTGCAAGTAACACCAATTAACATAATAAGGAGCTGCGCACGCCCGGCCGTCAACATAAAAGGTGAGGGAACCATTTTACAGAGCATTATTTGCAATAGTAGAATGTCTCAAAATTATGCTATAAAAATGGACTACTTTAAATTGAGAAAGTGTTGCAATTTTCAATTGGAATGTAAAATCATACAATTTACCCAATAAGCAGCAAACGTAAAACTGAATGGTTTTTCTAGACGAAATGTTTTAGAATTACAATTGGATCGTGAATTCATATTGTAACTGATTGCCAAAACATCTAATAGAAGTGTATCAGTAGCAAATAAATTTCAAGAAGAGAAATTTTATAATATGGAAATTACGAAAGATCGAATGTTATTGTGTTACTTGAGTACGAGTGCATTAAGCTATTAAAAATGCGAGAATTAATTTGTTATAAAATGGAGGAGCTGAAGTGTAGAAACTTTCCATAATTTTACGAAAAATTTGTAGGTGATATAAAAAATGTGTGTGGAAATACGACGGACGAAGAAAGGGTTCAAATGTTGTTAGAGGAAGAGAGCCGTGCGAGTATTTCTCTGTTTAATGAATGCAACAATTTAAATTACTTGACAGTGTTGGCAATTATTAAATATCACCCCATCCAGTACTTAGAAGATACGACTGCGAGGCGATCGCTTACGCAAATGTTTAGAGATTTGGCCATCCCAAATTCACCAGACTCTTGCTATCACAGCGGTTTATCGATGTTATTAATACATGTATATATATTCTTCATAAAGTTTGTTTTATTTATTTGTATCGCCAACATTACCAAAAATTATTAATAGACGTATTAAACTATTTTGTTTTTCATTCTTAGGGTTAAAGGGGTAGCACTCTTAGGTTTTTTATTGTCTAGATTAAAGTATATGTCCGAAGGAAGTTTTAAAGATGGAGTTAAATATAGATGAGCAGAAATTATAGGCACAGGACGTTCTTCTTTGACTATATACTGAAACTGTAACCGATAATTGCATTCCTTTTAGCGTCACCAAATATGCAGTTAATGGTACCTCATGAAAAGTTACTTGTATTAAGGAAACGACATTTCACTTCCAAACAATTTACAAAACCGATCTCGTATTAGTAATTATAACGAGGACTGTCAACAACGTTGATAAGCTTATAAGTGGTTTGCATTAGTAAATCGTTAATTTAATAACAATGATATGCATTCTCTTCGGTGATATGCTTAGAAACTGTCAAACGTCGTAGAGACACTTAAGTTTTCACTTCTAAAGAATTAAATTTAGAGCTTGCCGGTATTTAAACAATAATTATAAGCATTGCTTTCCTACATTAATTAACCGCGCTCGCAAATGATATACAGATTCTTTAATTTAATAACAATGCATGTACTTTCGCTCGGTGACTCATTCAGAAAACAGTCGTCTGCGATTTTCAAAAATGTGACGTATAAGTTATTTAAAATTTAATTGTTTTATTAGTAACTATCCTGTAGACAATGAGCATGATATACACTTAGTAAACGTTTAAAGTGTTTTATCGAGTTTCCCTTCAAAAGGTTTAAATTGATTTACAAAAACCTGGTGACCAAAAACGATTTAAAGATCGAGTTAAAATTAAATACACAAATACAAGTTAAAATTAAATAAACAAAAAATTTATAGGTACGACGCTTTAGCAGGGTGTAACTTTGTAAGAAATAGTCCGATTTTAAAAATTCAAACGGGGATAGATTGCCCGGGAAATTAGGGTTCAGGTCCAATTCACAGATTACCCAGTGTAAACGTGATTAGGATGACGCTTATGACGTAGGGAGTGTGTATGTTGGATTTCAAATATTTAGGTGTTGAGAGGTGCTGTCCGTGCATTCTGGGTTGTCCTACCTAAGTTATACGTGTATTGAGGGTTGTCTAACCTAGGTTAGGTGGCGGTGGCGGTAATGACAGATGTGACGTAAGCAAAATGGTAACATCCTTTTGCCATTAAAAGACAATGAGTTTTTAATGAGAAAACTCATTAAAAAGCGATTAGTGCTAATGGGTTATTAATGAGAAAAACCCATTCAAAATGATTAGTGCTATTGAGAAAACCCATTTTAAAAACAATTAGTGCTAATGGGTTTCTAATGAGAAAACTCATTAAATAACGATTAGTGCTAATGAGAAAACCCATTAAAGAGCGATTACTGCTAATGGGTTTCGAATGAGAAAACCCATTAAAAACGATTAGTGGCGCGGTGGCAAAGGCGCTGCGACAGGATGCACCAATCCTACTACTTCTGGTTAATTTTTTAATATAAAACATTACATTTTAAATTTAATTAACCTGTAATTAAGATATTTTAACAATACTAGATCTAGCTGAATAATAATGGTTATTGATGCTGTCTCATTGACAGCTTACGTAAGATATATTGTTGTACAGATTAAATAAGATAATCTAAAACTACAGTCATTGGTCTACGGTGCTTCGTCAGTCAGATCCTGTCGTAGTCCTCCGCTCTCCTGATTAGGGGGTATCGTGAAGATCCATTTTGTGGTAGGTCTTTCTTGCAGTTGCCTTGATAAATTCCACGATTTTAGGATGTTGACGTCGGAATAAATTTGGTCGTTCTTCATGTACCAGGGGCGTCGAGTGTCATGCAAAGGTCCTTCGATTGGACGATTAGCAGTCCCTTGATGTGGAACTTGGCTGCATAACCTCACACTGCTGATGCGTACGTGAAGGTCAGTTTGGTGACTGTCTTGTGGAGTTTGATCTCGTTGGAGATGTCGAGCTGACTTTTTCTGTTGAGTAGCAGGTGCAGGCTGGCTCTGGTGGTTCTGTTAGCAATGTGGGCTCTTTGGGTAAGTTAGTTACTCCCAGGTGCTTGGCCTGCATCTTCCATGGGATATCCTCGTTGAACATCATGAAGTCCTTGTATGGTTTGAACTTTTTTTTTGTTATGAACATGGCGTTGCTCTTGTCCTGGTTAAAGCTCATCTGCCACGTGTTTTCGGTACATTACAATTGGACAGCGCGTAGAAGCGTGAGAGGGGGGGAGAGAGAAGTCAGGCTTGAAGTACACCGGCATCTATGTCCGGCAGAAAATTGGAAGCTGCCTATCTTCACTTGGAAACTTCTTTAGCCCAAAAACAAGGCGATGAGTTTTGTCAGTGTTTGGTGGATGTCCAACACTAGCAGCTTAAAGAGGAGTTCTTGATGCTACATTATGTCGAAGGCTTTGAAAAGATCAAGGAGGACGACACTGATCTATTGCTTTCTGTTGAATCTATCGGTGACGAACTCCACGAGGCGTAAAATCTGATGGGCGGTGGATAAAATGCTGCCATAGTGTTCGATAAAGTTTTGTATCAAATCGAACGCTTCAAGGCGGTTCGAACTATTAATAGAATTACGATAAAAGGTAAGAAAATGATGATAATGTGCACGCGCACAACAGGATTCATTTGACGTTGGCCGCCACGCCGGTGGTGGCAAATATTTCACTCCTCCATATAGATGCTAAAAAAACCTACATAGTTGCGTGATATTATTCATGGTGAGCGGAGTCACATCGTTGTTTCTGTTTTCGCTGTATATTCTGTTAGTATTGATTAACCTGAAGTTAGATTAAATTTGGAACCCGTTTAATTTTCGCGTTTAAACTC
The DNA here is from genome assembly GCA_036346225.1 of Platerodrilus igneus. NCBI lineage: Eukaryota > Metazoa > Arthropoda > Insecta > Coleoptera > Lycidae > Platerodrilus > Platerodrilus igneus. The sequence goes on along the minus strand of JARFIW010001297.1, from coordinate 1,926,849 downwards.
AATGTAGCACCTTCGGGTGGAGCATTGGGGACGTGGCCGGAAGCATAGCGGCCCCTAATTACATTATAATGTATATTCTGTTGCTTTTGGTCATTATTAAAATTATTTTCGCGTACCTATAACTGACCCATCGTGTACCTTCAAGGAGAATACGTATCCCAGGTAAAACCACTGATGCAGCTGAATAATTTCTAATTACAGCTTTTTGCGTAAAGTGTACAAATATTTATGGTTCAAATATAAAGAGAAACGGTTTCGCTCAGATGTATCTGTAGAAAATTATTAACTCATTTAAATATACGGTTTCTTAAAACAATTTTGAAAAAAATGATTATATTTTCTAATCAGTTCAAAAATGTAAAGCAAAAATAGTATATTGTTTTAAGATAACCTTCATCCCTAATTTACAAGAAGTTAAGAGTTTTCTAATACCGAGTTTGAGATGAGGATTGAAGAAAATTAACGTCAATGATGCTCTTCAGGCATAACTGAAAGCTTTTGTAGTACATGGTGAACGCAGTTGCATTGTTCATGTATTCAAAGATCAACAACAGAAACCTGTATTCAAGGAAATCGATACCGATTCTACAGGGCATAGATTAAAGCGACGCTGTATAAAATTCCAGTTTACACAACGTACACTAGAGGGCATACTAATATTAACAAAACCACATACGCTTAATATCATATTCCTCTATACTTTATGGGCTTTTATTCAGAATAAGACGCAATTAAAATTCGTACGGGCAATATAAAACATCCACCATTATACACTTTGCATGAGGCATTTTTCTCTGTACGATGTACTAGCATTACTAAATCAAAAGTAATTTTGTGTCGCTAATAATTATGCAAAACGAACGTTACAAGTGCGATACAAACTAATTGCGCAATTTTACGATTTTGCTCATTTTTCTCATGTTATTAATCTGGACGTTAGTTTGATGCAGTTCTGCGATTATCTATCGTGTGGTAGTTCTTTCGGTAAACTGTAAGTATTTTTACCTACACATTTCTTAATCTTAAGTACACATAGATTACAAAAGCACTTGCGTAATTTATAATTTATATAATAAACAAATCGACATATTTATATAATATTAAAAAGTGCTGTTAAATACAAAGACTATTCTAATTTTTTAGTTTGCTAAAAAATGGCCAAAGTCGGAAATAATATGATTGGTAGAAGTCTCTGTAAGAATGCAATTCCGTTTGGGCACATTTACACGTATGCGTTTATTATACACAATTTATCTGCCAGTGAGAATTAAAAATTTTGCAATAAAAATATACTATATTTACGGAAAATAATTTTATACCGCAATCTATATAACAATAAAGATAGTAAATAAACTACTTCACAAAAAGATATTAAACGATGTTTAAAAATTCATCATCATTTTGTTTTCGACCTTACTTAAGGTCGGTTTGACGCAGCTCTAACTCTTTTCTATTCTGTGATAATCTAAAAGTTCTACATACCTTCACACCTTAAATTTCTAATAATTTGACTAATATAGCTTGGTCTAGATCTTCCTATACTCTTCTATATTTTTTTTATCTACCTGGCTCTACATAGATATTTGCTACCTGATGGTTGTTAAAGAACTCCAACATGTTTACATGATTCTTTTTATAATGAAATGAAATATTACCTGGTTATCCCCTCCAAAAAGGAAATGTGTTAAATTATATGTTATGGTAAGGTTTAAGCAACGAATCCCTGTCAACATGCCAGACCGCTACCTAATTGTGAGTTATGTCATGGAGACGTTTATTAAGTTATATGTTAGGGAAGGCTTAAGCAGCGAAACGCTGTCAACATGCCAGACCGCTAATTGTGAGTTATGTCATGATGACATTTAGTTAACTGATTTTTATTAATTTATTTTTTTTGTTTTGTTTTCAAATTTACTTAAGGTCGGTTTGACGCAGCTCTACATGCCCTTCACAACCTAAATCTCTAATAATTTGACTAATATAGCTTTGTCTAGGTCTATTTTTATTTGGTAGTCTATAATCTAAGACCTTACTAAATAGTTCCTCATGTCTTAACTGCTGCCCTATTATTCTATCTCTCCTGACCTTTAATTGTTTTCACATACAGGCTTCCTCACCTATCCTTCTATAAACTTCCTCATTTGTTACTCTATCTGTCCAACTAATCTTTAACATTATTCTATAACACCAAGCTTCAAAAACTTCTATCTTTTTCTTCTCTACCTCTTTAATTTTCCAAGTATCACTACCGTATAATAACACGCTCCATACGTACACCTTTAAGAAACTTTTTCTATTATCTAAACTAATACTATTAGCTATTAGTAAGTCTTTCTTTTTTAAAAACGTTTTTTAGTTTGAGCTATTCTAGCTACTATATCCCATCTGCTACGTCCGTTTTTTGTAATTATACTACCTAAGTAGCAAAATTCATCTAACTCCTCTAACTCGGTATTACATATTTTTAATTTTGGTTTAGAACTAGGCTGTAACTCACTTGTCATTATCTTTGTCTTACCTGAGTTAATTCTCATACTATAGTTACTCTGCAGTATCTCATCTAAAATATTTAAAAATTCTCTTATCTTTTTTCTAGACTCTGCTATTATGGCTATATCATCTGCAAAACGTAACATGTCTATTTTCTATCCCTGTACACTAATACCTATCTCTTTCCTCTCTCTAGCTAAGTTTAATGCTTCCTCAATATAAACATTAAAAATCAAGGGAGATAGTATACAGCCCAGTCTAACACCATTTCTAATCTTAGCTTGCTTTTCTATTTCATCAAATCTAATTACTACACTTTGGTTTTTATATAGACTGTAAATAATTTTTCTATCCCTATGAGAGATTCCTATTTTTCCCAAAACCCTGAACATAACAATCCAATTAACCCTATCAAATGCTTTTTCTAAATCTACAAACGCGAAATGAGTCTTTTTATTTTTTTGTAACCTTTGTTCGATAATTACCCTAATCATTAGTATCGGTTCTCTAGTCCCTTTGTCTTTACGAAAACCATATTGGTCTTTGTCTAAATAATTCTCAGCCAAAGCTTCGACTCTATATTTAATTATTATTGTTAGTATTTTGGAAGCGTGGGAAGTTAAACTAACTGTTCTAAAATTATCATACCTGTTAGCTCCTGACTTTTTTGGAATTGGGATAATAATATTTTTTTCGAAATCTTTTGGGACCTCACCTGTGTCATATGTTACTTTTACTAGTTCATATAGTCTGTCTAAAGTTTTCGGACTTGCATATTTTATTAATTTTGCGAGCATATCGTCTATCATCGGCGCTTTATTTAGTTTAACATCCCTAAGAGCTCTATCAAATTCCTCTCGTAATATTGAGAACCCTACTTCTACATCCTCGTCTTGCTCGTTCTCTAACTCAGCCATATCGTCGCCCTTATGTATATATCTTTTCCATCTATCTGCTACCTCAACTTTATTTATTAGAAGCTCATAATTCTCATATTAAATACTATTACATTTCTCCTATCTTCCCCAAAAAACTTTTTAACTGCCCTGTATGCTCTATCTGTCTTACCTACTCTCAAATCATCTTGTATTCCCTTACAATTCTCCTCCATCCATTTATTTCTAGCTTTTCTACACTCATGTACTATCTTATTTCTAACTCTATTATATTTTTGCTTACTTTCACTATCCAATAAGTTTATTCAAAGTAATAATATAAGAACAAAATTATATAAATAAACAATATACAATTTAAATAAACAATGTAAAAAAAAAAAAATCCACTGAGTCTATTCGACTGTGCATGGACTATCATCTATATAAATTGACATTAAGTAAGTGCGTTTTATTAATAAGCTGTTTTAAATCTTTGTACTTTGCATACATAATATGTATTGATAGTTTTTAATTATAATGAAAACAAAAATTGTATTAAGGGTTTGACCCACTTCCAAATATAAAGTTTTAGGTTTCTGCTAATAAACTACACGATACTATGTACTTGTGCACGTCCCAACGCTATAATGTAATATTTAAACATTTGCTTTACTAATGGTAAAGAATTGCAAATTGTAATGTAGTTTTTATATATGTTAGGTAACTGGTTATAAATCTTGCTCATCAGGTTCATAAAGCTTCGTATAGCGATGCTTCGAATATAAGGAGGTCTTTCAATGTTATCATTTAGTTTATACCGGGTGTCGTATTTATGGTGGATATGCTTCCTGTTGTTTTTATTTTTATATAAATATAAAATAATATTGTACATAAACAATTGCTTGATGTCCATTATGACCGTTTCAAGGAATAGCAGGTGTGAAGGATAAATTAAGGGCTTATTGTATATTATTTTAAAATTCTCTTTTGTAAGATGTCAACTTGATGAAGATAACAAGAGGATGCTCCTCCCAACTTAAGATATTATAGTTAAGTCTAGATTCAACTAATGCATAATAAATAATTCTTAGGTGGGTAATATCGAGTATTTCTTTTAAGCATTTGAATTTGTATAATAAGGTTCTTAAAACTTTAGCAACGTTATTTAAATGAATATTCCATCGTAAATGAGAGTCTAAATACACACCTAAGTATTTTGTACTTTCTTGCGATTTAATTTTCACAGTTTCATGGGATAGTTGAATTGTAAGAGTATTAAATTTTGGTAATCCGACTATGTTATTAGAGAATGGAATAAAGCATGATTTTTCATAATTCACTGTTAATAATTTATGACTATATATGTTAAATAGTAATTTTAAATCATCTTCAACCATTTTTTTCATCTCTATCCAAGTATTTCCAGTGTATGTAATTGCCGTATCATCAGCAAAACTAATTATTTTACCATTTAAAGGAGTGGTAAGTATATTATTTATATATATTGAAAATAGAATTGGCCCTAGAACAGTCGCTTGAGGTACCCCATATTTTATATTTAGAGCACTACTGTACGCATTTCCTATTTTGACAACTTGTGTCCTTCGTTCCAGATAACTCTGAAAAGCTTATTGAAGCTCCTCTTGTTCCTGAATAATCCAAAGCTTCCAATAGTTGCGTATGACTAACAGTATCAAATGCTTTGGCTAGATCTAGGAAAACAGCAAGAGTTGGCTTACTTTCTTCAAGACTATTTGTAATATTTTCAACTAAGAGATTTATAGCATCACTAGTAGAATATCCTTTCCTAAAACCAAACTGGTTATATGCTATAGTATTATTTTGATTAAAAAAATGTATGATGCGGGTTTTCAAAGTTAATTCAAATATTTTCGCAATGGATGTAATAATAGATATAGGTCGGTAGTTTGCCGGATTTACGTTATCTCCCTTCTTATGAATCGGTATTACAACCGCATTTTTAAACGAATCCGGAACAATGTTTGTCTCATATATTTTATTTATTAGAAATGTAAGTGGTGAAACAATTGAATGGCTTATTTCTTTTAATAACTCTGATTTTATACCATCGCTTCCAACAGCTTTTTTACCTTTTAGTAATTTTATTATTTCTAAAATTTCATTTTCTTGAACCGGTCTCAGGAAGAAGGTTTTATCACATTTTTTTGTATTTGGTACTGGAGTAGTTGGTTTTTTTATTTTACTAGCAAGTGCTTCCCCTACCTTACAAAAGAAATCATTAAACGCGTTTGCTATCTGTGTTGGATCTGATATCATGTTGTTGTTTACAAAAATCTCCTTGACCTCTTTATTTTGTACAGTACGATTTGTATTACTTACGATGGTCCATAACTTCCTCGCAGAGTCTTTATTAGCATAAATTTGATTGACATAATAATTGTATTTTGTTTTTTTTATTACCTTGTTCACAAAATTTCTGTATTGTGTGTAAGATACCTTTTTTAGATTATTACTTGGATCGCTTTTGTATTCCCTGTATAATAAATTTTTCTTGTTTATGGAATTTATTAATCCTGGCGTTATCCACTCTTTACGTGATAAATTATTCCTTTTTACTTTTTTTATAGTTCTATACTGTGTAACGTATGTATTTATTGTAGTGATCAGGTTATCTGTTAACTTATTAACATCAGATTCATCATAGTAAGTAGTCCAATCATGAGTTTGTACGGCATCTTTTATTTTTGAGTAGTTTATGTAAATAATTTCCTTTAATTTGTTTTTGTTTTGACTACACTGTTCCCACGGTATATATAAAGCTGTGGCCCTATGATCTGTAATGTAAGTATCTATAACTGTCGGAATACAATTTAGGTAGTGATCTTTATTTCTTGTTTTCATAAATATATGGTCTATGCAGCTTTCAGTGTTACCAGATATACGAGTGTTTTTGTTAATCAAAGAAAGGAAACCGTGTTCGCTTAAAGTATCCAGATAGTTATTTGTAGTTTCTTTTTCACTATTTATGTTTATATTGATGTCTCCGACTATTATGTGGGTATGACAATGTAGCGTATCTGTTTGTTGTAAGTATAATTGTAAATTAAATATAAAATCTTCATCAGGTTCGGATGGAGATCTATAAATTGCGGTTATGAGATATGTATCGTGCTTTGTCTTTTTTAATAAAATCTGTATGGCTGTACTAGACCCAATAGTGACTATACTCTGTCTAAAATCAATTTTATTTTTTATGTAAATGACTACACCATCGTTTTTATTAAGTGCTCCACCACTATACAGCATTAAATAACCATGTAGTAAAAACGGTGTGTTATCTAAAATTTGGTATGTTTCCGTAAGAACAAGGCAATCGTATTCAAACGGCAGTTGACTCAACGTGATTTTTAATTCATTAATGTTTCGTCCTAGGCTACGAATATTTTGGTGAAATATTTTAAAGTATTTATTATGGTTTTTACTATTCCAGTAATTGTTGTGATCCAAGATATTAGTATATTCGGCAGTGTTAATCTGGTTACAGTTCACTTCACGAATGTATGGGTACATTTTTTGCAATTTTTTAATACTAATGTAATTAAAAAGTGTATATAAACGCAAACGTATAAATTTCTTATTAATAAACTAAGTCTAACATAAGATGTTGAACAATAACGATCTGCTAATTTGCGATATGTTTTTGTGTAGGTGAATTTGCTTATATGCACCACAACTTAGATATTTGGAAGTGTCACAGTTTATATAAACCCAACAATAATTTAGAATTAGAATTATAAATAAAATTTTTCAGTGAATGACTACGAGGTACTTAAAGAAAAGAGGAAAAAAAAACGAAAAATTAATACTTTATAGGCCTCCTTATTAAACTAAATATTTGATAATGTATCGTAAGGTAATGAATTGAAGAATATGTTTGTATTATGAATAAATGTTTTCTAATAATATTCTATCTGTTAGTTAGGTTCTCCCAAATTATTTTTATAAGAAATTTATTCTATAAACACCCAATGCTAATTAAAATTAATTGTTAATTACGGTTAATTATGGTATGATATAATGTGATGCTTTTAAGTAGATATGTGTAAGGTATTGAGTTTTGAATGGGTGTGTATGTATATGTATGAGATTGTATCTATAACTATATTTAAACAAAATTAATAAACTTAATTGCAATTATGTGTCAGTAAGAGGTTATAATATAAAATAATTACAAACTTAAAAATTAAAACAAAAAAAAAATTCAAAATGGTTGTTGCAGAAAATAGTATGTAGCTGTAAACCGTTCTCAATAGTAATTGCATTGTATTTCTTTTGATAATGGTGCATAAGTGATAGATATTCAAAATAATGAGGTACTACCTGGCAGTTTATGATATACCGCTGGTGCTGTTTAGTTGACTCCTGGTATTATACGCTCTGACATTGGATGCCGTTGTTGTTTGCATTCGGCGAACCGGGATTTCATTTTTGTCCATAGGAGCAGCTGTATTTACGTTGGATAACTCCGACATTTTCTTAATAAGAATCTTTCTGTTGTCTACAGAACAGTAGATTCGTCCATCGGCGGTCCAAGTATTTTTAAATCCAAATTTTTCTTGGCATTTTTTATATAGATCGAGTTTTTCTTTGGTTAGGCTTTCCGTAATTAATATCTTAGTACCCTTCAATTTCTTCTTGTTTACCCATATTTTGTCGCGCATCCAGTAAGAACAGAAACGCACTATAACTGCTCTCATTTTATTATTCCTTGGTACACCTAGTCGGTGAGTACGATCTATGAACGAATAATGGAAGTCTGTTACCCCAAGTCTGTTCATAAATAGATCCGATAGTATCTCCATAATATTTTCATCATTGTTTTCTCTTATTCCGTGTAAAAGAAGGCAATTTTTGCGTGTGTATTGTTGTAGATTATCAATCCTTGCGTCTAAATTTTCAATTAATGACTTTATATCAGTAATGCTATTCAACATATGCTTTTTAAAGTTTTTAAAGTCAGATTCAATATTTACTACCTCATTTTGTTGACTGGTTGTTCCATTATCATGCGCAGATTGCAGTCTGCCTTCAAAGTTCATCATTGCCGTTTTAAATTGTTCCTCCAAGTTAGACATGATAGTATTAACTTGATTCATTTTGTTGAATATGCTATCGGCAACTAGTTTTGATAAGCACTGATATGTGTTTATCTATCGTTGTGTATAGGAATAAATACGAATAAATACTCCAATTGATATATTAATTTTATAGGTAGTTTAACTATATAAACGCGCATAGAAATAAAAATCTCGCACTATAAATTTTGCCGATTTCTTTGCATATGTAACTGTTATCACAACTGTCTAAAATTGGAAATTTTACATGCACTTTTTACCTCATTTGATTAATAACTATTGCGAACGGTCCGCAACGATGTTTACTCAACCATCTACACTACACGAATTCCCTAAAAGGTTTAAGATTTCTTCTATTCTCTATTAAATCTAATACCTCTTTTGTTACCCAGGGTTTTCTTGCTTCTACGTTCTTTTTACCTATAGTCTGTGTTGCTGTATCATGTCCAGCCCTTTTTATTTCTCTCCATCTATTTTCTACGTTCCCGCCTATAGCTATCTCTTTGATCTTATTGTCTAATACTTGTTTATATTCCTCTTCTACCTCACTATCATTAAGCTTACCTAGATCCCATCCCTTTTTTAATCTTTTTCCAATTTTTTGAATTTTAGCTTACACTTCATTTTAACTAAGTTATGATCGCTATCTATGTCAGCCCCTGGATAACTACGACAGTTTTTAACTTGGTTTCTAAATCTTTGTTTAACTAAAATATAATCTATTTGGTATCTAGCCCTATCACCAGGCGCTTTCCATGTATATCTTCTTCTAACATGTTGTTCAAATAGGGTGTTTGCAGTTACTAATCTATGTTCCTAGCAAAACTCAACTAATCTTTCTCTTCTATCATTTCGTCTACCATACTCAAATTCCTCTACCATTTTTCCCTCACTACCTTCTCCCACTGACGCATTAAAATCGCCCATAACTATTAAATTCTCATCTCCCTTTACTTTTCTCGCTATACTATTTATATCTTCGTATACCTTTTCTACTTCCTCATTCTCGTACTGAGTTGTTGGCATGTAAACCTGTACTAAAACAGTGTATGTGGGTTTCGTACGCAATCTAACCATAATTATTCTATCACTAAATTGTAAGTACTCTTTAACTTTACGTCCTAATCTTTTACCTAACACTATTCCTACCCCTTGTCCATTAGTTGAAGAAGTTGTAATTATTCTATAATTATCTGGCCATCTCACGTCATGAATACCTAAAATGTCCAACTTTTCTTTTCTCATTTCGACTAATAAATTCGTTAACTAATCTACTCTAAGTAATGACCTTACATTCCAAGTCCTTATCACTAAACTGAACCGTTGTGTTAAATTCTTACGATGACAAGCCCAATTACTCCCTCCTAGAGATCCGAATGAGGGGATATTTTATCTCCGGACAAGAATTTTACTTGTGATCTCTCCATCATATATAGTTCGTGTTTTAGGCCACGCATATCTGGGAAAATATTGTGGTAGGTTCCCATATCTTTCCACCACACAGTTTTTAAAGATTTTAGCAAAAAGTCGTATCTGTCACGGTCAACCCCCAACACCCTTGTAAATTATCGAGGATGCGCGAGACTAACCAACCCTCCTCCAATATCTTTTAGCCAGCAAGGCTGGTGCCCCTTGTTGGGCCTTTTAATCGCCTTTTACAATAAGCATGCTTACTATAGTAGTATTCTATGTCCCCTACTATAAGGCCCGTTTAAAAATTAATTATCTTAAAAGAGTTGGCGATTTCAAATAAAGAGCATGAAGCATTTATATCACGTAAATTAAGGTAAAAAGCTTGTTCGAATCAAAATATCCTACATAATACCAACAAAGATTTGGGTATTTATATAATAATCAGAAGCATTATACGTCATATCGCGATCCTAACCATCTAGAGCTAGATTTCGATATAGCGACTGTTGCAAATTATCGATATCCAAATTTTAAACTATTTTTTGGAGCAACTAATATAATGTGTCATCCATGTTATATACGATATCGTTGTAAATTTACATCTCACTTGTTGGTACACTTCAATTTTAGGAACTGTAGCCTTAGACACTGTGGAGTATTGTTGAAGATTTCTTCTTAAGAACTGTAAATGTTTTTTTTTACATACCTTGGGTGTGTTTATCAGGGTTTGAGGTTTATCAATTGCAAGTTATGGTAAGCTAATTGTAAAAAATATATTCGTATTTGTAATTTGTGTGCAGTGTCTATGTTATACTGAGATACCAAAAACGAACAAAATACAATTCAAAAGAATGACCAAATTTGCGATAAAGAAAAGCCGTCGAGTAAACTTTTTACCTAAGTTATTACTGTAACGAAAACTCTTGCAATAACAAGAGTTCTTTATTATTAAATGATTGCAAAAGCCTTTCAACTACTTGCAGCTAGAGTGAAATTCTAAGGTACTCACTTAGGACGCTTTTTCTAGCTAATCACTTACAGTACAAGTTCCTTCTTAACATTACAATGGTATCGTCTTAAAGCACTATAATTCGTTATCAAAGCACTAAGTGTTAATTTATATCGATCTCTGTAATAATTTATTTCACCTTGGTCCGTATATTAAACGCTATGTTAACACTAATTTATTTCATACCATGACCTTATTACGCTATACCTTCCCAGTAAACCCCCGGGCAAAGAAATAAAGTTTTAAGACACTTACCCGATCTTTACAGGTCATCCGCGACCTCAGGGGCGGTCTTTTCAGCTATTGTTCTGTTGTGTTGTGAATTCGCTGCTACTGCTGGTAGGGCTTCGCGGACGAGATGATAAGGATGGGTTAAAAAGGTTGGCATGGAACGCACTCACGCCAGCACTACTCGACAAACGGTACGATAACCGTTTTTTCGCGGAAGTGGGTACGATAAGTCTGACGAGTTAAGCGGCGGTCCTTGCCTTAAATGTCTTTCTTCTCTAACCGAGATTAACGTACTTCGGCATGCGTTTGTGAGAAAATGAACTTCTTCTCACAACAGAACCCTACGTCAGCGCTTACAATTGCAAAGATAAGCAACTGACGTCAAAACCCGTGTGAACGTTACTAATCTTGGGGTTTCACAACGTCAACAAAATTTCACTATTTAACTAGTTTTTTAAACAATAGCAAATTTTGCAATACCACGCTGTTAAGGCTTACTCGAACTGAGTACGCACAGATCTTGTTTGTTGCACCACCGACAGCACAAATTTCGTCGGAGTCATGAAACTCACATACCTATTACTACACTATAAAGCTAATTACAAAAACTATGCTTGCATCTTTACTTATGAATGCGTGCAAATTTAATCTGTCGTGTTAAAGATGTTTTGAAAGCTAAACAAATTTAAAGTGGCTTCAACAAAATAAAGCAGATATAATGTGGTAGCTGCAACGTTACGTTGACAAATTAACAACGGAGGCTTATGGGACTACCGCACATGATTCACTTCATGTACTGGTGGGAACTATGCCCTTGGACCTGTAGTGAAACAGCGAGCTGCAGTGTACTATTTTACACACAATGACAACCAACAACTACAACGCATCTTAAACACAAACCAACTAAGCACAACAAAACCGGAAATAAAGAACTACATACTTGCAGAATGGCAGACACGTTGATATCAAAGCACACGGGAAGAAGGGTATATGCAATGACCCCAAATATCAAAGACCGCCTAAAAGCGAAATACCTGGTGCCCAGTCAAGGACTTATTCATTATCTAACTGGACCCAACATACAGAGAACGCATGAATTTATTTGACAACATATGCACGTGCGGAGAAATAGGAACACCAGAACATCTAGTATTCGAGTGTAATGACTTACAATCATACCTTCACGCACATAGACAAACATTATTAAACAAGACCCTAAACGCGATGATTTGAAATGAAAACCTTTTTCCGTACTTAAATGCATTCGCACAAAAAACCACGGCAGTCATCCACCAACATTATCTTGACGGATAAAGGACAAACAAAAATACCCCGACTCTGCGTCGCGACGGTGGTTCTCGGTCAATCCAAATAATCGCAGGTAGGCTTTTAGAGCCCGTACCCTGTTACTTGCTGCATCATCTTATGATTGAGCTTTACCTCCATCTTATCTCTACCTTCTGTGCTCGGTAGAAATTTACGTGACAACCTGTCCGTGGCAGCATTGTCCATCTCTCATCCCACTGTTAAATTGACTATTCTCGCAAAATTTCTTAATTAGCGACCTTGGTACCGATAAATCCGATGTAAAAACTCTCCTGTTGCTGACTCTTTGGCCAACTCATCTCTGTCGTTTTACTTATTGCCGTCATGCCACCTCATAAAACTTTAAATATCAAAACCCAAGTGCAGTGTGCGCAATCCTCTTGAAGATCAGTCAGGGCCGATTTACTATTGCTGTGGAGTACCCATTTACGCTCGAGTGGTTAATGACGTAGTCTATAGCTTTTTTTAGAGCTACAAACTCTCACTGAAAGATTGTGCTCCAATCCACAATTTCCGTTTGAAATCGGAACACTTCTTTCTCCTCCGTATACACAACAAACGCCGCTGCTTCCGGTCCATCGTATATTCGCAAACTATCTGTATAGATCCTGCCATCGAGTTTTCACCGCCCTCAACAAACTCGAGTCCTTTGACACCAGCAGGATGCCTTAGTTTAGAAATAATAATCTTTCTTTGAACTTCCTTACCGCCAAGATCAACACTATCAACAACTTCTCTAATTCTCTAATCTCCTGACGACAAATTCGATTGGGAAAATCTTACTAGTCACCAAGACTGCCTCTGTGGAAGTGGTCGTGTACGCTCTCGCCTTCTTGACTGCAGTTATGCGCTGAACACTCGACAATTATCTGAATTGCCTGAACCTTTTGCCCAAACAGATGTCGCATACAGCATCGCCGGTTTTATTGCTCCAGCGTAGACTGTTCTTAACGATTTGCCTCTGAAACCCAGTTTATTTTTGCTGCTGCCATCATTATATTGGATATTTCGCTGCCTTTACTTATTGACACATTGCACATGTGCATTCCAATTCAACTTGTGGTCTAATTTAACGCCGAGGTGTGACTTCCTTGAAGGGGATTTTGTCCTCTCCTAGCTCTAACCTAGAAGGACGTTGTCCCGGTTTTGTTTTGAAATAAAGCGCTTCCTACTTTGTTATGTTGAATTTAAATTTGAACTTTTGCGACCATTTATGTAGCCTACACAGCGCCTCGTTTGGTTTTTTTTTGCATTTCCATTAGCAATTCAGACCTGATGATGAATAGCGTATCCCAAAATGTTAATAACGATTAAATGTAGAGTTTCTGCTATCTGCAATACGCATACGTTTTCTTCTCCATTATGTAAGTCATCATAATTAGGTCTTCAGTCCTGGAACTGGTTAGACGCGTACCCTCACTGTTTCCTATTCTGAACTAACCTACACATTTTCCTGAAATTTGCACAGTGCATCTATCACTATCTGCTTTTAAAAGTCTGATCTCGGTCTACCTCTATCTTTTTTTTCTATTTCTGCTTGTAATATATCCCGTACTATTCCCAAAAAATGCCTTAGAACGTATCCAGCCCTGCCATTTTTTCAATTTTTTTTGCACAATTATCTTTATTCCTTTACTATCTCCATAACCTATTTGTTATTAACATTGCCTGTCCATGCTATCATCTTCATACATCTAAAGCACAACATTCTAGAAGGTTTCTATCTCTTTCTGTCTGCTTTACCTACTGCCCCTATTTCATAGACGTACTATGCTGTGCTCCACACATGTGCCTCGAATAATTTTGCTCTGGTCTCTATGTTTGTTGTCTTTGAACATATACGCCTTTCTTTGTCGTTAGATGCAGCTCGGTTACTTTCTACTGTTTTACAGATATATACCCTATTTCCTGGATATTCAGTGGTATGTGAAGGGGGGTAAGCAGCCTGTGGCTGCCAAGTACCCTCAGCACTTGAGCATTTGTCGAACTAATAGTTTTTTCAATATATCATTTTGCACAATCATCATTAGTTGAAAATATTTCACAACCAACACCTGTAGTTGTATATAATAATCATAAGATTTAAGTGCACTTATTTTTTTCGTCATTAGATTTTCCGTTTTGAAACTAGTTGGACGCGTACCTAGACTTATTTATGTTCTAAGATGGCCTACACAGTTTCCCGAAATTCCCACAACAGCATATATACAGCTCGGTTCCCCTTCTATTGTTTTCTAATTATATCCATGGCGTAGTGGTATGTGTGTGACTACTACGCCCAAGGTCCCGGGTTCGAATCCCGACACGGTCCGCTTGAAAAATGTTAGGCGAGCATTTTTCACAAAAATACACCATCGTTCGGATGAGAGATAAAATGGAGGTCCCGTGTGTGTGTGTGTTGTCACGCACGTTAAAGATCCCTACTTTGCTTGGAACAGCAAGCGTTCGCCAAAATTACAAATTTCCCAGGTAAAAACAAACTCGCTTCCTGGCCAATGTAGTACCTTCGGGTGGAGCATTGGAAAATCACACGTAAGGTATGTGAAGGGAGGCCGCTCCGTGGCGTAGTTGGTATGCGTGTGACTACCACGCCCTAGGTCCCGCGTTTGAATCCCGACACGGTCCGCTTGGAAAATGTTAGGCAGGCATTTTTCACACATATCCCGACACGGCCGGCTTTGCTTAAATTTCTATGTAAATTAATTAACTGTTTTTTTAAACTGCACTACTTCAAACATAAAATAAAGGACAAACTTTGCCGTTTCTCAGATGTTGAGCAATTGTTTCTCTTTGTCATAATGGAAATTGAAGCCTACTACGACCAAAACATAATTATATGATTTTTAGTGTTTTGGTTCAATCAAACATAGCCATGTTATACCTCTTTGGAAAGGGTTTTTTGTCAACATTTCAAAAATGTAAAAATCCAATATGGCGGCTATTTAAAAATAAAAAGTTGAACATTGTCACGCAAAATCTAGATGCCCTAGACAAAATCTAAGATGAAAATGTGAAGCGCAATGGAGAATTACCATGATGTACCAAATTTGAACATTCTATTTCAATTAGTAGACTGACTACGAGCAAATAAAGAAATCGTCAATTTTGTGTTTTTTGCCTCTATCTAGTAACCTATGAAAAATTTTTGAAATTGGAAAGCCGATCTGAGATACCCTCATAATTATGCAACTTTTGTCCCATTTAACCAAGATCGTATCTCCTACAGTTTCCAAGATCCCCATGTACTGCATTTTATACTGTACACACTGTTATATATATATATTATATATATATATATATATATATATATATATATATATATTGTATAGTAAATATCGGGTAGCAGTCAATTTGGGCGATTAGTAAACTCTTTTAATTAATTCAAGCTTTCGAAAAATTTATTTTCTTCATCAAGAAAACTATAATAAGAGGATTACAAAATTTCTTGGTATATAAATTGCTTACTTACGATTATACAGTCTATTTAATGAATAAGTAGAACATAACAGATATTAGAACACGCTGCCGAAATTGATAAAAACATTCCAAACACAAAAACTAGCTTATAAAATAATTAAAAAATTCAGTAACAAAATGATTAAATATTAGTAACAAAGTAATATAAAAGTTATTAGTTTAAAACTAATTTAGAAAATGTCAAAATATAAAATACTTTTGACATATAGATTATGTCATAAGCAAACATATATAAAAATAATAATTAAATATAACGAGTCAAACTTGAAGTTAAAAAGATTTAAGAGTAAAAGAAATAAGGCAAATAACTAGTTACTAAGATATACGATCCTTGTTATTTTTTATTTTTTATAACAGAAATAAAATGCGAGTAGATACTATTAATATTTTGGGTGTCAGTTTTTTTGTTGAGAGGGTGGTCTTCTAGCGCTATCGCTACCATTTCTAAGAAAATACATTTTCTGTAATGGCTTTCCCTGAACATGATTTCAGCGTTTGTATAATTGATTGTGTGTCCAGTCTCAAGAGCATGTGACACCAATTCGCAGGTTTTTGTGTATCTGTTAAAGTCACTTTTGTGGGAAGTGATTCTGGATGAAAGCCACCTACATGTGTGACCTATATATTGGCCTTGACCATTCTTACACGGTATGCGGTAAACAACTCCTGACTGTTGCAGTTGGGGGGTATGATTTTTAAAATTTTTGAAAAACGTCTTTTTTAATGTCAAGGTAGGTTTTTTGGTGAGAGATATCCCTTTGATATTTTTAAGAGTATGACATAATTTATATGTGAGGTTGTCTATATATGAGAGAGGAATGAAAATTTTTGGATTCGAATTAGCTGCGGGAGTTGTGTTGTGTCTGAGAGTGGGTTGGTTAATGAGAGAAGGGGTGTTGAAAAGTAATTTGTTGAGTAGTGAAATCGGGTAAAAATTTTGACGAAGAAGGTCTCTTAGAATAAGCAGGTTTTTGTATTTCAGGCTAACCTTGTCTACCTCTATCTCTCTTTTTTTTCTATTTCTGCTTCTAATTTATTTCGCAGCATTCCTCCATGCCTCAGTAAGTGGCCTATCATCCTATCACTCCTATTTTTTACTGTTTTTTAAATATTTCTTTCTTGCCCTACTATTTCTAGTACCTCTTCGTTCTTAACTTTATCTGTTCATGATATCTTCATCATACGTCTGTAGCACCACATTTCAAAGGCTTCTATCTTTTTCCTGTCCGCTTCTCCTACTGTCCAGGTTTCACAGACGTACAGTGCTGTGCTTCACACATATGTTTTAAGCAATCTTTTCCTTGTTCTATGTTTATTGCCTTTGAACACAGTAGTTGCTTTTTCTTGTTAAATATAGCACAACCTTGTTCTAATCTTTGTTTTGTATCTTTTGCGCTTTTTGCATCTTCCGTTATTTAGCTTTCTAGGTAGCAGAAATTCTCAACCTCTTGTAAGTTCTCGTTACCTATTTGTATGCTTGTCTTTGGTTTATTTGCGCCTCCTTTGCTTACTAGAACTTTAGTTTCATTTTTGTTAATTTTCATACTGTATTTCTCTGTTAGAACTGTTTCTATTTTATTAAGAGCAGCTTCTAACTCTTCTTTGCTAGATGCTAATACCGCTATATCATCTGCAAATCTAAGCATTTCAATCTTTTGTTTCCGCATCGTAATTCCAAATGTCTTACTGCATTTGACAGTATTCATTGCCTCGTCTATGTACAAGTTAAAAATTAATGAAAATAGGGCGCATGCCTTTCTCGCCCCTCTCCTAGTATTTACTTCTCTGCGTTCCTGCTCTAATTCTATTACAGCTGTTTGCTTTTTGTATAAGCTATGTACTAATCCGTCTATACCTAAAACGCATTTCAATCTTTTTGAGTATTTTGAAATTTTTTTTTCATTTTACATTGTGAATGCTTTCTCCAGATCTACCAACCTTATATACACGCCTTTCCCCTTCTCTATTGTTTTCTCCATTATCACCCTCAGAGCTAACATAGCCTCCAGTGTTTCCCTGTTTCAACTAAAACCCAAATTGATCTTTTCCTAGTATTTATTCAGCTCGTTTTTCCATTCGTCTTTGTACAATTTTAGTTAATATTTTTGATACGTTTGCTGTCACACTTAGTGTTTGAAAATTTTCCCATGTATCCGCGCCTCACTTGTTTGGTATAGTTACTATGATGTTACGTTTGAAATCTTTGGGTATATCGTCTGTCTCATACATATAGTTTACAAGTTGGAAGAAACGTTTTGTTACTGCTTGTCCAGCGGCTTTTAGAGTTTCTGCTTGCACCCTATCTGTACCCGGCGCCTTACCATTTTTCAGACCCTTTAATGCTAATTTAAACTCCTCTCGCAGTATAGGATATCCCAAGTCATCATTTTAAATGCCTGATTCCTGTCCTAATCCTGTTAATTCCACTCCTACATATAAATTCCCTATATATTCCTACCATCTAACCACTTTCTCTACATTTTCTATAATGACGTTTCCTGTCGCGCCCCTTATATTTTTGCTATGCGCTTTTATAAGCCTAAAATTCATTCTATGCTTCATCTGTCTTTCCTATTTCCATCTTAGTTTGTACCTTTGTACATTTTTCAACAATGCATTTCCTACACTTGCGAATAATTTCCCATTTTATAGTTTTGTATCTGTTTTCCCGTTTCGTCTGATCTTTTTTGTATTTTTGTCTTTCTTCTATTAAATTCAGGATATCTTTTGTTATCTATGGTTTCTTATTTTCTCTTTGTGTATACACCAGAATACCTCTGACTGCTATGTCTAAGCTGAATTTACTGTTATACCATTCTGTTTCTACTTCCTTAGTATAAGTAATTTTTTGATATGTTTCAGCAATTCATTTGACTTTTTTCAAATCCTTCGTTAATATCTTTATCTTTTAGTTTCTTAAAGTCACAGTGCCTTTTTCCATTTCTTTTTTCAAATTTTTAAATTTAAAAGCGTCTTTCATAATTACGATGTTGTGGTCAGTGTCTATATCTGCTTCTGGATAGCTTCTACAGTATTTTACTTGATTCCTAAACCGTTGTCTAATAAGAATGTAGTCTATTTGATATATTGCTATAGCCCCTGGCACCTTCCACGTGAA
The DNA here is from genome assembly GCA_036346225.1 of Platerodrilus igneus. NCBI lineage: Eukaryota > Metazoa > Arthropoda > Insecta > Coleoptera > Lycidae > Platerodrilus > Platerodrilus igneus. The sequence goes on along the minus strand of JARFIW010001297.1, from coordinate 1,907,793 downwards.
TCGTCTTCTAGCATGATGTTGAAATATTGTGTTTGTGATGGTTAAATTGTTTTTGTCGCAAAATTCTACCAACCTATTTCACCTGTCCTTTCTCGTGCCTAAACCAAGTAAACCTACTACCGCTCCTTCCCTACCCTCATCTACCACTGCATTAAAATCTCCCGTAATTATTAAATTTTCATATCACTCTACGTATCTTAGCATGTCGTCGATATCTTTGTAGATCGCTTCTACCTCTTCCTCACTGTGGCTAGAGGTGGGCATGTATACTTGTATTATTACTGTATTTACCGGTTTAGATTCTAATGTAACCATGAGTATTTTATCGTTCTTTTGTAAGTAGTTTTGTACACAGTGCCCTATCTTTTTTCTCATAACTATTTCCACACCAGGATTTCCTTCCTTTGATCCTGTATGAATTACCCAAAAGTCTCCACTCCAAAAATCCCCCACCTGTGGCCACCCTACTATGTCTAGTGCTAACCTATCCATTTCAATTTTTAAGTTCTCTATCTTACCTACTTGCTTCATACTTCTGACATTCCACGCTTCGATTTGCAGAATGTTTCCGATTATTTTTCTAAATTTTCCGATCACATTCTCCGAAATTTTTCACCTCAAAGGATGCCATCAAATTAAATACAATTTAAGTATGCTTTGTACTTGGGAGGTAATGAGGTGGTTTCTCGTTACCTTCCACATCGCGGTAGTATGTCTTAGAATGCTATACCGACCCGCATGGTGTCCTCCAATCTAAGTACCGCAAGAGCCGCTACCCTCTTTCGGGAACCTGTGTTAGTCTGGTTTCTCACTAAAGATCCTACTACTTTGGTTGGACCTGTAGTTTGGCTCTTTAGGTCACTGGAACGCGGAAGCCATTCCACCTGTTCTAGTAATCTAAAGCTTCTTCAAGGTGCAGGTCCATTCGGAATGACATTATGTAAGTAGTGTGAATATATTCTACATGCTGAGGTTATACATAAACAGCGAATTTTTAAACCGATCGGTTTTATATTTGTATAATCGGGAAATTTATTTGCATTCTTTAAATGCTTTTTGCTATTCTGTGCAGTGCCACATTTATAGACAATGGCATATTGTTTTTAAATAAACGTTTTAAAACATACCTAGTGTTCTTTAAGCTATAGGTATGTAGTTTGTCATAACAAAAACATCCTTTTTTTTATAGAATTTAATTTTTATAATTTTGTTTAATAAATTAAGTTGTTGGTGTGTGATGCATAAGGTACTACTAACACTATCCAGACCAAGCCTTAAACAAAATCGCTATAAAGCTAAGAAGTTTTCTATTTCTGATTTTGCTTACATCTTTACGGCTATAAGGATCGTTTACAAGTGCAATTACTCCATTCGTGCGATGATGATATTTTGCAGCCTAAAGAAATACGTTACATAATTTTCTCCGAACAAAGCTAGTAAAATATTTTTGTCTATAATAAAACTAAAAGTTTTCAGACTTTTATAACCTCTAAAGCTCTCTTCGACTATAATTAGAGTTCAATAGTTTAAAGATAGATATTTGGGTAAACAAACAACTAGTTTTGGTATTAAAGTCAATTGTAAGACCATTGGCTCGTACGATTTAGAATTTACTCCAATTTCTAACTTGCTAAAAATGATAATATGAATTTACGAAGAACGTGATACCCCCTGCATATCAAATAACTTCGAAAGGTATTATATTTACCGAAATATACATCTACTGTCTATGCATCCAACAAAAATAGTTCGTTGCTCAAACTTCTATTCATATTCGTTTCCCCTACCTAAAATGCAAGAGCCGTGTGCAAAAGCTCACTTATAGATTAGGAGTTGCACTAACTCTCCAAGTCATTTGAATTGGGGTGGTGTAAGTGGCAGTAAAGCAGGTCCTCCTGAAGTGAACGTTCCAATTTTTGCTATCGAACGAATTTACAAGGTACGTACGGAAAAGCCAAGTGTTTTTAATACAAATAGTGCGAAAAGTGTTGTGATTCTAAACAATAAATAGTAGTGAGCTTGCATGAACTCATGTTGCATCACAGATCACTTAACCCTTTACTCGGATTTCATGCGTTATAACTAATCATCACTTTAACTGGTCACCTCCAAATTTGGAGTCTGTCGTGATGTAACTGGCAATATGCCAAAAACATACGCTAAATTTAGGTAGTTGTTAACGGATTGTGATTCATATTTAGAATATTGGAGGTGTGCCAACTGTCCTAATAAGAACTTGCAACGCGATTTTATGTAACACACCGGCAGTTACTTAAGCATCGTTCACTAAAGAAGGTGTCTTGACCTTTAAGAACTTAAAAATTTTCTTTCTTATTTCAGACCCATAGTCAGCAAACATGCCTTTCAAAGCAGTAGAAAACCCAAAATGCCCAAAATGCAACAAATCTGTCTATGCGGCTGAAGAACGCGTTGCAGGAGGATACAAATTCCACAAATCCTGCTTCAAATGTGGTAAGTATACAAATTTATTAGAAGAATGCCTCTTTTAATATAATTTTACACAGTTTCCTATTTCTAATAATTATTTTATTTTATTTTTGATTAGAGTTGAAGCATTATAAAACTTATTTACCACACAATTCAATGAACTATAGCTTTAAAAACCGTTAAGTTTTATAATTAGCACGTTGTATACATACAGTAAGAACTTAGAATTCAACCAAAAATCATGACGTTACTTAATGCTCGTTACTGTAGCAATAATTAAAAGAAAATTGTATGTATTTATTCATTCGTTAATGAATTATAGAATGAATAAAAGGGAAAAATCACGACTTGTTTCTATTACTCGAAACTAACTGCAAACGAAACTAAAAAAAGTATGCACTATTTCGGCACACTCCATAATTATTAACCAGAAAAAACACTTGTCCAATTTGCGTGTATGAATAGACATTTAAAAATATCCTTTTGGATTCGATAGGTTGGTTAATTCCTAAATAGGTTATTTACAAGAAACTTTACGCTAACACCAATTTTCAATTAGATGCAATATTATACAAGAGAATTGTAAAAAGTAGATATAGATAAAATTATGGGGAAGAATAAGGGGTGCCGGTGGATTGGATCAGTTATGATACTGAGGTATAATAGCATTTTGAGTAATTTTTAAAAATAATACATAACTAGTACGAGTTGAAAATGTATTTTACATAGAACATTTATAATTTTTTATTTTTCCAAAAGGGCATTTTTGTAAAAGCATGGAGGAACCGTAAGGGTTGTACTTTGCCTTCATTTATTTTTTGAAACTTCTCTAGATATCCAATTTTACTTTGGCAAAAAAAAATTTTCCTTTAAAACTTCTCACGTCTTATGGGAAGGAACCTTTTTAGTACACTTATTAGTATGCATTTTTCAAACAGCTATAAAGCAGCGTCAATTTTTTGTAAGATACTAACCCATTAATATATTCATATTATTGAAAAATTTATTAAAAAAGTAGTATAAAAAATGGAATAAAAATAAGATGTTTGTAAAATGGTGTATTAAGCAGCGTTTTGTCATTTCTTCTAACTGTACTAATTAGTAGTGAATTTGTGCACGGATATCGTGTAAGACAGTTTAGGAAGATGCTACTTTTTACTAACCAGTGACTGTTTTTTAATGCTGATTATGCTGATAGCATACTCTCTTCAGGCAGTCATAAAAGAATATCCCCCAGCTTTATGTGAGCAACTTTTAGAATTGCAAGGCATCAATGCATTCAATCTATGCAAGAAAATAAATATAGAAAAATGCCCAAAAAAGAAACTAAATATAAGAAAATCTATTTACAAAAAAACAATAGTTTTTATTTCTGTACCAATCAGAATTAATTTGTGTTCGACAAAAGTGTAATAAACGGTGGTTTACCAAAATATTTCTTTTTACTAGCAAGTAATGATTCTTTAGTGCTGTATTGTAATTATTAATAGCGCAAAATAAAACAATACTCTGCAAGATTTTGGTCGTTGTCGAATTTCGTAATTTTAAACAGAACCTGACGTATAAAGAGGTCACTTCCTAAACGTTTCCACTTTTTTTATGGGATGCTTTTAACCACTTCCATTCAAAACAAACAGTGCTACCGGCAACATCTCCAATGGAAACTAGGCTACGTCTGAGCAGTCAAAATTACCAATAGTAAATTTGAATACTCATTCAGCAAGGCTACTCGTAGCTCGTAGCTAATTCATAGCTATATGGTTTTGATGAATACCCCTAGCTGTGAGGAGAAACCAGATAGATTTCTTTGCGTATTTTTCCTTCATGAAGTATTTATGATGCAGTTAAAAAAAACTGGCGTTGGTAAATTTCACTTATTTTACAGAGATCTACATACCAGAACGTCGTTTCTTCAGAATTTACCAGCAAGCGTGACTTCACATTTAACAATATTTGATAGCAAATACTTGCACGATTGTATAAATATAAACTTTTGTAAATTTTGATAATTCATAAATCTATTGGAACTCACCGCAGCATAGCCTATTTATCTAGGTACGAACGAGCTAAGTCAGACGTGAGTATATAAAGACGATGTTGATAATATGCAAGAATTAAAAACTGAGCGAACGTTATTTCAGTTTATGAGCTATAAGTATTCAAATCCCTCCATAATGATATGATGATGTTCTTACCACTTTAATTTGAATCGCCGTGATTGTTGGACCCACGTGATGCGCTTGTTCAACCCTTGCCATAAGTCATTATAGAAAATAAAGCCATGACCTTTTCCGTTAATTTTTTTAAACCGATTACCTTAAGTTAATATTGTAATAAACATTTTAATTACAAGCAATAGAAGGAACTACTGTAAAATCTTAATTTTTGAGTTTTTAATTTTTGATTAAAATAAATTAAAAGGTGGACTAATCGAATAACTTTATATATTTAACAATTTTCAACCCACAGCAAAATTTGTTTGCTTATTTCAGCCATAGATAAATTGGAGATGTACCAAGGTACTTCTATGCAATTTTTCAAATATCCGGTAGTTATACTTAGTAAATGGTAACGGTGACAATCATTCCATACTATTGTTTAACTAAAAAATGATGTCTCGTAAACCTACTATTCAATTAAAAAGTTAGGTAGCAATAAGATCATCTCTAAGTGACGTATTATTAGAGATACAGATGTCACACAGTTTTGAAGATGATCATGTAGAATAATAAGAAATACTGCAAAAGTGAAAATTAGATTATAAATCCAATATTTGATCGAATAATTCTTTCAGTTGGTTATCCTACTTATACCTTATATTCTGCATCAATTTCAGAGGATATAAGAAATATGTTCCTACGTTAATTAGCTGCTGACGCTATCAAATCAAAATCTAAAGGGCATAATTAGAAGTAGTTTTATCTGCCTTGCTTTTTTCTAACCATCCCCTATAAAAATTGCGTATCTCAGACGGCAAACAAGAGTAGGGATGGACACGAACCGAACAGGTTCGAGGTTCGGCTCGATTTTTCGAACCGAACCGAACCGAACCGGACATTTTATTTTCGAACCGAACCTCGAACCGGACCGGCAAATTTTTCGAACCGAACCGAACCTAGCTCAAAGTTCGGTTCAAAAGGTTCGATTTTTTAAATAAAAATTTAGTTTAAAAATTTAATTTTCACTAAAAACATGTCAATCTTAATGTTTTCCAAATGCACATTTTAAAAATCTCTAGTCGCGAGCATATAAGAAATAGAACGATTTTCTAATGTACATAGTCATCGAGTTTTAAGCCAATAGTTAAAAATGTAATAGGTATTAGTGTTTCATATCTAATAAATTTTGTCATCGGGGCACGTTTGTAGATAAAATTTTTTTACTAAAACTAAAATAAAAGTAATCGCAAAGATCGTGTGATATCGTTCTTGCACGGTAAAATGGCATTAGTAAAAATCATCAAATATTAACACATTCTAAATTTTAGAGGTGGCTTTCACTATTAACCTAATTGTAATTAGGCTTTGTTAAAGGTAGTACTTAATGAAAAATCAAACATGGAAAAATAGTATTAATATAATTTATGCTACTAAAATCTAAAGCAAATTAATGTTGGGTTTATTTGAAAATAGCAACTACTAAATATAAAAACTACATTTAACATTTAAATTGTTGTAGTTGAACGCAATAGTTGTTTAAAATATCAAAATGTCGAACCGGTTCGGTTCGGTTCGAGGTTTGGTTCGTTTTTTTCGAACCGAACCGAACCGAACAGGAATATATTTTTTCGAACCGAACCAGACTAAAAAGTTTTCGAACCGAACCGAACCTAGGGCAAGGTTCGGTTCGGTTCGGTTCGAATCCATCACTAACCAAGAGGCTGTGCAAAAGGTTATAGTTCGATTTTTGTCAACGATGAGTTTTTATTGAGCAGATTTTGTAGTTGTTCTGGGTGCTTGTAGCAAGTAATACAGTAATTGGTAGCTATATGATTTTAGACACCAATAAAAAATATTCTGAACTTATTGAACCTAACAAGTTTATATTTTGATGCTGATAATATTTGTTACCCCAAATGTACCAACAAAGAACTACGCTACTTAGACCTTTATAAAATAATATTAAAGAAGTCTAAGATATTACTAAGGATACTAGTTTATATTGAGATCGTCGAGCTCCTCAAAATAGTAATCTACTGCACGCTCCAGCTCTTCATTGTTGGTAAATCGTTTATCATCGAGTCATTTTTTTAAGTTTGGAAACAGAAAATAAATTGAGGGGCCTAAATTTGGAGAATATAGTACACAAGAAATAAATTCGAATTTTTACTCATTAATTTTGGTCAACGGGATAACAGATGCGTGGACAGGTGCATTGTATGAATGAATCAAAACCTTCTATTTCAGCGAATGGGCCCGTTTTTTCTCAATTTTAGTATTCAAGCGCTGCAAGAAATTCGCATAATACACGTCGTTGGTTGTTTTTGCTTTCTGAGGATAATCAGTAAAAATTACTTTACGCGTATCCCAAAATACTTACGCAGTAACGTTGTTTGTAGATGGAACTGTCTTTGACTCTTTTGAAACCGATACTGTTCTTTCAATCCATTGTTTTGATTGTTCTTGTGTCTCAAGTGTGAAGTACTGAACACATGACTATGAATTGACCAAAAAACTTGGCTTTGTTGCTGTCAAACGTCGTCAAATACCCCATTGAAACATTCTAACGACGCTGTTTTTATTCCATTGTGAGTAATTGCGGCACACATCCTACGCACAGCTTGTTCATGTCCAAATTTTCAGTCAATATGCGATGTACAATTCTTTTTAAAATTCCTACCATATCTGCCATCTCGTGCACTTTCAGTCAACGGTAATTCAATACCAGTTTCTTCACCAATTTTTGCGTGGTCACTTCATTTGGTCGATGACTGCGATGTTCGTTTTGGTAGCTCTTACGGCATCGTTTCAACCCTACCGTCCAATCTTTTACCGTTGTTAACATGAGACCAGGGTTCTGCTATTGTGCAATCTGGCTTCGCTTGGTATTAGTTGGTCTGAGACCTTTCATGTGAAAGTATTACATCACATAAGGATGACACATTTTCTCCTCTTTGACATATTAATTGAGAATATTTACTATTAATGGCTATCAAACAAATACTAAACAACGTAGCGTTGTCAAACTTCAAACTTGCGCTTTAAAAGGTCGATACTTTCTACCATAGCCATTTTATTATACAGTAACCGCCAACACATCAGGTCGTGTTCCTCTTGGTCAATCCTCGTTATTATCGTAATCGTTTCCAAAGTTTGTGCATACAAATATCTATCTGTAGATTCAGATCAGACATTCTAAATTTCAAACTAATAATATTAATTATAAGAGAAATTCTTTATTGACAAAGAACATTTGTACACCAAATTATTTTCCGATAGTATAGGTTCTGAACTCGTAAAACACCCACTGCTCTCCCACGAATACGTGGATGGATCAACACAACCTAATCGATTCTTATGTCAACAGTAACAGGCTGTTCAACTTAAATAATAAGTAATTAGCCACTAAATGTGTGAACCCTGTTTTTCAAAGATTACAGTGGATGTTGTAAAAATTTATTTCAAATTAAGCAGTATATCAAACATCGATAATAGATTTGGGAAAAAGAAACTACATTGCTACCTTCCATGTCATTGAGTTTCTTCTGTGTCATTTTAACTGCTATTTTGTATGAAAAAACCCATTGCCACAACAAAGCAAAGCTTGGCATGCTAAGTAGTTTTCCTAACAGTCGCAATATACTTTTGATATCAAAAAACTGTTAGAACACAATGAATTAAAAACTAGTAAATTTGTAGAAAAGATATTATTGAGCTAAGATATAATATGCATGAGGTTGAGTTAATAAAGTCTGAATTGGTCTTTCTGCCTATTTTGACAGTATAATTCGAATTTCCAGCGTTCCACTCATACTAAAATCATCCACATTGGTCAGACAATGAGGTTCCTTACGTGGAAATTTAGAATTTAGCTCTACTATACCAAGCAAAGTACGGAACTTTAATGTATGTGACAAGATCTACATATTTGACCTACATTTGCTACGTGCATCGACGTAGTCTAACAAAAAAAAACAAACAAAGAAAATGGCCGGGCACAACCGGTGGGTAGGAGGGGTCTTACAGATACCAAAAATAAAAGAAGGCCTAAAAAATTTAAAAAATGCACTTACTCATTCACAACTTACAACAAAACATACAAAAAAAACCTCTAATTAAAACAAATACAAAGCACAGTATTTCTCAAATCTCAGCAAAAAAATTCAATAACCATATACATCTATCCGCAGAACAACAAAATTATTTCAAAAATGGCGAACTGCAGTCTTTAGGCCGCTACCCCTCTGAAATAACAATAAAAAAAAGAAGTAAAACGCTCCCAATTGAACCCTAAAAACCGCAGCTCGTAATTCCAACAGTAAATCTAAAGTTACATACCTAAAATTCTTAAATAATTATAGAGTACCAACCCATATCCCTCAATTAAAAGTAATCATTTCGCCACTACCACTCTGAGTCATTCAACACAAAAAGCAATGCTTCCATATTGCAGCCATAAATCCTAACATCGTTCAGTAATGTTTATATATACAAACCAATCTGGTAACTGCATGGAACCACGCCACTTGTGCACCCCCCTATACCAAAAAGGGGCGGTAACTCATCAGACGATCATGTTCAACGACGAAAATACTCAGTGATGATTTTCGTAAAGAAAAACGGAAACAACCAAAAATTGAACAAGCGTTTTCGTTGTGTAAATCAAAAAGAAAGTGAATATTCATTTCGTTTAACTAATGACCAGAGCTCAAAGTAATATTGTTGTTATCAAAACGTGATTAGGAAAATTGGAAACACGGTTTTATCATAGTACAATACACTATTTCGACGAGTCTTTAGATTGAAGTAATATGAGAACTAATTGTACGCTATAGTAATGTATAACAAGTTTACGGATACCTAAAACAGGATATAAACTATTTAATTTATAGGGTAAGCGTTTCGTTTCAGAGCAACTAGATTTAAAATGAAAATTATTAGGAAGCGTACTTATTGTGAACAGGTAAAATATACAGGATGTTGTTGGCGTATTGAAGAGTAGAAACGGAATCGATGTGAATGAGTAATAAAATAAACGGATTCGGTTGTACTGTCGGAAATGAACGTAACAATTTAATCTCTTATCCGAATAAGGGCGTATTTTTGTAAAAAAGAAACATGAGATTAGTAGTCACATGCAAACCTGACTAATCCACAAAGTGGCTATGGCTATTCTGGCAGCAGTCAAACGGTTCTGTAAAAAAAGTTCCATAGTAAGACTAATGACACTGGAAACAGCAATGGCCAAAATACAATAAATCGCCTATACGCATTAGAAATAAACGATTATAATTCAGTAAGCATTATAATTTTCAAGTCCTGCCACACAAATATCACATTCGTTATGTTAAATTTTAAAATTATATAAGATGTCGTACACTTTGGAATTTAAGTATAAAAAAAAATACTAGAAAAAGTTGACTGTTCAACTAAAGTTTGACAATGGTCATATACTTATTAAAAGAGAAATACTAACATTAGTGTTTCTGAAATCTTATTAAAATCAAATCAAACTTCTATTTAGAAGTAAAGTTAATATATAGTTGTCAAATAATTGTTAACTCAATTTACATGACACAAAATGTCAAAGCTTCAATAATCAATTTAGTACAATAAAAAGTATACATATAACAACACAATCAAATATAGAACCTCCACCAGAAGTTTCTAGGCCGAAATGCTGTGGTCCATCAAACTTTTATTTTTAACGGACATTTCTGTCAAAAATGCTCAATGGAACAATCAACAATGTGGCACCAATGCACTTGTTTAATTTAAAACGCACGATTTCCGGGCTGAAATCCCATGGTCCGTTGAACTTTGTTCTCATCCTTCAAGTCTGTAATTAAAAAGGTTCGCCGTAGCTGTTAGGACGACGGCAGCGTCTGGATGAGTAAGAAGTTAATACCTTCTGGATATTTGTTGTGGTTGGTTATGTATTGTTCTTTCTCTTTTTTGGAATTGAATTGTATCTTTACTAACGGTTCGGTCTATGACCTAAGATCGTTGTCATATTCGAAACGTCAATAAATATACAATTAGAAGCTATATGTGGTTTCATCCCAAAAAAGAAAAAGAAGAGTAAGAAGCAGTAATCATACAGTAATCCTTGTAAATAGAAAACGTTAAGACATGCAAAGTCTGAGTTGTTTTTATACCTTGTTTTTGGACTACAAATTTTTGGAGAATACATTGCGTTTGCGGAAAGCAGGTCCAGTAGACAAAATGTAAATATTCAGCAGGAATACACAATTTTTAATGTTTTCACGTAATTTAATACTGCCAGATCCAAGTGGGAAATTTGTATATCATAAAAATTTTTAATCGCGACTATAGGTAGATATTATCAAATGTTTATTTGTTCTGCCATTTTCTAAATGTTTTCGTTTTTAACTTTAGATGCCCTCATCTTGTTTTTCTTACCGTAGTATTAAATCATTATCAGCTTACTAAAATTCACGTAAATAAACTCTACATATGGCCCTCATGAACCTTCTCTCTATCGATATTCACCCTTAAAACAGATGTTTTTACGGTTATCCTATTAAAGGCTGAAATGGTAGCTTTAAATTATTTTAGAGTTAGGTTTGTGTAAAACGGTTATTTTTGCAGGATTTTCAATTTTTACATTAATATAATAACTAAGACATGATATTCAGGCAGTCATGTGGAACTTTACCATAACATTCTACTAATACGAAGTTAAGTAGTGATGCATGCAAGTCTCAAATTAAAGATTTCTTAATTTTTTGCGTATTATTGCAATAAATAAGTTTGGCCAAAAAACAATGTCTACTTTTACGATAATGGTTAGTAAGAGCTATGTACTTTGGATGCCGATATACAAAAGAGAGAAAGCTCTTACCAACTCCAAAATGCATATATTTCATTGCGCATGCGCTTAGTGTTAACGTTAGTTGTTAGTTTTCTGTTCGTATTGCCAGCCATGTTGAAATAATACGTATCTGCAAGAATTGGTAACCCTATTTTGTATCAAAAGGCTTCATGTTTTATTGGGGTTAAATTTCAAAAACTGTTATTGAAATTGCAAAATTTTACTTGATTGTCATGCCTGTGGAGACTTTGATGGCATTGCATTCAGAAAAATTTTTAGGTGAATATACTGTTCCTACCAACTAAAAGTGAAAAGGTCCAAGAAATGTTACTTATAATAGCGATGGATTATCGCTGGCTGTCGAATTTATGTTATTCTTTATGTATGCCACGACTAAGAGTGACATAAACAGTGCAAGTAAAATTCAACGATATTATTTTGTTTTTGTACAAGACCAGTGACAATTAAAGATTCCAAATGTAATCTAATAAACATATATGCAAAGAACTGCCTGTGTTTGCTTCCGTAATAGAAAATGTAGAGGGTCATTTAAATACGTTACTCGCGTGGAAAGAAATTTTAAAGCATAAATATGAATATAAATATATAATACCAGCTGATGCCATAGATGCCGTTTTAAGACGCATAACGTACTGGTATATAATAGGGTTAAAACCTAATTGCTGTTGCCGAAAAGTTTGCATCTAAATATTAATAATATACCTGACACTTATCAATTGACAACCGCATCGAAGAACACTGCAGAAAACGACAATTCTCTGTTCTTGATATTAACAAACGTAAATTGACGCAAATAAATTACAACAAAGTACAAGTCATACAGAAACGTGTAAACAATTACTAAACACAGGTGACCCTTTTATATTTATATTTAATTAAGATTGGAAGCGCTACCTTAAAGTCGAGTAGTATAATATAGGTAACATTTTTACTCGTAAGACAAGCAGATCACTAAAAAAAAACGAAACCAGTAAAAGAATGCTCGTCCGAATTACGGGTAACAAAAGAAGAGAACTAAAGGGAAAGAAACACCAATACCGCGCTATATACAGTCGCAGGGCGGTTAAAAAACCAAACAGGACACACGAACTAATTTGCCCTTCGTAGTACCTCTGTATCGTAAAGGATAATTAAACACAAAAACACATGCAGATATAACTCTAATAAGTAACTTCTATTTTGGATAACAAATAATATTAAATTGCTGGTTTAAAAACGAACATTGAAAATTTTCCCTACACAATAACATGATGAATTCAGATTACATCTTTTGAACTTGATGAAACATGAAAAATAGGACGATAAGCGTAAAACAATTTGAAATTCTTATTACACTAATAAGCCTATATAACTATACAAGTGAGTCTTACGTACTTACTACGTAGATGTACGCAACAAATCCACGTATCGTAAGTTAATGAAACAATTCCACCTCTTGGCATTAATAATGTTCATTTTGAGGGTGATAGGTAACTGCATGACCCTTATCTCTTCATAATGTAATCTGCATACAACGGCAGCCAAGCAAAATGTGTGTGGTAACGACAATGTAAGATTTTTATATCACGACTAAGTAAGCATTAGTTCAAGGAGCCTAAGAAGTGGAACGCAAAAATCCTAAGAATATTGGTTACAAATCTAGTAGCCAGGTAAAAAGAGAAAGCACGTTTTTCTTCATTTGGATTTGTAATTGTCCGATCAGATTTAAACTATTATCGTAGAAGAAACATCGCGAACTAGCGCTTGAAATATAGTGAACTCATTCAACCCATGTATTTATAAAATTGTTTTGTGAAGAATAATCGCGAATATTCTGTATAGAATAGAAATAAGTTTCAGCATACTTTTATCTCCCAAAGATAATACAGTCGCTTGACCTAATTACAATTAAACTAGAAACACTCTTATAAACCGTCTGCTTAGATAAGAAACCAGAACATGTAATATAAATATGTGGTTGTGACTTAAATAAAGGACGAGCAACGTTGTATGCCTAACTGAGGTAACTTGGAATGATAAAAGTGCAGCGAAGCCGTCTATTCAACTAAGTAGAAATTCAACCTGTTTTTAAATTGAGGCAATAAATTTACAAATACGAAATTGAATATAACAACATGTATACAAACCAGCCTTTCTTTTTCCTTTAAACTAGGTGTGCGATTTTGTTGTACCTAATATATCTAAGGCATTGCAATTCGGTTGCTGCATAATTTTAATTAAAGTAACATTTTGAAATACTCTGTATATCAAATAGCAAACGCAGATTGCGTTTCCAAAAATCTTCGACTTTGTTTAATGAAGATTATAGTAATCTGAATAATATTAAAATTTTTAAATATAGGTAACAAAGTGATTCAAAAATTTGATATTGCAAAATCTGCTTTTATGTGGTTTATTTTCTAATTGGGATTTAAATCGTCAATTCTTTTGTAGATGACTTCAATTTAAAGTTAAATAATATTTTTAGGTATGTGCGGAAAGATGTTGGATTCCACCAACTGCTCAGAACACGAAAAGGAGTTGTATTGCAGAAATTGCCATGGGCGTAAATTTGGGCCTAAGGGATATGGATTTGGTGGTGGTGCTGGTTGTCTAAGCATGGACTCCGGAACACAGTTCCAAAAGTAAGTACAATATAGTGCAGTTTTTGGGAACCTGATAATAATTATCGTTATTATCAATTTGAGGGCTCTTCCTTATCTTATTTTCTACCGTGTCGTGCTTTACTGACAACTTGAGAGACTCTTTAGGTTTACTCCTTTTATAACCTTTATCAGGTCTAGTAGATTGTCAGAGAGCTACGACAAATGTATTTGTTTTAACAAAACTATTCCCCTTTACAAAGCATGACTTTTCCTTTTTTCTCGCAGCGCCTAAGGGAATCAACAATTTGCTGCGGAACACACCATCCTGAGCTGCACCGCAGAACAACGTGCCCTTTCCTGCATCCCTTCTAATTCAAATATAATATTATGTTGTATTTATAGGTTTCTACAAACAATATAATTAAGATACTTAATCTTAAATTATATATTAAATTACAATTCGGTTTTACCATGTAAAAAACTGTAATATCGAATTCTAATAAATATACTTAAACACACTTGACCTTTCAAAACAAGAACTTGTATCAAATATGCCCAAAGCAAGAACTAACTCAATTTGCTAACTTTTTCAGAGGCATAATTGACACAACTTCTTTCATTTGAATTTATCCTCACAACAAACATTAGAGACTGCAAGAATCATCAACGCAACGGTGAGAAAACATTTGATAGACATGCTTATACTCGCATATTAACACAAATATTTTGTTTTGCAAAATGCTTCCTTCCCTAATCATAATTGTAATGGGATAAGGAAAGTGCCCTCAAGTTTGAATAATTTTCAACAGGTTTCGAGCAGCAGGAGCAACTTACCTTTTCTCATTGCATTATTTACTCAATTATAGTCTTCCATGCTGCTTTGGTTTAAATTTCTGCATCGCTACGCTTCTTAGCGTTGTTTATATATTTTTATCTTCGGCTACTATTTCTAATTTTCTTTACGTTTCTAGCGGTGAGGACGATGAGATCTTTCGTGCGAAGGCACCACTCATTGCGAAAATAATAGCCAAAGCACCTGTTGGAGAAGGTTGTCCTCGCTGTGGCGGATTTGTCTACGCAGCTGAACAAATGCTTGCAAGAGGAAGAGTAAGTAATTTTATAATCATTACTATTCAACCGATAGTTAGCTATAGAATTTAAAGGCGATTCTGTAAAGGTAGAATTACATTTTGTAACAGTTTTAAATCACGTTAGGGTTTCCACAAATCCTGTTTTCAATGCAATCACTGCAATCGAACGCTCAACTCAATTTTGCATTGCGATGGTCCAGATATGGAAGTCTACTGCAGAGGTACAATAGTGCCATAAATTTTTTATTGTTTGTACCCATTGTCGCCATAAATATGCATGATCCTATTGTATCCCTACACTGTTCTAACATCACATAATTTTGTTTTAAGGCATTTCATAAGTCTTGCTTCAGCTGTGGACTGTGTACGAAACGTCTGGATTCAGTGAATGTTAGCGAAGGCCCTGACAGGGATATTTACTGCAGAGGTGCGTGAAACACACCCATCGTAAATATTTATAATTTTTTGCATGCTAGTTTTACTGTTTTTGAATGACATTTGTTATCCTCTAGTGTGTTACGGAAAGAAGTTTGGACCTAAGGGTTACGGATATGGTCAAGGAGGAGGCACCCTCCAAAGCGACCTTGAAGTGTTAGAGAGGTATCATTAACTCTTTTAATCAAAAAGAATATAGTTCATGAAATACAGATAATGCTAGAACTTGAGCAATTGTTATGCAGTATGTGCAGTGACTCGTATCTAGTGTTTCTTTTTAATGATATTACTATACACGATCAAATTGCTGCTAAGACCAAAAACAGTTGCGCCAGTTCAAAAAGCTCAAATTTTAGAAGTTTTTCACTATTATGCACATATATATAGCTTGCTATGCTGTTCGCTTTGGTCCCAGAGGCGTGGGTCATGCAGGAGGAACTTTCCTCGGACTCATGTGCGATGCCTTGGATTTAGAATGGCAGAGGTACATAGAACCCTTTTCCTTAATTAATTTTTCCCAAAATTTTGAACGGTTACGTTTGCTTGTTCTAATATAATACAAACCTCTGTCATTACATAGTAGCTTGTTGCTTATAGGCTTACGCCACTAACGAAGTCAGTTTGTTCTTAATATTAATTCCGCATTATGTTGTATAGCACAACTGCTCCTAAAACAACGGTAGTTGATACAGCTATCATTAAAGCAAAACCAGGCCAAGGGTGTCCACGTTGTGGAGGCGTTGTATTTGCTGCAGAGGAAGTGCTAGCCAAAGGTACTCAATGGCATCGCAAGTGCTTCAAATGCAAGGACTGTCACAAGACTCTAGATTCAATTATTGCATGTGATGGTCCTGATCGAGATGTTTACTGTAAAACCTGTTACGGAAAGAAGTGGGGTCCTCATGGTTATGGTTTTGCATGCGGATCTGGATTTTTACAAACCGATGGATTAACGTAATAAATGATTAAATTAATTTTTGTCAAGTTATATTTATTGTTTTAAATACAACAGCGAAGACGAAATTTCTGCTGCTCGTCCCTTCTACAATCCGGATACTACTTCTATTAAAGCTCCACCAGGTCAAGGTTGCCCTCGCTGTGGTGGTATGGTATTTGCTGCTGAGCAACAACTTGCTAAGGGAACGGTACGAAAATAATTTGTGTCTGTCTACTCAATTTATTAAAACTTAATTTTTAGATGTGGCATAAGCTGTGCTTTAACTGTGCCGAATGCCATAGACCTTTAGATTCAATGCTGGCGTGTGATGGACCTGATAAGGAGATTCACTGTCGCGCCTGCTACGGAAAGCTGTTTGGTCCTAAAGGTTTTGGATTCGGTCATACACCAACCCTAATGTCAACAGATGGAAGATCTACTATTCTTCATGGCGATGCTAAACCTAATGTTGGTGCTAGGGCACCAGCTGGAAAAGGATGTGTGCGTTGCGGTTATTCCGTATATGCTGCTGAACAAATGATTAGCAAAAATGGAATGTGGCACAAACGTTGCTTCAGCTGCGCTGATTGTGCGAAATCTTTAGATTCTACTAACCTCAATGATGCGCCTAATGGAGAAATTTACTGCAAAGGTTGTTACGGAAGAAATTTTGGCCCTCGTGGAGTAGGTTTTGGAATGGGCGCCGGTACGCTGACTATGGCTTGAAAACGATTTACGAATTAACGAATTACAGAAAATTAATAAATAAATACAAAAATATGTAATTGAGGATTTTTCGGTAATTTTTTGATTCAATTCAAATCTCATTACAAACTTAATTTTTGCAATAATTACGCAAATATAACAAGCAGCTTATTATTGAAAATTATAAAAAAATATAAGAATATATTTGAGCAAAATGGTTGAGACAATATTGAAAAATAGAGATAAAAAAATTATTATAGTTGACGTATTGTTCAACCATTAGGTGATATAATCGAACGACCAGGTAACACCTGACGTTTTTTTATACATATCTACACGGTCCCTTTTTGGCCAACCACATTCGCGCTTCGCTTTGCCATCGATAGGTCTTATTATTAAGTAAGTTCGATATACTAATTATTATTACATCCAGTTTTGTCCATAGAAAATAAGTAAGTTTATGTACGATAATATTTATTACATTATAATATTAACAGTGCAATTCCTACTATTTAAAAATAAAAAAATATATCAATAATTTTATCAGCAATTTGTTTTTATTTTTTTTCCTCGCTAAGAAAAGCTGTTAGTAATATTTATTTTGATTAACAACAAAAACTGACAGACCAAAGCACACCTGATATTATAATCTGGCTGGAGTGTACAAAGTTGCCATGGAGTTTGATTTACTCAAATTATAGTACATTGCACAACATACACCACCAATCCTGACAGATATCTCAACTATGCTAAATTTAACATCACAATAAAGTTTTTAAATTTCTCAGAACCCAAGGACTTCGTGAATACATCTGCTAATTGTTCATCTATTCTTAAATAAACTACATTGACAATTTGTTTAATTATTAAATCGATGACGAAGTGAAGCTTGACATCAATATGTTTGCACCTTTTATTATTTTCGAAATTGTGAAGTAATTTAATTGTGCTTTGATTAACTTCGTATAAAGTAATCGGCATCGAAAACTTATTGCTAAATCATCTAACAAATTCCTTAAATGCAATAACTCACAACTTGCAATACATATTGCTACAAATTCAGATTCGGTGCTTGATAAGGTAACAATTGACTGTTTCTTAGAACTGCAAAAGATGTAAAGTTTGAAACAAAAACCACTTATAAATTTTCGATCAGTCATATTGTTTGCCCAATCAGCATCAGAATATCCAACTAAACTAGATTTATCAGATTCACTGAAAACTAACTTCAAATCAATTGTGGATTGTAGATATTTCAATACTCTTAACAAGTGTTTAAAATGTTGGTCAGTTGAACAATCCTGAAACTGTCCAAAATAGCTAACACAATAACAAATATAAGGTCTCCTACCCATCATTACTTAAATCAAGGACCCTAAGAGTCTTTGATTGGGTAAGCTAGTTTTAAGTTTTTCATCGGAATTTTTTTCTAAACTTAAATTCCTTTCAATAGGTGTTCTACTTGATTAACAATCGTTGACATTGAATCTTTTTACTAGGTTTTCAATGGCAGAACACCGATCTATTATCTATTAGTATGGTTCTGTTATCAAAATTTCTTTCAATATTTATACCTAGAAAATTGTTGACATTGTCCAATTTATTTATCTTAAAGGTTTCAGATAATTTCATCTTAACATTGTTTAAAAATGCTATGCTGTTGCAACCAATAAAATGTCATCAATATAGAGTTGCAAGTAACATGCAATGTTCTGTTCAAGGTAAGTAAATAGGCAATAATCAGATTTCAAACGTTTAAAATTCATAATCACCATAAAAAGGTTAAATCTCCCATTCTAAATTTTTGGAGCCTGTTTAAAATCATAAATAGCCTTATTCAATTTACATACTTTGTTTTTATCCTCTTCACTTACTTTTAACGCTTCAGGAATCTTCATATATACTTTGTCTAATAACACCATTTAAGAATACATTTTTGACATCTAATTGTTCCATCAATAAGTCACAATTTACACATACTGATAGTAGAATTCTAATGGTCGAAAGCCTTGCAACCGGAGCATGTATTTGCATCACAGCCACGACATCTTGTTTAAATCCTCTAGCAACTAACCTAGCTTTATAAATCGTTTTTCCTTTCTCACCTTCCTTTTCCCTAAACACCCATATATTGCTAATAATTGCTTCATCTTCCGGTTTGTTAACTAGCTCTCATGTATCATTATTTTTTAATGCACTCAATTCATCATCAACAGCTTCTTTCCACTGTCTCCATTTAGAGATTTTTGTTGCTTCCTTATAAGATTCTGGGATTTCGCAAAAATTACTTAATAATGCCAAGCAACCAAAATCGATATCATAGTCTTCAAGATGTGTTGGTAATTTCCTATTTCTTTTTGGCCTCTCAGACAGTTTGTCTTCATCAACAATAATTTCAAGACTTTCAACTTCATCTTCACTTTCCATTGCTTCGCTTTCATCAAGAACTTTATGTCTCATCAATTCATTTCTCTTTTTATTAATATTACAAAAATTGTTCTCATTGAATACAACATTTCTACTATGAATGAGCCGATTTTCCTCTTCATTCCATAATTTGTATCCGTTCTCAGCATAACCTATGAACTTACACCTAATTCCTTTATCATCCAGTTTTTTACGTAAAGAATCTGTCATTCTCACATATGCTGTGCAACCAAACACGCATATTTGATAGTTTCGGTTTTTCTTTAACCATAACTCGTAAGGAGTTTTATCGTTAACAACACACGACTGCGTCCTGTTTGTTACATAAGCTGCTGTAAGCGCCGCTTCTTCCAAGATAGTTTTATCAATTCCGGCTTCGATTATCGTAGCTCTTGCCATATTTAGAAGAGTTTGATTCATGCGTTCAGTCACGCCATTTAATTGTGGAGTGTAATGTGGGGGTGGGGGTATAAAAGCTGAATGAATACCTCTCTTTGCACAAAAATGTTTAAGTGATGACGATATATACTCACCTCCATTATCACATGTGACTTTTGCCAACCTGACCTCACAAAACAATGCTGTTACTTGAGCTAAGTAATTCTGAAAACATTCAAAAACCTGATCTTTTGATCTTATAGCATATACCATCACAATCCTAGATAAATCATCTATAAACGTCAAAAAATACCGATTATTATTATGTGAATCTGGTGTAATAGGACCACATAGATCAGTGTGAACCAATTCTAATACTCTACAAGATCTTGTAGTTTTTGAATGATATGGAAGATTTCTCTGCTTTGCACGAACACATATATCACAAATTTCATTGCTTTTATTTTTGAAATTTAAACCACCTACCAAATTTAAGTTATTGATTCTTGATAGTGATTGATAGTTCAAGTGACCATACTTTTATGCCATAAACTAGTATCTAGCTCTATTGCTAAATTTGCATTGCTGATGCTATTTGCAATTTTAAAATTCTATTCTATATAAATTATTTACGCGTTCGCCTTGAGCATATAACACATTATTTTTCTTAATAGTAATAGTACCAGCAACACAAACAATTTTAAACCCTACCTTTTCTCTTAGATACAGACAACAGATTTGCTCTTAATTCAGAAACACAGTAAATATTTTCAATAGTGACGGGTATTTCCTTATTTTTAATAATACTGATAACCTTCTAATCTCCATAACAAGTAGCAGCCATTGATTTCCCTCTTTTAGCAAGCTGTATGAATTTTGGCTCTTCGAAGTATTCCTTATTTATTAAGCATTCCTCTTTATTAATGTAGTGATGACTCGCACCAGAGTCAGCATACAACCAAATCTGCTTATTACTAAGACTTTCATTATCTCCGGATGAGTAGAACGCTATATTCTCTTTCTCACATTCTCATGTACTATCCTGAACATAATTTGCCCGAACTTTGCTGTTGCTAACCTCTCTTTGGTTTCTGCAATTCACTGCTTTATGTTCAAACTTATGACATACGTAGCATTTTATGCCACATACATTTTGCATGTGACCAGCTCTACCACATTTATCACAATTGACAGTAGTGTTTGATTTGGTAGCAACAAATGAAGAAGGAACTTGATTATATTTCACCTTACTATAGGCATTTTTATTACTGCTAAATTCGAGCAATGGTTTTTTCACAGCTGAAGGTTTCAAATCATCTTCATCAGACATTGTTCTGATTGCGATAACTACATTTTCATACTCATTTGGCATTGACAAAAGTAGAAAACACGCCACATCAGACTCCGAAAAAACTGCTCCTAGATATTTCCATTCTCTAGAAAGCTTATCATTTTTACTAAAGTGCTGTTGTAAATCATCCTGCAGATTATATTTTAAACTAACAGGTTCCTTGAATAAGAAGAATTTTGAACAGGTGCCCTTCTTTGTAAACACAATTTTTAACTTGTCTACCATTTCTGCAGCACTTTCAATATCCTTTATGTACTCTATATGTAAATCCGCCACACTTTGGATAATTATATTGCGAGCTTTATTATCTTTCTTTTTCCATTCACTATCCTTTTTACTTTGTTCAATATTATCTAGTACTGTACGAACCTCAGAAGTCCTCAAAACAGATTCTACTCTGAATCTCCAATTATTATCAAAGTTGTTACCATTAAATGGAAGTATGCCATATTTATTATCACTCATTTAAACTTTATGCATTTCCATTTTTAACTTTGATTGTTACCTTTTTAAGTACACTTTACAAATAGTTTTTGGTATCTCCTGGGTCCATAACCCATGTTAATATTGTGGAAATAATACACAAAAACTATTAGTAATATTTATTTTGAATTAAAAAATAAAATTGGCAGACCAGAGCACCCCTGATATTATAATGTGGCTGGAGTGTACAAAGTTGCCATGGAGTTTGATTTACTCTAATTATAGTACATTATACAACAAAGCATAACCTTGTATGACCAGTCTATCGTAATCTAAATTGTACAATGACTTCTTTGTACGAAATTTGTTTAAAGTTTAAGTGAGGTGATTACTCAAGACTTAAGCTAGATTCCCTGCTCTCGGTTGATGCGTTTCAGTTGGTACGTTGAACATGTAAATCTGTAAAATAAAAAAGCAGTAAATAAATAAGTATTCGTCGCTTTTACAAACTGTGTAGCGGAGTACGATGTTAACAGACCACCATTCCAGACAACATAGGAAAAATTTTTGTTGTTTTCTTAATACTTGTAATATAACCTATGTTCTCATACACAATAAATTGGCAGTTTTACAAGATCAACGGAGGAACAGATAAAATCTGTTCAACTTCAACCAACTTTTCCGCAGAAGAATAGAATGTGATTATTCGACGATTCCTGCATTCCGATTGGTTAACGAACAAACGGAAATATACCTATAGAGAGGAGCAAGAAACACATCTTTAGTTTATTTCTGGTATTGTATTGTATTGTAACGTCTTTATTTACACAAGCGAGTCTAGGGCGATATAGCCCTTTTTTACATCTAACTTGCCAATGTAGATACATAACATAATAACAACAGAGAAAAAAAGAAAAAGTAAATAAAAACAAAAGAAAAAATTAGGTATAAATAATAAACATTCTTAATTCTTAATCGGCCTGATAGGCCTAAGAACAAACCTACCTACTTACATTAACAGGCATGCACGCACACACGCACACACACGCACCGCATGCCGAGTGGAGTATGTAGGAACACTGCCATGGCATTTATTCTGAAATTTCATGATAGGGTTTACGTAATCTGACAAGAAACGATGCTTTTCGTATATCCAAAGGGATCGAATTCCAGATAATCGAGCTTGTAACCAAGAAGGATGAGTGATATGTTTGAGTGTGATGGATAAGAATAGATAATAGGTCGTCACACCATGTACTGTAATGGCGGTTAGAAAGAGGTAAGTATAGACGTAGTAAGTAAAATGGGGACTGATTAAGAAATAATGTATAAGTAAGAATTGCCAGATGTAGATTACGTCTGTTGTCCAGCTTAAGCCATGCTAGTTTAGCGTACCACGGAGATACCCTATTCCGATACTTCAAATCAAAAATAAAACGGTTACAGCTATTTTGAGCTTGTTGTAATCGTACTTTGAGATTTATTGATAGATTAGTATAAATTCAGTCGCGATAGTCAAAATGTGGAAAGATTAAAGATGTGATCAATATTTGTTTTAGCTTTACAGGCAAAAATCGTTTTAGGCGCTTAAGCGCATGAAGAGCAATAATCGTTTTTTTTTGCAAATATTTCATACTTGTTTTTCCATGTTGAGGTAGAATCTATCATAACGTCAAGGTTTTTCACCGATGTAGCTAGTGCAATAGTAGAGTTACTTAAAATTAAAGAAGGAAGGCTGAATGGGGATGCCTTGTTTAACATTTTTTGAGTGCCCAAAAGAATAGCCTGGCATTTTATGGGATTAATTGAAAGAAGATTACTCATACTCCATTCATTGATCCTTTGCAGATCTTTATTTACATTATTAAAGGCATCGACAAAATCAGTCATATAAAAGTGGTTATAAAGTTGAATATCAACTGCGTAACAATGATATTGACAAAATTTTAAACAAGTAGATACATCTTGTATATACAAGCTAAATAAAAGTGGACCAAGTACACTTCCTTGAGAAACACCTGCTACTAGGTTGGTAATATTAGAAAGGCGCCCGGAATTATCTTCGACTTGTTGGGTTCGCCCTGTTAAGTATGAATTTAACCATTGAATTGCAGTATCGGAAAAGTTATTCAAGTGTTTTATCTTGCTTATAAGAATATCAAAGTCAACGTTATTGAAGGCCGGGTTAAAGTCTAAAAGAATGAGGATAGTGAATTGTTGACTGTCAACACAGCAGTGCACATGCTATAATTTGCTCGACACCCCGACGGAAAGCAATCAAATAAGTTGTTTGTTCGCAGAAATTTTGTCATCTGGTGAAGTGCAATATATTCTATTGGCTTAGATAGCGTTGGAAGAATGCTTATTGGACGGTACTCAGAAGGGCAGGTTGGATTTAACGTTTTAGGTAGTGGTCTTACAAGACAATGCTTCCAAGGCGTTGGAAAACCAGCAGTTTGAAATGATGTATTAATGATTGCCGTATATTTTTCAAGAGCAGACGGATATATATTAAGGGACATAGAACTCGAAATTTGGTCATTCCCAACAGCTTTGGATTTAATTCGACGAATGGATTCTAAAACAACATCATTAAAAACTTCAACAAACGAAAACTATGGGCACACAGGGGGCATTGTAGAGGATATTACATTTATAGTATTGTGTTAAACACCGCTATCAAAATTTTTAACTGCAGCAAAGGCTTGATTTAAAGTTTTTAGATCCATGTTTAAATGTGTTTGTATTGGCAGTTTTCCAATACCCGAGTTTTTAAAAAAATTCCATGTTTTACGTGTATTAACATTTGCGGAAAGAGCATAATAATAACGCATCTTAGAATTCCTAATGTTTTGTTTTATTACGCAAGCGTTTGTATTGATCATAATTAACGGGATTTTTAAATTTTCTGTAATGTGGCAAAGCAGCATCTATAATGCGCCTCATATGTTGTATTTGAATGGAAAACCATGGCGCTTTAGGCCGAGTTACACGAATTTTTTATAAAGAGCATGGATATCGTAGAGTTCGTGAAGCAAATTATTAAACATAACAAGCTTCGTACCAGCATCAGCTGCTTTATCAATATCTCCCAACGGAATACATTCTGCATAAGCATTATGTTTAGAATTAATAGGGTTATATTGTAAATTTGTGTGTGTAAACTTTGTTCGCGGCTAGACTAGTATTTTAATTTAGTGAAACCACCACTCTCGACCACCTGCTGTGGTTTGTTACCTGATGCATGGAAAACGGACATTCCGGGCTGTTTGCCGCCATCCTTAGAGACGACCAGACGTGGTGTGTTGTGTCGAAAATACAGTTGGAACGGGATGTGTTTTGTTCAGGTGAGTGTGTTGAATTTACATATAAATTGAAATACTTGGTCCCGTGTGTGTGTACATATGTATTTATGTACTGGTCCTTCGAGAATTTAGGCTTGATTAATTTAATCAAAGTACATTTGGTCCTTCGAGCCGGATTTTGAATTAATCTAGTGGATTTATAGTTCATAAAAACACGTAATTTGGCTTTGCGTGTTTTTTAGCCTTTGTTGTCGCGTAATTACGGCGATCATTAGCGTAAGATATTTGCATAAATATCTGCGTAAATGACGACGAATTTCGTTAGAAATTAGTGAAAAAAGCTCAATTAAAATTGACATTACCGCTCACATAACAATATGGCTGTAAAAATAGTATTACACATAGCTTAGTGACTTCAAAAATATTTAAGGTAGTTTTAGTACAATTACATAAAGGTCAACCCCTGTTGAACTATGGAGTTTTCAGAATAAAGGGTTTGACATTCCTGGCTGTTGCTATCCCTTTAAACATCTTGATACCTGCTCTAGGGTGGCACTGATGTATCTAACTGCATTCCATTGGAATTAGGGTTCAGCTTTTAAAATCTTCTTGGTATTTTAAGAGGTGAATAACTTGTGGCTATCTACATTTGAGAGATTATTATGTTACGGTGAGCGGTTCCTATTATAGCATTTACAAACAGGTAGAATCGTCATTATGGTGTTTGATAATTTATTCAGAGGATCTATTAAATGTATTTGTTGATAGTTTTGTATTCTGAGATTCGCATGTTGATAGCTGTGCAATTTTGTTAGATAAACATTTTTATCAAGTAGATAACTGCTAGTGGGTTTTACATAACTGTGATTTACTTTCTGATTGTTTTCCATTATTTGTGACAATGGAAATTGAAAAATTGTCAAATAAACGTAACATGTTAATGCGTAAAGCACAAGCCTTATTAAAATGTGCCGAAGTAGCTCAAATGGATCCTGAGAATAATTTTGTTGCCTTTGATGTTCGTTTTACCGATTTACCAAACATGGTAGATAAATTTGAACAAGTTCATTACGAAATAGTTGCTTGTGTAGAGGTTGCTGAGTTAGATCAACAACAGGTAATCCAAGATAGTTTTGATGAAATTCAATATTCAATCAAAATTGTGCATCGAGAATTAACAGCTAAGAGGTCGCAGCCTCATACTCGTTCTAGTATTGAAACACAACACTCGGGTGCCCCTAATAAAGTTAAGTTGCCAAGAATTGTAATTCCCACCTACGATGGTAATTATAAAAATTGGAGCTCTTTCTACGATTTGTTCCGTACACTAATTCATGAAAATGAAACTTTATCCAATATTGAACGATTTCAATATTTAACCTCATCATTGGTTAAGGAGCCTTTGGCAATTATTAAAGGGCTTCCATTAACTTCTGATAATTATACGATTGCATATCAACAATTAATAGATAGGTACGAAAACAAACGATTGTTGCTCACTAGCTATTGGCAGGCCATTTGTAATGCCTCGAAAGTTAGTTCAGATTCTGCGTCCTCGTTACGCACATTATTGTCTACATTTTCTGAAAATTCTTCGGCAATTGCACAATTTAATCATGATATGTGGGATTTTACTCGTTTTAATCTATTATTGCAAAATTGGATAACTCCACTAGGAAACGCTTTGAAATTGAACTTCATGATGTTGAAATTCCTAGCTATGAAAATTTGTACTCGTTTGTTTCTAAACATTGCAAAGCATTGGAGACAAACCAGGTTATTGTAGGACAGCCAGGCCCTGTTAGTGTTCAGAAGCCAACAGTATCACGACAGTATCCTGTTGCGTTCAAGCCAAAAGAATCATTAAGTTTTGTTACCACCGCTAAGAAAACCCATAGTACTAGTTGTATTTATTGCAAAGCTAATCATTCTGTTTTTAAATGTGACAAATTCTTAGTATTAGAACCTTCTGAGCGACATAGAGTTGCAAAAACTTCAAACTGGTGTTATAATTGTTTAGGAACCAACCACTCTGTTGTTAAGTGTCCATCAAAACTTAGTTGTCGTGTTTGTGATAAAAAACATCACACATTGTTGCATTTTCCCACTTCTGCTGTGACGCCAGACAAAGAAGGTGAAGCGTACTTGACAGAAGGGCCCTCAAATCCAGAGTCTTCTAATAAAGTCGCCGTGATGACTAGCACAGTGGCTAGTCAGTCTGTTGTTTTGTTGTCTACTGTCTTGTTACAAGTACAGGATGCACGTGGAAACTATCAAACTTGTCGAGCATTACTTGACAATGGTAGTCAAGCAAGTTTTATGTCCCAATCGTGTATGAAAAGTCTTGGATTAAAATCGTCATCATCGTCCATATCGATTAGCGGTTTAAATCAAATGAGCACCTCTAGCTATGGTCTCGTTACATGTTCGTTGCGGCCATATCAAAAGGCCAATCCTACATTCGTTGTAGATACAATTGTTATTCCTGCAATTGCCGGCTCTATGCCGTCGGCCCCCGTTTCAAAACGTTATGACTTCCTTGAAGGTCTAACATTAGCAGATCCGTACTTTGGACGCCCTCGCGAGGTCGATTTATTGTTAGGTGCAGATATTTATTCTATTGTGGTTCAGCCTGGCATTAGACGTGGTAAAATTGGAGAGCCTACTGTCCTTAATACAGTGTTTGGTTGGGTACTGGTCGGTAAAACAGACTGTCAGTCAACTAATCGTATGAGTTCGTTTTGTACATCGGTTATGAATACCCCATTGGACATTGTGTTAAAAAAATTCTGGGAGGTTGAACATGTTCCAGCAACTCCTACATTTTCGCCTGAAGATGTTCAATGTGAAACTCTCTTTCTAGAAACACATCAAAGAAAGGAGGACGGTAGATATGTTGTTAATTTGCCGTTTAAAGATTCTCGTATAGAACTAGGCGATTCTTATTCCACAGCACTGCGTCGTTTTGAATTATTAGAAAATCGTTTGTTGAAAAATCCTGACCTACATACGGAATATTCAAATTTCATGAAAGACTATTTAGAGTCTGGACATATGTCCACAGTTCATGAACCTCTTACACATTTGTCATCGGGATACTACATTCCTCACCATTGTGTTCAGAAACCAGATAGTAGCACCACTAAATTGAGGGTTGTTTTTGATGCGTCAGCAAAATCATCTAACGGCAAGTCATTAAATGATGGTTTACTGATCGGCCCTAAACTTCAACAGGATTTATCGAGTATTTTGTTAGGGTTTAGACTACACAAATTTGTTGTAACCGCTGATATTAAGCAAATGTACCGGCAAATTGAGGTGACAGATCAGCATCGATCGTACCAACGTATTCTTTGGCGATTTTCAAAAGCTGAACCTATTCAAGAGTATCAATTAAACACCGTAACGTATGGTGTATCTTCGTCTCCATACTTGGCTATTCGCGTTCTTCAACAATTAGCAAGGGATAATCTTCAAAACTATCCATTAGCAGCAAAGGTTCTTATATCTGATACCTATGTTGATGATATAGTAACAGGTTGTGCATCCTTGGAAGAAACCTTAGAAATCCAACGTCAACTTATTTCGTTATTGTCGAGTGCATGTTTTGTCCTTAGGAAATGGGCAAGTAATCGTCCTGAATTATTGTCGTTCCCCCCTGAAGAACTTCAGCCAATCTCTTTTAATGACGCTAACTCACTTTCCTTAAAAGTCTTAGGGTTACAGTGGTGTCCCACAAAAGACTGCTTCCAGTTCAAGTGGATAGTACTGCACGTCCGTGCACAAAACGGGTTATACTCTCAGACATAGCGAAGGTTTTCGACCCGCTTGGTTTGTTGATCCCTGTGACCTTCCTTCTGAAAAATTTAATGCAACGGTTATGGAGTTTAGGGTTGGATTGGGATGAGGTGCCACCTTCAGATGTTGTGGATTGTTGGTCCGCATATAAACGGCAGCTATCTTGTTTAGCGACCTTATCCTTGTCACGTTGTGTTTTAGTTGACGATATTGTGTCATTGCAACTTCATGGGTTTTGTGATGCCTCTGAAGCTGGATATGCTGCAGCTATTTATATTCGCTGTGTTTCGAAAGCGGGAATAATTTCAGTAAATTTAGTGTATGCCAAATCCAAGGTAGCACTTTTAAAACGTATTTCTGTGCCACGTTTAGAATTGTGTGCAGCTGTACTTTTATCTGACTTAATAGAATTTGTAAATAAGGTTTATAAACCGTTCATCACGATTGATGCAATTCATGCCTGGTCTGACTCTACAGTTACTTTATCATGGATCAAATCCTCTCCACACCGATGGAAAACTTTTGTTAGTAACCGTATTACTCACATTCAAGATAGAGTTCTTCCTAACTTATGGCATCATGTAAGTGGCAAAGATAATCCTGCTGATTGTGGGTCTAGAGGTTTATTGCCTTCAGATCTTGTATCCCACGCCCATTGGTGGTCAGGTCCAAAGTTTCTTTATTCAACTAACTGTATAATATATCAACCATTTAATCCATCAGACTCAGATTCCACTGCTGAGTGCGAAGAGCGAAAAGTTGTCTTAGTATATACAGTGCCAGATAGTTTGATTAATAGTTTGCTAGCTCGTTTCTCCTCACTTCGTAAACTGCAAGGTGTGGTGGCTTCGTGCTTCCGATTCATTAGAAATACGAAATTGAAAAGGCATGAAAGGCAAGGTGGTTCGTTAACTGCGGATGAGTTGTACAACGCCTTAATTTGTATTGTAAAGGTAGTTCAACATGATGTATTTCCTGACGAACTTGTTTGTATTCAAAGTGGCAAAGTATGCAAAAAACCTATCCAAAAATTAGCTCCGTTTCTGGATTCCAATAGTGTAATTCGGGTTGGTGGTCGTTTACGTCATTCTCAACTATGTTATGATGCAAAGCATCCCATGCTACTTCCCCGAAAGCATCGACTAACCGAATTAATAATTGAAAGTATGCATCGTAAGCTATTTCACCCTGGACCCCAATCATTAGCTATCTTCATCGCGCAACAATTTTGGATTCTGGGAGTTAAGCGCGCTATTAACCATGTTGTAGCCAAATGCATTCGTTGTTTTAAAGTTAATCCCCCTTCGGTTGCTCCTTTAATGGGAGATTTGCCCTTTTCCCGAATATACCAACTCAAGTCGTTTTCAAGTATAGTTTAATTGTTCAATATATCTGTATATATATATAGTAGTTTTTGTTTGTTTGTACCTTTAGTTTTAAATAAGCAGAGCTTATTGGTGAGCGGTATGTTTAGAATTAATAGGGTTATATTATAAATTTGTGTGTGTAAACTTTGTTCGCGGCTAGACTAGTATTTTAATTTAGTGAAACCACCACTCTCGACCACCTGCTGTGGTTTGTTACCTGATGCATGGAAAACGGACATTCCGGGCTGTTTGCCGCCATCCTTAGAGACGACCAGACGTGGTGTGTTGTGTCGAAAATACAGTTGGAACGGGATGTGTTTTGTTCAGGTGAGTGTGTTGAATTTACATATAAATTGAAATACTTGGTCCCGTGTGTGTGTACATATGTATTTATGTACTGGTCCTTCGAGAATTTAGGCTTGATTAATTTAATTAAAGTACACATTAAGTTTACATAAATCCATATTTTTAAAATTTCTGCAGGTAATAATTTTTGGTTGAAACTTTGATACTTTAATTCAATAAGAAATCAAGATTAAATCGTGATTCAAAATGTCTGATACCGAGATTTGTCCAAAATTAAGAGCTTTATCTCTATTTGAAGTGATAATGTGGTCTATTGCGGATGATGAATTTGGTATGTGATGGGTAGGTTGAAGTGGCAGGATGCAAAGATTGCACGCATTTGTCATAGTATGAAACCGCCGAATATCCGAAGATATCTTTAAGCACGTTAATGTTCCAATTACCCAATATAATGGCATCAGAGTAGTTCGGTAATAGCTGAAACATGGCATCTTTTATGTCTGATAGAGCACCTACCTGAGGTGGTTTATAGACTACATCAACGAGAAGTTTCGCACAATTTACAGTTATTTCAACAAAAATATATTCTGATTTTGAACTATATAACGAGGAAGATTTCAGTGCAATTTTGAAGTTAAAATCGCTACGTATATAAAAAGCAACCCCACCTCCACGTTTTCCAGTCCTACCATTGCGTATCATCCTATAGCCTACAAGTTGAACCATGGCATCAGGAAGAGAAGGCTTTAACCAGATTTCTGATACTGCAATGCAATGTGGTAAACACGATTCAAATACGTATGCAAACTCGTCGAAATGTGAAGGCAGTGATCCAACATTAATATGACAACAATGAAAAGCCTTTTCATGTAGAGAAAGACCTTGTGAAAGAATGGATCCCGGGGAAGGAACAAGCGGCAAAGTGAAGAGTAGATAAGATTCTGCACAATCATCATAAAAATCTACTTCTATGAGACACATGGCTATAAAATGTTTAGCCATTTTCAAACACTATCGAAGAATAAGGACAAATAAGAAAATTGCCATACTGGAAGCAGTGCATCCCCATAAGTCCACTCAGCATACTAGACCATTCATTCATACATTTACACCCTAAGTTTAAAACTAGAACGTATGTAACAATAAACCTACATAAATATACATAACTCGTTTTCGAATCAGGTACAAAGTACTTAATAGTTTGACAATTTAATTAAAAGCAATAAGTCAACCATAGTCCTTAATAAATTCAAATCAAATATCGGCAACTTGTTTCAGCATTACAATTTCTTAGTTCTACTGCGAAGCTGACGCCCTCATCGATTCCAGCAATATCATGAAGCTCACTGTGAGAGGATTTGATCCGCTTCTCCCCATTAGATAGCAGCACAACAACTTTAGAATTTGCTGTCCAGCTGTTTTTAATGCCAAGCTTCGCTCGGGCTGCTTTTAATAATTGATACCGTTGAACACTGCGCGATTCTGTGAGAGAATACTCAGTGCCTTTAAGCATTTTTTTAGAGTTCCATACTGACTGACGCTGTTGATATGAAAGAAATCTTATAATTATTATGGGGCGACATTTTGCTTAGCGGGCTGGCCGATACGGTGGATATAATCGACCAGAGTCGATTTAGGTTTATCAATTTGTAAATTATTAATAAATATATTAAATACAGCATGTTCAAGTTTCTCACCTTCCTCCTCCGGTACACCGTGTAGCAACACGCAGTTGCGCCTGGAGTAATTTTCCAGGTCGTCTACTTTAATTTCGACAACATGTAATTGTTCCTTTAGTTATTTAATAAAATCGAACATATCAGTTTTAAATTTTATAAAACTATCAGCAAGCAGTTGG
Organism: Platerodrilus igneus; assembly: GCA_036346225.1. Taxonomy (NCBI): domain Eukaryota; kingdom Metazoa; phylum Arthropoda; class Insecta; order Coleoptera; family Lycidae; genus Platerodrilus; species Platerodrilus igneus. The sequence goes on along the minus strand of JARFIW010001297.1, from coordinate 1,875,364 downwards.
ATATCATCAATGTTATCAGCAGGTGTTCTTAACGAAGTTTCCAATGCAGATTCAAAATTGTCCATTCTCATCTTGAATAAATCAGCTAGTGGTTGTAGATCTTTTTGACTCATTGTTTCTGTTGCAAATAACGAACTTCACAACCCCTTTTTGGCTGATAAACACAAGGCGACCGGTAATTATAAATTTATTTTAAAGCAAATGTGATACACAAGAAATAACACACCAATCAATTACAAAATAGCAAAATATTTTAACAAGTTATCATCGGTAATAATAATTTTAGGCTGGAGCGACTTAATGCATGTCTACGCACGCGAACATCACAACGTGTATTGGTTTTGATTTTTCGAATGTCAGGTTTAATAATTTTTAGTGGTTGAGAAATCGACGTTCGTGGTTATTCCAGATATACTCGGTACTTCGTTGATAATTGTTGGACATCCGTTATTTGGTATACAGAGTAGAGTGTTTCATATACGAAGAGCTAGCATTGCTATATCAATAACGGTAAGGGACACAGAGACCGTTAAATGGAAAAATAGTTGCCTACTTTGGAGTACGTTAAAATGGTTTTACAAAATTAATATTATCTCATGCCATTCTTAAGCTATACAGGAAATACCTCATCCGTTACTATAATAAAAAACACGGGTCCGTATTTAAGAAAATTAAGTTTATGGGACTCCCGAAAGAAGGAGACGTTGCAGTGAAAATTTGGTGGCACAGTGTTATTCTAAATTTTTCTTTTTCCATTGTTTGATATTTTCTGAAATAGAATTAATAGGCACCACAAGCAAAAAATGAAATCTTTGAATTACCCTGTATTTTTACAGTTACTGTTATATAAAATTATCCCTTTGTATATGAGATGTTCTGGGTAAAGTGACGCTACGTTACAAATTTCGATGGGCAGAAAAGGGGTGCAAACTTCGTAACAATTTCAAAGGTGCAATGGTTAACTACAGCGATGCGTGAATAAGTTCCTATGAAAAAATGATAAAAATAGTAAAGTTATAAAATATAAAATTGTCGAAATACACAACTACTTCCGTTCTGTACGAACTAATTACAATTTATTTTTATACTTTTACATGTATATATTTATCAAACGTAAAAAACAAGAAAAGCTAGACAATACTCACAATTAAACTCCACTACTTGGTTGTTCAAATTAATTTAGCACATCCAGGAACATCAATGATTCGCTTGCTTACTAACTACCAAAATGTTAGGTCACACCATTTCATCTATTTAAACTATAGTGTTTGCTGAGAAAACGGAATTCGTTCATCACCCTTGTTTGAACTGATGCCCTTATCCTCATACCCAACCGACGCGTATATCAATTTCGCGACATTACATGCTTTCCAAAGGAAGATCAAAACAATTTGACTTTGACCATCTCGTTGAAGAGGCCGGCATACGATCGCCCATTTACTTTCCGCTGTTACTTCACCATCGGTTTTTTTCGTAACTTAACATACTAATTCAACATTTATTTGTTATATTCCATTTTCCCTTATTTTAAATTCCGTTTTTACACTTTGTACGTTCAAAGCATACAAGTTCTCTTATGGTCAAGTTCAATGCCTGCAGTTCGTGTGAACGCACTAATTCTGACATTTTATGATTCTGTGGTTTCTTAAAAACCAATCTAGTTCCTTTGGATGAATCATTGGAAAATCAAATGTTAGGTTTCTTGAACTTGGCGCGATTTATATTAATATTTTTGTGGACTGGTGATGTCTCCCTTTGTTATCGGTGTTTTTTCTAACTCAATACGAAGAGTGCAAAATCCCCGGCGTTAAGGCTGTTTATAAAAAAATGTACTAGGTGCTTGTCGGTTTAATTATTTGTCCTAATTTAATACCCTAGTGAAATAACCTCGTTATGAAATGTAGACTACCTAAGCTTCTACAAATTTTACAGGGTGATTTCTTATTAAAGCTGATTGAATTAACTACTTGTATAAACTTATTAAGACCACCTATGTGTACTATGTACCCATATTGCAAGGTATCTCGCTTATTTTTAAAGATAGAGGGTTGCGGTTTTTGTAAAACTAAACATGCTACCAACAAAATTTTCATAGCCTTTTTAGTTTTTGAGATACAAGGTGAAATTGAAAATTATCATTTTGGGGCACTCCCCGTATCTCGGTTGTCTAATAGTCTATTAGAGAGATGTTAAGGTACTCTTCATCATCATTGAGTCTTTAGCCATGGAACTGGTTAGACGCGTACCCTCATTGTTTCATATTCTGAACTAAGCTACACATTTCCCTGAAATTTGCACAGTCTGCATCTATTACTATCTGCGTGCAATACTGATCTAGGTATACCTCTACCTTCTTTTTTCCTATCTCTGCTTGTAATATATCCCGTACTATTCCCTATTTTTTCGTTTTCCACAGATATCTTTATTCCTCAACTACTTCTATAACCCATTTATTATTAACTTTGTCTGTCCATACTATCATCCTCATATATCTGAAGCACAACATGCCAAAAGGCTTCTATCGTTTTTCTGTCTGCTTTTCCTACACCTGCTAACTACTATTTCATATACGTACTGTGCTGTGCTCTACACATATGCTTTCAACAATTTTCTCCTTGTTTCTATGTTTGTTGTCTTTGAACATAGCCGCTGCTCTTTCTTGTTAGATACAGTTCGGTTTCCCTTCTATTGTTTTACAATTATATACCCTATTTCACCAGTATTCAGTGGTATGTAAAGGGGGTTAAGCAGCATGTGGCTGCTAAGATCCTTTGCCGAGTTGATAGTTTTCCAGTAAATCCTTTCGTACAATTAACATTAGTTAAGAATATTGCAAAAACCAATACCTGTAGTTGCTTATAATAATCATCAGGTTTAAGTACAGTTATTGTTTCGTCATTAGTTTTCCATTTTGGAACAGGTTGGACACGTATCTCCATTGATATCTATTCTGAGCTGGCCTACACATTTCCCTGCAGTTACCACAGCCTAAATCTTTCACTATCTATGTGCAATGGTCTAGCTTAAAGGAGGCGCCAACGGAATTTTTAAGGGCAACTGAGAGGGGTTGTAATGGACTGTAAAATAGGGGTTATAGAGGTTTGTCATATACGGACAACACAGAGAGAAATGGTTTAAATACATTCACCCCAAACTTGGCCTCTGGTAGCACAACACGCACATACTAATTGTTTTCTAGGACTAGGGTAGTTAGATATGGAATGAAGAAAGTGAAGTTTGACCTGTGTGAGTCATTGTAGTAAACGAGAGCGTGATAATAAGAAGGAGTTTATTATCCTGCGGTCCGTACGGAACTCTCGCTCACTCGAGACTGATTGAGAGCGCACTAACGTCAAAGACCGTCGCGGAAGGAGGGAGCGGGGGTCCCGAACGGCGCGTACATACCGCCCATCTTAAAATATCCTGACTTTCAAGAGAAACTACACAAAAGAGAAGAGAAAAAAAATTTAATGATGGGGGGTGCCTAGGCGTTTTCTCATAGACCTAAAATATGGTTTACCCACCGAAACTCGGAAAAGCAAAAATAAAGAAAAACAAAAAGTTAAATCAGAAAAAAAACCAAAGTAGCAAAAAAAAGATAGGAGAAAAAACAATATACAATAATACATATTCCTTAGGAAGAGGCACTAGTTTGTTGACCGGCCGAATTAATTGACCGTTCGGAGTTTTCACTGCGGCCACGCGAACCACTTCCATCGTTGCCAAGGAAAAACCTTTCTATACGACCAACGGGCTAAGACAACGGCAAAGTGTACACATCCGAAATAAATACAACGTCCCCCACCGACAAAGGAGCGGTCTCACGATTCCACATAGTCCTCTGACTAAGGGTGTTTAAATAGTCACGAGACCAACGACGCCAAAAATACTGAGTACAGGATCAGAGAAAGAAATTCGGGCGTGAAGATAGTTATGCGAAAAAAGATAGGACTACTTAAAAAAACGAAAGAGGACTCATGGTTAGATTAGGATCTTAACTGGTAAATACGGTAATAATACAAGTATACGTGCCCACCTATAGCTACAGTGAGGAAAAGATAGAAGCGATCTACTAAGATATCGATAACATACTAAGATGCGTAAAAGTACATAAAAATTGAATAATTACGAAAGATTTTAATGCAGTGGTGGGTGATGGTAGGAAAGGAGCGGTAGTAGATTTAATTTATTTAGGCACGAGAAACGCCAGGGGAAATAGGTTAGTAGAAATTTGCGACAAAAGCAATTTAGCCGTCACTAACACAATATTTCAACAGCATGTTAGAAAACGATATACGTGGAAGATGGCAGGAGCAATAGGAAGATATTAAATAGATTACATTCTTGTTAGACAACGGTTTAAGAATTAAATAAAAAATTTTCTCTAAGTGGAGGTGGAGGCGTATAGTGTTCCTGGAGGTGTAAATGAAGGTGTAGGTAGAAGTAGAAGGATGTGGGGTGGCGGGATGTGGAGGTGAAGGAATGTGGAGGTGGAGAAATGCGGAGGTGAATGGATGTGGAAGTAGAGGAATGTGGAGGTGAAGGGATGTTAAGGTAGCGGGTTGGGGAGGTGGAAGGTTGTGGAGGTGGAGGTGGCGGGATTGTGGAGGTGTAGGTAAAGGGATGTAGAGATGAAAGGATGTGGAGGTGGAGGGTTGTGGAGGCGAAAGGATGTAAAGGTGGAAGGATGTGGAGGTGGAGGTGGAGGTGGAGGTGGAGGTGGAGGTGGAGGTGGAGGTGGAGGTGGAGGTGGAGGTGGAGGTGGAGGGTGGTGATGGTGGTTGAGGAGACACCAGAAACTCCTTATTGCGTCTACTCTAGTGTCGTTTTTTCCACCTCCAATCGCACTTTGTAAACGACAGGCAAGCGACAGGCGACCGCTGTGCGCAATAGGTGATTAGGCAGCTTTCCCTTCACATGATTTGTCAAAGGCTAGTCCTTAACGGCGTTCTAAGCTGACCTGCAGCCACACCAAGATAACTGCCTCAATTGATTCTCTTGCCAAGTGCGAATTGCAAAGTGTTATTCGTTTCGTGCAAACAAAAGGGAAAGATGCACCAGTAATTAAGAATCCGTCGCGTATTTGAGTGATGCTGACCTCCGGAGATATTTTGTTTCATAACAACGCATATCTTCACCGTGTTGTGGTAAATCAACGGCTCCCTAAGCAACTTCAATTGGATATGTTGGATCACCTGCCATACAGTCCCGAGCTACCACCGAGTGACTTACATTTTTACCCTGACTTGAAGAAGTGACTAAGACAGTGCTTACAAACTAACGAGGAGCTTTAAGAGCAAGTCAACAATCATTTTGATTCATTGACTGCAGCATCTTATGCACAGGATATTGTAAATCATGTCCATAATACGTACGATAAATGCTACAATATCCCAGGTGATTTTGTTGAAACGTAATCAAAAGTGTGCATAACGTTTAGTAATAAAATAATTTGTTTATATACATTTGTTTTTTACTGTTCATTGGAGGTTGAAAAAACTAACCTCAACATTCGAACAAAAACGTAGCAGTTTACTCCACAACGTTCAATCAAACAAGTAGTTAAATAAAATACAATGTGCAGTTTTAAGGATATTAGCACGTGCAAACCTCCCAGCACAAGTAAAATTCATCTAACTGTACCTGAACAGTTTCTGCACAGCGACCCATGCCCTTGAAATACTGTTGCGTTATTAAGATAACCTTAGAATAAAATATTTTTTTACTCTGTATTATAAATCTAATGTAAAGTCTTTAACGATAGTGTTACACACTATTAGGCAACCCGTCAAACACGCAAGCTGCATAACCGAGGTATATTCTACAGAAGTCTCGAACTTTCCAGCAAACACCAGAATGTGAGTCATCTATTTAATTATAGGGTATATATAGGATCGGTGATGAATGTAGAAGTTAGTCTATATCAAAAAGTCGAATATAAATCATTACGTGTATAGTTAGTTAGTTATTACGTTTCGAAAGTCCTATAGTAAATATAAATTTGTGTTATGTGAACGTGTATATTGTACCGCCAGCTTGTACATAAATACACAAAAGTAAAATAAATAAATTATAGTAGTGTTTAGTGTTTCTAAGGAGACTTACGCTTAATGATTTAGTTCAAGAAAATATTAGTGCTTGTAAATAGCATTAGTGTGATAGTGCTTCATTGTTAATTGGACTGAAGACATCTATAAATAAAGCATATACTGTTAATTAGACTTGTAAATAGTGGGTAATAAAGACTTTTGTAATTACTTGTTCTAAATTGGTAAAACGCATTAATAGTAGCCCGCTACACTGGTATCAAGCTGTGTTGGATGTATAGTAAAAAAAACACAAGTTTAAAGACATTTGAGTAGTTTGTATATGTCTGTTAAAAGAAGCCAAAGTAAAATGGACGCAAAAACTTTACTTAATTTCCTTATGGATTTTAAATCCAGTATGGAAGAAAAGTTAAGTAAAACTGCTGCGAAAATGGAACAGAAGTTTAGTGAAAATGCTGAGAAAATGGAAATTTTAAGTGAAAATGCTGCGAAAATAAAAGAAAAGTTGAATGAAAGTACAGCCACGTTAGAAGAAAGATTAATGGAAAGCTCCATTGCATTGAAAGAACATTTCACTGAACAGGTAAAAACAGTTGAGCAAAAGTTGAACAGTAAATTGGTAAAAATGGAAGAAGATGTGACGAGGCTGCAAGAACAAATGATTTCACTAACAACGCGGCCACGTGAATTAGCAAACCAACTTGTAAATCAGAACATCCTAGAAATAAGAGGCATGGAAGGAAGCGGGTCAATAACGTCAAAATTTAGAGCGAAACCATCCACATTCGATGGTAAAACACCTTGGCCCACATATTTGAAACAATTTAAAGCTGCTGCAATAGCCAACGGTTGGTGCAACAAAGAGAATGCTATCTCCTTAATAGTGGTCCTACGGGGGAAGCTCTTAACATCTTGCAAACGATTCCCGATTACCAGCAGAATGATTACGGCCTCTTAACATCGAAGCTTGAGATGAAATATGGAGACACTCATCTTCAACAGGTTTACCATGCACAAGTTTAGAATCGCTCGCAAAACACAAATGAAAGCCTGCAAGAATTTGAAGCTGACATTGCCAGATTAGTTAGATAGGCATACTCAGCGGCACAAGATAGCTTCCTTGAACAACTGGCTGTTCAAACAGTTGTGGATGGCGTTAAAGATGGCAAAATACAGCGATGTTAGATGACGCACTGGCTCATACGCTTAAATTTGAACCTAAGCAGACATCACACAGGGTGAATCACAAAGTTCGGTCTGCTTTAGAAGAACCTGGTCAATGGCAAAACAGCACAGAAGAAATAATCAACCGTGTGGCGGAAAGGCTGGAAAGACAATGACCGCTGAGATGGAGTCTGCGATGCTGGAACTGCGGTGAAGTTGGTCATATACAGGGACGCTGTACTCAACCAAGAAAACAACCGGTTGAGCAAGTCAACGTAAGGGGGCGAATGTCAACAGCATAAGGTAGTGCCCCGAAGATTATCATCCGTGCTACATCGTCGATGGGAAGTCTGGACAGCATTTATATCGATGGAAGAATTAATGGTAAGGTTATACGATTACTCGTGGATACAGGAGCAACAAGGACTATTGTGAGACCAGATTTGGTTGGTCGTGGAAAAGTGCTACCTGCATCGGTATGTTTTCGAATGGCAAGTGGTGAGAAAATTTCTACTCACGGAGAAACTGCCGCAAGGTTGTGAATTGGAGACAAACTAATAAATCATCGGGTGTTGGTAGCTGAAATTACAGAAGAAGAATATGGGTTTCATGTAAACATGAAAGAAAATGTGCTTCGGATAGATGATGATGAGATTTCATTTCAAAGAGTAACCAGACGATGCAAGTTCGAATGATTTGTGATATGAAAATATCCGAGAAGACGGAAAGATCTTAATCTGACGCCCGGATGGTACGCTCCGGGAAGGACAAGTATGCATGATGGAAGCAACTGAATCGGGAATGGGTGAGGAAGGATTACTGATTGGAAGAACACTGGTAAGATCTAGAAATATGATATCAGTAAGGATGCTAAACATTAATCCGCATACGATGACCCTGAAGAAAGACATGATTGTGGGAAGTTGCATTCCAGTATGCCATATTAAACGTTGTGTAGACGACACAAAAGATAAACCAGCCAACCGTTGCTCACAGAAATTGCAGGATATGTTGATACCTTCGTATCAAGGATTAAACGGCGACCAGCTGGGCTAGGTGAAAGAACTAGTCGGACAATATCGAGATGTGTTTGCACTGGGTGGTAGAGAGAAAGTAAGTACAATTGTTGTGCAGCATAAGATCAATACTGGAGATGCGTAACCAATACGACAATATTCCAGGCGGCTTACTTTGGCAAAACGTAAGGAAGCTGAGCTAATTATCATAGACACGGAAGTACAGGGAGTGATTGAGCTCTCAAATAGTCCATGGGGATTTCCAGTAGTGCTTGTCAAGAAAAAGGATGGGTCGGCAAAGTTTTGCGTAGACTACCGGCAGCTAAACAATGTGACAAAGAAAGACAGCTATCCTTTGCCCAGAATTGATGACACCTTGGATACTCTATCCAGATCTAAATGGTTTTCGACTTTGGACTGAAAAGCGCATACTGGCGGGTAGGCTTGGAGCCAAACGATAAAGAGAAAACTGCGTTTACAATTGGAACTGGATTATGGCAGTTCAAGGTCATGCTCTTTGGATTATGCAATGCCTCTGCTACTTTTGAACGTTTGATGGAGTCGATATTGCGCGGACTGTCCTGGAAAATATATCTGCTGTACCTAGACGACATGATAGTGTTAGAAGAACCTAAAGGAAATATTTCAAGGATTACGCGGGGCAAACCTTACTTTGAGCCCTAAAAAATGTCACATATTTGGAGAAGAGGTGAAATACCTAGGACGTGTCGTTTCGGAGACCGTAATAAGAGCCGACACTGACAAGAAAAACGGTACAAAAGTGGTCTACACCAGCAGATATACATCAACTACGCAGTTTTCTGGGATTGTGTACATAATACCGACGTTTTATACTAGGGTTTGCGAACATTGCCAAACCGTTGCCGAAATTAACTGAAGATAGACAAGAATATAATCGGAACGACGACGCCACAGCGCATTTGAACAACTGAAACGGTTACTAGTTACAGCACCGATTCTGAGTTATCCACGAATGGAGGGTACATTTGTGTTGGATACCGATGCCAGCAACACAGCTATAGGAAGCGTTCTTTCTCAAGTGCAGGACGGACAAAAAAAGTTATTGGGTATTTCAGCAAAGTCTTGTCGCTGCCAGAAAGAAACTATTGTGCGACAAGAAGGGAGCTGTTGGCCGTTGTCAAATCCGTAAAGTACTTTTGTAAGTACGTATACGGTCGTAAATTCCTGTTAAGAACAGACCATGCGGCACTAAAATGGTTACTGCAGTTTCTAAACCCTGAAGGACAAGTTGCAAGGTGAATAGAACGACTGCAGGAATATGACTTTGACACAGAACATCGTGTAGGAACTAACCATCGGAATGCAGACTCTCTGTCAAAAAGACCGTGTCCGCTAGACTGCAATCATTGTTACAAGATGGAAGAGAAAATAAGTGTCATTCATAGAATGACGTCAACTGATGATAATTGGCAACCCAACAGAATACAAGAAAACCAGGAAAATGACGCCAAATTGGGACGTATTATTAAGTGAAAAAGTACAGGACAACAACCAGCTTGGGAAGAAATTAGTATTTCAAGTAGGAGCCTGAAGGCATACTAACCACAGTGGGATTCCTAGGTGATTAAAAATAGAATCTTGAAACAAAGCCTGGAGTGTGAAAATGGCACTGAGAGACGACTTCAAGTGATAGTGCCGAGAAGCAGAATGCCGGAAGTGTTGCAGCACTTGCACGATGAAATTTCTGAAAGGCACTTTGGCGTGAAAAGAACTCTCGAAAGAGTGAGAAAATGATTCTATAGGGTAAACTGCAAAGAAGATGTGAAGGAGTGGTGCCGTAAATGTAAGCTGTGTGCCTCTGGAAATGGCTCGGTCACAAAACAGAAAGCCCCAATGAGACAGTATAACGAAAGGAATGCTTTTGAGAGGGTGGCCATTGATATAGATGGTCCGTTTCCTGAATCGGAGAAAGAAAATAAATACATCTTGATTGCAATGGATTATTTTACCAAATGGCCGGAGGCGTATGCTATACCTAACAAAGAAGCCGAGACGGTTGCAGATGTGCTAGTGAGAGAGTTGTTTTGTCGCTTTCGAGTTCCTTTGAAATTAGACTCCGATCAAGGTCGAAACTTCGAATCAGCGTTGTTATTTGAACTTCTGCAAGCATCTTGGAATCAGGAAGACTAGAACCACGCTACTTTATCCTCAATCGGATGAAATGGTTGAAAGAATGAACAGGACGTTAGAAAAGTACCTAGCCAAAGTTGTCTCTGAACACCAACTAGACTGGAACCAATATTTACATGTGTTCCTACTGGCGTACAGATCTTTGGTACATGACAGAACAGGATATTTTCCCGCTTGCGTGATGTTACGAGGTGAATTGCGGCTACCATGTGATCTTCAGTTTAGATTTAAACCTGGAGAAGAGATCGCAGGTGAAGATTACGTTAGTAAGCTTCGTGAAAGATTAAATAGCATTCACGAAAATGTCCGAAAAAATATCCAGGCAGCAAGCGATCGAATAAAATCACAATATGACCCGAGAGTACGAGAAAGTGGTTACCAACCTGGAAATTTAGTGTGGTTATACAATCCACAAAGAAAGCGTGGTTTGTCGCCAAAATTACAAAGACAATGGGAAGGCCCTTACGAAGTGTTAAAAAGAATTAATGATGTAGTGTACCGGATCAGAAGATCTCCCCGTGGTAAACCGAAAGTGGTACACCTTGACCGTTTAACATCTTATGCTGGCAACAACCAGGAAGACTCAAGTAGTGAGAATGGTGTTCGAAGGGTTATTAATCGTGAGTCATATGTAGATTTTGTGAGTTTCATGGCGGAGTTTGGTGGTTATGCTAAGGGAAGATTTAGCGTTGTTGTTGAAAAACAGCAAGATCTGTTTAGAGCACCAAAGGGCATTTTCTTGCACATTGCGTAGCTCAAGATCTGCAAATGTCAAGAGGAATAGCTGTTGTTTTCAAGAAAAGTTTTGAATGTGTGGATAAATTAGTACAACAACAGCCAACCGTAGGAAAAGCTTTGGTTCTTCAGGATGGAAAGCGTTATGTTTACTATCTAGTCACCAAAAATTCTTCATGGCAGAGACCTAGTTATGGGCATCTATGGGAGGCTTTGATGGATCTTAAGGCTCGGATGATGGAAAATGGAGTAACGCGACTAGCGGTGCCCAAGCTATGCTGTGGACTGGATCGCTTAGATTGGAGAACAGTTCGAAATATGCTAGAAGTAATTTTCCAGGGATCCAACATCAAGGTTCTTCTTTGTTGCTATCAACCGGTTGCCTACCAACACCAAGAAAAGAGCGTTGACTGTTATTTTCAACGACGTGGGGGATGCACCAGAAGAGATAGCTGCCGATATCGTCATCAGTAAGCGAATTGGCGTTAAAATGTTTTTACAGTTACGGGACGTAACGGTTTTAAAGAAGGGGCAGTCTACAAACTATTAGGCAACCGGTCAAACACGCAAGCTGTATACCCGAGGTATATTCTACAGAAGTCTCGAACTTTTTATCAAACACCAGAATATGATTCTTTTTAATCTTCTTTGGGAATTAAACCACTTATAGTTTTTAAAATCATCTTTATTTACGTTTCCATCCATGACCCAGGATCGTTGTCAAAATAATAGAAACTTCAAGTTTGACATTTATGACATAAATTGAATGTGACTTTGATTTATTGATGTTCAAAATTTTTGGTTTGAGTACACTAAGCAAAATTTTGACAACGATCCTAGGTCATGGATCGAAACGTAAATAAAGATGATTTTAAATACTATGAGTGGTTTAATTCCCAAAGAAGATTAAGAAGAATGCTAAACAAACCACAACAAACATACAGGGAGTATTTACCAGAATATGAGTCATCTATTTAATTATAGGGTATATATAGGATCGGTGATGAATGTAGAGGTTAGTCTATATCAAAATGTCGTATATAAATCATCTCGTATATAGTTAGTTGGTTATTACATTTTGAAAGTCCTATAGTAAATATAAATTTCTGTTATGTGAACGTGTATATTATACCGCCATAAATAGACAAAAGTGTAATAAATAAATTATAGTAGTGTTTAGTGTTGTTAAGATAACTTATGGTTAAGAATTTTGCTTAAGAAAATATTAGTGCTTGTAAATAGCATTAGTGTGCTAGTTCTTCATTGTTAATTGGACTGAAAGCATCTATAAATAAGGCATATACTGTTAATTAGACTTATGCATAGTGAGTAATAAAGAATTTTGGTATTACTTGTTCCAAATTGGTAAAACGCGTTAATAGTAGCCCGCTACAATAGCAGAGCAAGTTCCATGCTATATTCTCAATACATTGCTTGCTTTATACGGGATCGTCTCAACTACATTAAGCTTATTCCATGTTTATTTAAAGTTTTATCATGTTCGTCGTGGAACGGTTAAATTTTAAATTTATATTACTGGTTTTATACATTTGACAATGAGATTGATGACATTGTTTACCCTACAAAGTTTGGCATAAATATTTATAAAATTTCTTAAAGTATGCGGCGTATATCCAGCTCATCGTCAGAAATCGCCACTCCTTACTACGGTCTTTTCTCTTCTTCTACATTAGTCAAATTAAATAATAAGCTCATGTTCTGGACTAGTGCAAAGGTAAGAAAAACGTATAAAGCATAGTTCTATTGCATCGTAGGCCCCTACAGTAACATATGTTGCTGAAGTCGTTTCTTTTTATTGACTGTCGTAGATCGCCGTACAACACTCACCTACTTGAAAGCGTTTTGTGGATGCCGGTGTTGTTACATTTTCTTTCCTTTTATTTCATTCTCATGTTTCCTTTGAGTATTGGGTTTTAGACGTTTCGCAAACCAGTTTGCTTCAATAAATAATAACGTTCTATATTTATATTTATTTTTCCTTTCTCTGGATAGAATCGCATTTTACAGAGTATTTAATTATGAATCTAGATTCAGCACAAATTACAGAGCGGGAATTCATACGTATTGAAACCCTAGCTTGCAGATCTGTTTTCGTTATTTATTTTAGTAGGTAATAAACGGACTTGGATAATTGCATATTTTATTGCTTGAAATAAGTTTAAATAACTGTTCAAGTATCGTCCTTATTTAATTCAAAATATTCTTTTTGGCGTTATTTACTACCATGTAAAACAAATAGTGTATACTAGAGAAACATCTACTATTTATTAGTAGGGCGTCTGATAGGTATTTAGCCCAGACAAAATAAAACTATTCTGTCTTTGAACACAAAAGAAGGTAACAAAAAAACACACACGCACACAATTATTCACACATGCACTAACGCACGTACGCACACGCGTACGCACTAAAGAACGCGCCCGCACGCACATATACAGAAATATACACATACACATACAACACGGCACATGGGTATTAACTATCAGTATCCAATTAGATGATATGCTCGCTTGTTCAAATTATTTACTTTTAAATGGAGGTGGAGGTGGATGTGGATGTGGAGGTAAAGGTGGGGGTGGAGGTGGAGGTGGAGGTAGAGGTAGAGGTGGAGGTGGAGGTGGAGGTGGAGGTGGAGGTGGAGGTGGAGGTGGAGGTGGAGGTGGAGGTGGAGGTGGAGGTGGAGGTGGAGGTGGAGGTGGAGGTGGAGGTGGAGGTGGAGGTGGAGGTGGAGGTGGAGGTGGAGGTGGAGGTGGAGGTGGAGGTGGAGGTGGAGGTGGAGGTGGAGGTGGAGGTGGAGGTGGAGGTGGAGGTGGAGGTGGAGGTGGAGGTGGAGGTGGAGGCGGAGGGGACGGAGGCGGAGGCGGAGGCGGAGGCGGAGGCGGAGGCGGAGGCGGAGGCGGAGGCGGAGGCGGAGACGGAGACGGAGACGGAGACGGAGGCGGAGGCGGATGCGGAGACGGAGACGGAGACGGAGACGGAGACGGAGACGGAGGCGGAGGCGGATGCTGATGCGGAGGCGGATGCTGATGCGGAGACGGAGACGGTGGCGGAGGCGGAGGCGGAGGCGGAGGCGGAGGCGGAGGTGGAGGCGGAGGCGGAGGCGGAGGCGGAGGCGGAGGCGGAGGCGGAGGCGGAGGCGGAGGCGGAGGCGGAGGCGGAGGCGGAGGCGGAGGCGGAGGCGGAGGCGGAGGCGGAGGAGGAGGAGGAGGAGGAGGCGGAGGCGGCGGCGGAGGCGGAGGCGGAGGCGGAGGCGGAGGCGGAGGCGGAGGCGGAGGCGGAGGCGGAGGCGGAGGCGGAGGCCGTGGCGGAGGCGGAGGCGGAGGCGGAGGTGGAGGTGGAGGTGGAGGTGGAGGTGGAGGTGGAGGTGGAGGTGGAGGTGGAGGTGGAGGTGGAGGTGGAGGTGGAGGTGGAGGTTGAGGTGGATGTAGAGGTGGAGGTGAAAGTGGTGGATGTGGAGGTGGAGGTAGAGGTGGAGGTAGAGGTTGAGGTGGATGTGGAGGTGGAGGTGGAAGTGGAGGTGAAAGTGGTGGATATGGAGGTGGAGGTAGAGGTGGAGGTGGAAGTGGAGATGAAAGTGGTGGAGATAGAAGCGGAGGCGGAGGCGGAACTGGAGGAGAAGGCGTCGTCGGAGGCCTAGTCGGAGAGGAGGCGGATGCGGATGCGGATGCGGATGTTGATGCGGTTGTGGAAGTGGAGAGGAGGCGAAGTTGGTAGGACAAAAGTTCTGGTGGTTCTGCCTGTGTAAAAATGCGCAAATTTGATTAACTATGTTAGCTGTACTGAGATTAAACACACTACTGACGTGAGTGTAGTTATCCACGGCTAAGAGGGAGCTGCAGATTATATTATAAATCACTTTTGTTCAAACATCTTCAAACAAGAGCATTTTATTAAACTGAATCAAAACTAGGCAATGTAAGTTTGCAAATTTTCGTATACCTTGATGGAGTAGCTCTGTATAGCTTTTTCAACGTTAGAATTAAACACCTCTGTTTATAGAGTGCGTTCATTAAATTACGCACAACCAAATAAACGAGTCTGTAAGTAGTAGGTTTTTATATTAGTTCTAGTGGCTACCGCAAGACAGCACCACTGTTAATATAAGGAACAGATGTAAACCCCATTATTGTGCGTACATGTTACAACAGGTCTGCAGTATTGTCTAGATTACGATAAGCCAAACATGTCGTTTTCCCAAGAGCAACGAGTGTTCCTTCTTGAACAGTATTTTGCCAGTCATTTATATGAATTTGTTATTGATCAATTTCATGTGACAGATCCAGATGTAAGTGTGCCTAACAAGTAGATCTTAACCAGTTTAATCCGACGGTTCCGTAAAACCGGATCAGTTGCATACAAAAAGAGATCAAGGAGGCCAGTCATTTTAACTGACGCTAAACTGGCTGAGGTTAGGAATGTTATGCAATAGTCGCATTCAAAAAGTCTACGAAGACTATCAATGCAGTCACAAATTTCATTGGGTAGTGTTCAGAAAGCTATGAAACAGTTAAAATTTCGTGCATATCGTGTTCGTAGTGTTCAGGAATTGAAAGATTCAGACAAAGAAAAGCGCCTTGTTTACTGTAGATGGTTTCGGTCCATCGTCGACAACCATGGAATCGGAGAGCTAGACCGTGTTTTCTTCAGTGATGAGGCTTGGTACCACCTTAGTGGGTATGTGAATAGCTAAAACACAAGAATCTGGTCAACTGAAAATCCTAATGTTTTTCATGAAAATCCATTGCACTGTCTGAAAATTGGAGTGTGGTGTGCCGTGTCGAGTAGTGGGGCCTACTTTCTTTGAAACTACAGTGAACAGTGGTGCATACAAAGGCATAATTACACAGTTTTTTCGTTGCTTGAAACCGATGTACGTGATTGTTGGTTCCAGCTGGACAGTGTCACATATCACACGTCCAATGAAGCAATGAAATTTTTTTTTGGGGGGTTATCTTAAAGGAAGGGTGTATAAAATTATGCCTCCTACACTGAATGAACTGAAAATGAACATTACAACGGAGGTTAACGATATTAGTGTAGGCGTACTCCACAAAGTGTCAACAAACGTGGTAAAACGAAATTCGTGCGTGTATTAATGAACAAGGTAGCCATTTTGAACATATGTTATAAGACATAAAATGTTGGAAATAAGTATATATGTTTATAAAAGTTATAACAATAATAAATAAAATACATTACAACCTTTTTGATGTGCGCGACTTAATGAACGCACTGTAGAACATGTTATTTCTTAATTGACTTGGAATTGTTGCTATCCTTGTTTCTGCTACCATCATATAAGTTTAGGGTTTAGCGTATAGTGGAAGACAATTTTTGAATTTTGCAAATGACTGTTATTGCCATACGTTTGCATGTAGATAAAATGAAGTCTTCACTTTTTGGATTATTTTTCTAATAATTTTCAATTGCAAGTAGTTCCATAAAAACGACTAACTCTCAGCTCTTGATTAAATTCGTATAAGTCTCAGGTTTACTCTTTTACGAAAAACTTAACTGTGTGAAAACATCCAGATATAAAGTTTTAGTTGCACGAAAAGCATAGTATTCTATAGAATCCATTTCTTAAATCCCATTAAATTTATATGAACTATGAATTACAGTTGCTTTCAGTTTTGATAAATAAGTATTGAAGGTGGATTTGGGGAGCAAGTAAAATCTTGGAGTAATAAGTTAAAATGGATGGAAGTGACCTGAAGCGGAGACAATGGGACATTTAGAAGTTTGAACAATTGACGCCTTACTTTTGTAAATAGACAAAAGAACAAGTCACATCTTCCACAGTTAATATCAAGTTATTTATATGTTGAGTTAACTCTTTGGTTTTAGTATAACGATGGCGCCGAAGTCTAGACTTGATAGAGATATAGCCATTAAGCCAACAATAGATTGATTGACAGCTATAAGAGTTTATTTAAGGAACCCATACAAAATAGATAAATGCGGGTAATTGGATCAAGATACAAAAAGTTCTGGTATAATGTACAAGCATACAATCGATATAAAAACAGTATGATCCAGCAAGAAGTTTAGTTTGAGTATGTTTCTGTAAGTATTATAAAATAAATTATTGCATCGACTGTTAAAATACATATATGTAATTACTATATAAGTTAAAATGTAACCGTTAGTGCTTGTATAGTAATAAATTATGAGTACATCAACGTACGCAGATGGATTAGTCATATACTATAGTAGTTGTGATAAGAAAAAAATTAGTACAGTCAATATTGTTTTTATTTATCGTTAGTGATCTCTGTAGATGCATTTGGGTATATTAAAGGTTTTGTGTAAATAATTATGAATAATTAGAATAGCAAGTTTACGTTCGTTACAGTAATTTATTATATAATTCTATTATACTTTTTACAAAGTATAATTTAAGGAGAATAGAATTTACTGACTACGCTATCTCATACCGTGATTAGAACGCTTAAATTTATTTACACGCATCTGCCCTTAGATAAGTGAATTTTCATTAAGAATACTTTTGTTTGTAACAAGTTATGTATATTCGATAAAGGCATTAGTAATTTATCAAAATCCTCAACATGCATAGTTATGAATTTCATGCACTCTCAGATATTTGCAATAACTTTATAAACTTTATCACGATTATTGTTTTCAATTCTCAGTTTATTTACTACAGAGACGGTGCTACTGTAAATAGTTAATAGTTTGGAACAAGCAATAATGGTAAAAATGGGAGTTTAATACAAACCAACGTATTATTTGATTAATAGCTCGTACTTTTCGTTAAAAAAGTTAATATTAAAATATTTGTAGAAGAAATAGTTTCCTAAAAATGACATATGTGTGATTGGTTTAGAATATTTGCTATGGTAATGAGATCAGCTGTTAAGGATGTTCAATTATATGTAGCAGTCAAAGAAGATATCTCAAAAGCTAGTTCAATCCATACAAAATCCATCCAACTGCTGATATATGGGAAAATTCAGTGGCTAGTTGCCCATTAACAAAATTGTATTGCCTTTATTGGAAAAAGAAATCAATTCAGCACATAAATAATTGAGCAGCTATTATCTAGATTAAATTTTAAGCAGAGCTATACGCTTTCATCTAAGATTGATTAAACAAGATGATTTATTTATGCAAAATTGGTAAAATTATGTTACGCTATAAAATTTAACAACCTTGTTCGGGGATTTATGTCGAATTTGCTTAAAAGGCGGGCTTCCTCAAAACTACGAAGAATATAAAGGAAAGCAGATCGACCAGATGCTGTACTAATATCATTTGCTTGTAAAGAAATTTTATGTATTATTATTTGAATGCTACATTTTTATGTATATTTCTGCAGTAATCTCAAAAATAATGGGCACAAGAGATTAGGCATAATCGAAATGTAACATTTTTACAGGCCATTACTTCGGAACAAATAGCTTCGTTCGTTCTTTAATTAAATTTACCAAATGCAAAATTGGTTTGTTCGGCAACTTAAAGCAGTTCTAGAATTTGCTGAGTTATAGAGAAACATTTTCGTACTTTATTTGTGAAATAAAATGCCACACTAAAACTTGTGAATTATATATTACTCTTCTTTAGCATCCCAGAAGCAATTTGTAGATAGGTTTTAAAATTTAAGCTATCTAACTGAATGTGTCTTCCATTTCCTCCCAAAGATGTGTCACGTCTACTACATGTAAGTTAACTAGATGGCCTCTGACTTGGGAAGTAAATCGAGTTCTGTGCTCTTATACCTATAAGTGTGCAGCGTCCCTGGGGTGTACAGATGGACGTTGGCTCAGAGCGTCCGGTGTTAGAGTACCCCAACTCTAAGAAATGCAATATTAATCAACCCAGAACAGGGACTAGCGAAGTAGTGCATTAAGGTAATGGAGCTTGTTTCTCCTTTCTTGCCGAACTGAAGTGAAACCGTCATAACGAAAAACAGAAAATATGTATTTTACCACTCATCTTTCTAATGGGTGCTTTTAGTTGCAATGAATACTTGCACTTAAGATTTTAGTATAGAAAAACGTTTTTACTGCGCCCGAAAACATAAGATGAATGATATTTTAGTACTCTCGTTCGTAGTACAAACATACTTAAATCGTGGTATTGCACACTTTTATTAACAAATTATACGACACATTACGTTTTGAAAAATTGCTAGTTGATATATACAAATCCCGGCAAAATGAAGTATCCATTTTAAACTGAATTATTTTATTAATGGTTGAATTTTTATTTAAAAATCAAAAATCTGTAGAGGAAACGCCGAAATTTTATTTTGTAAATATATAATTCAAATAATTTCTCGTCTCTGCCAGCACTCCTAAAGCTTAGTACGAAAGTTTGGTGTCAACCGTTTCAACATTTCAATTGGAATTGTGCTAACAGCATACTCTACTACTACTACAATAATATAGCTAGGCAACGTTGTTTACTAGTTTTACGTATATAGGATAAGATATTTTTTAAAGATGGTATTATTGTGCCAGAGAGCCGAGATACGAAAATGATTTACATCGTCCGCTCGGGTTCTTGTTCATTTTGAAACCAGTTCGGGCCCAAAAAGGTTAAATGTAAACTTTACATCTTTAAGAGTGGGAATTAAGTAAATTTTAATTCGTTACAAATGAGTTCTTTATGCAGATGTGTGGTAAATGAAGCGCAATACATTTAAAAATTTGCTTCCGAGCGTGTTATTCATTTTTACTTTCTTCTTTACGCGAATACGATTGAAAGTAATTGATATCGGAGTGCTAGCAAGATTTCTCAGTAAAAGTGCGAACAAAGTTAAGAGTTGGTTCTTGAAATTAGTTAATCGTGGCCATAACAATTCAGGGTGACTAGAATTAATAACTGTTTAATAGAAGTATAAATTTACCATCTTTGTACGACAGAAACTTGCACTCCAAAGACTGGTGTCAGTTGGAGAGGTCAATATCGCATTAAGACGTTAGATTTTAATCTAATATCATAAACAAGACAGGTTTATGAACTCACACCTAGGGGCCTTGGAGAATTAAAAACGTGACGTACAATGTTATTGCAGTCAGATGTCCTTGTTTTTTGGTACTTATCCCGCAGGTGTTTATATCTTTAGTCGTGTTCAAGGCTCTAGGATTATCTATACTACGTTATAATTTTTACAGTGTTATTTCATTAAAACTGACAGTTTAGGCTCATCATCATCATTAGCTCTTCAGTCCTTGAACTGGTTAGACGCCTACCCTCATAGCTTCCTATTCCGAACTAACCTACACATTTCCCTGAAATTTGCAGTCTGCATCTATCACTGTCTGATCTAGGTCTACATCTATTTCTATAACGTATTTTTTATTAACTTTGTCTGTCCATGCTATTATGTTCATACATCCGAAGCACAACATTCCAAAAGACTGCTGCCGTTTCTCTGTCTGCTTTTCCTACTGCCCGTATTTCATAGGCATACTGTGCTGTGATAGAGTAGCAAATGAGGAAGTTTATAGACGGATATGTGAGAAACCCTGTATGTAGAAACAATTAAATGTCGGGAGAGATAGAATGCCAGGGCACCAGTTAAGACATGAGGGACTATTTTGTAAGATTTTAGATTATAGACTACCAAATAAAAATAGAATAGGAAGACCTAGACAAAGCTATATTAGTAAAATTATTAGAGATTTAAGTTGTGAAGGGTATGCAGACCTTTTTAGACTAGCGCAGAATAGAAAAGAATTTAGAGCTGCGTCAAACCCACCATAAGTAAGTTCGAAAACAAAACAAAAAAAAGATAAATAAATAAAAATCAGTTAACTAAATGTCACCATGACATAACTTACAATTAGTTAGCGGTCTGACATGTTAGTAGCGATTCGTTGGTTAAGCCTTACCATAACATATAATTTAATAAACATCACCAGGACATAACTCACAATTAGTTAGCGGTCTGGCATATTGGCACCGATTGGTAGATAGAAAAAAGTTAGAAGAGTAAAGGAATACCTAGTCCAAGCTATTGTAGTGGGCTACTACTACCGCGTTTCACTAATTTAAAGCAAGTAATAACAAAGGTCTTTATTACTCACTGTTCACAAGTCTAATTAACAGTATATGCCTTATTTATATGTTTTCAGTCCAATTAACAATGAAGCACTATCACACTAATGAATTTACAAGCACTAATATCTTCTTAAACTAAATTTTTAACCATAGGTCTATTAACAACACTAACACAACTATTTATTTGTTACACTTTTGTCTATTTATGTATTCTACAAGCTGCATGTACATTAGATACGTACACATAATATAAATTTATGTTTTTACTCTTGGACTTCCAAAAGTTTCACTATTTAACTTTACACGATGTAATTTATATTCGACATTCTGATATAGACCAAACTCTATACTTTATCATCGGTCTTATTTATACTCTGAATTAAGAGGATGATTCATTTTTCAGTAATTGCTAGAAAATTCTCGGTCCCTGGAGAATATACAGTCCTTAGACCGCTTGTGCGTTTGACGGGTTGCCTAATTGTAGCTCGCAACACTATATTAGTCAAATTATTAGAAATTGAGTTTGTGAAGGGTATGTAGAACTTTTTAATTTAGCACAGAATAGAAAAGGTCGAAAACAAAATGATGATGACTGTGCTGAGCTCCGCATATATGCTTTCAACAATTTTCTTCTTGTTTCTATGCTTGTTGTCTTTGATCATAGGCGCTGTTCTTTCTTGTTAAAATAGTTCGGTCCCTTCTATTTTTTTACAATTGAATACCCTATTTCTCCGACATTCAGTGGCTGTGAAAGGGGAGTAAGCAGCATGTAGCGATCAAATTCCCCCAGCACTTAAACATTTGCCGCTTTAATATTTTTTCTAATATTTCTTTTCGCACAATCAACATTAGTTGCAGATATTTCACAACTAACACCAGTAGTGGTTTATAATAATCATCAGATTTATCTGCGTTTATATTTTCGTCATTAAATTTACCGTTTCAAAACTGGATGGACACGTACCTCCACTTATTTATATTCTGAGTTAGCTTATACAGTTTCCTGAAATTCCCACACAGCCATTTACAGCTCGGTTCCCCTTCTATTGTTTTCTAATTATATGCCTTTCCCGAGATCAGTGGTATGTGAAGGGGGTTAAGCAGCCTGTGACTGGCAAGATCTTCAACACTTAGACTTTTGACGAATTAATAGTTTTCCAGTAAATCCTTTTGCAAAATAAACACTATTCGAGAATATTGCCCAACAAATACCTGTAGTTGCTTATAATAATCATCATGTTTAAGTACAGTTATTTTTTTCGTTATTAGTTTATTCATCTTGGGACTGGTTGGATGCCTACCTTCATTTTTTCTATTCTCAGCTAGCCTACACATTTCCCTCAAATTCATACAGCCTACATCTTTCACTATCTGTGTGCAGTAGTTTAACCTAAGTCTACCTCTACTTCTATTTTTTTCTATCTCTGCTTTTAATATATTCCGCACTATTCCCTCATGCTGTAGTATGTGGTCTATCATCCTATCTCTCCTATTTTTTACTGTTTTCTACATACTTCTTTCTGTCCCTACCATTTCTAGTACTTATTTGTTCTTAACTTTGTGTGTCCATGATATCTTCATCATACGTTTGTAGCACCACATTTCAAAGGCTTCTACCTTTTTTTGTCTGCTTCTCCTACTGTCCAGGCTTCACAGCCATACATTGCTGTGCTCCTTACATATGTTTTAAGCAATCTTTTCCTTGTTTCTATGTTTGTTGTCTTTCAACACAGTAGTTGCTTTTTCTTGTTAAATATAGCACGACCTTGGGCTAATCTTTGTTTTATATCTTTTGTGCTTTTCCCATTTTGACTTATTTGACTACCTAGGCAGCAGAAATCCTTAACCTCTTGTAAGTTCTCGTTACCTATTTGTATTCTTGTTTTTGATTTATTTTCCCCTCTTTTGCATGCTAGAACTTTAATTTTATTTTTGTTAACTTTCATACCATATCTCTCGGTTAGAACTGTTTCCATTTCATTAACAGCAGCTTCTAACTCTTCTTTGCTAGATGATAGAAAACAGAGATACAAACCCATAAAATGGAGAATCATTCGCAAATGCAGAATAGCTAAAGAGCAATAGATTGACAAAAAGTGCAAAGAGGTTCAAACTAAGACGGAAATAGGAAAAACAGATGAAGAATTAGAATGAATTTTAAGGATATAAAACCGTATGGCAAAAATATAAAGGGCGCATAGGAGACAACATTATAGAGAATGTAGAGAGAACGTCATTATTGAAAATGTTGAGGAAGTGGTTATATGGCAAGAATATACAGAATTTATATGCAGTAGAGCAACTAGCAGCAATAGAACAGGATTGAGACATTGAAGACAATGATTTAGGATATCTTAGACATAGGGATGAGTTTGAATTAGCATTAAAAGGTCTGAAAAATGATAAGGCAGCGGGTATAGATAAGGTGCAAGCGGAAACTCAAAAGCCGCTGGATAAGCAGTAACTTGTGGGTTAAATATAGGAGGCAGGCGATATAATCAAAGATTCCAAACGCAACATATTGTAACGCGCTACTACTACCGCGTTTCTTTAATTTAAAACAAGTAATAATAATGGTCTTTATTACTCACTGTTCACAAGTCTAATTAACAGTATATGCCTTATTTATAGATGTTTTCAGTCCACTTAACAATGAAGCACTATTACACTAATGAATTTACAAGCACTAATATCTTCTTAAACTAACTTCTTTACCCTAGGTCCAATAACCACACTAACACAACTATTTGTTTATACACTTCTATTTATTTATGTATACTGCAAGCTGCATGCACATTAGACACAGCATATCATTTATGTATATATTCTAAAAACTCAACTACGTTTACTTTACAACGATATAATTTATATTAGACATTCAAGAATAGACTAACTCTTACATTCATAAGCGGCCTTATATATACCCTGCATTAAGATATGACTCATTATCTAGAACTTTGTAGAAGGATTCTCGAATGCTGAAGAATACGCTGTGCCCCGGGCGTTTGTATGTTTGACGGGTTGCCTAATAGTGGATCGCAACACTGCCCCCTCTTTAAAACCGTTACGTCTCGTAACTGTAAATCCATCTTGACGCCAATTCGATGACTGGTGACGGTATCGGCAGCTATCTCCTCTGGTGCATCCACCGCGTCGTTGGAAGTAACAGTCAACACTCTTTTCATGGTCTTGGTAGGCAACCGGTTGATAACAACAAACAAGAGCCTGGACGTTGGTTCCCTGGAAAACTACTTCTAGCATATTTCGGACTATCCTCCAATCCAAGCGATCCAGTCCACAGCCCAGCTTGGGCACCGCTAGTCTCGTTACTCCATTTTCCATCATCTGCGCCTTAAGATTTAGCAAAGCCTCCCATAGATGTCCATAACTAGGTCTCTGCCATGAAGAATTTTGGTGACCAGATAGTAAACATAACGATTTTTATCTTGAAGAACCAAAGATTTTCCTACAGTTGGCTGCTGTTGTACTAATTCATCCACACATCCAAACTTTTTCTTGAAAACAACAGCTATTCCCCTTGACATTGCCAAATCTTGAGCTACGCAATGTGCAAGGGAATACTCTTCTGGTGCTCTAAACAGATCTTGCTGTTTTTCAACAACAACGCCAAATCTCGCTTTAGCGGAACCACCATACGCCGCCATAAAGCTCTCAAAATCTGCATTTGGCTCATGATTAATAACTTGCCGAACACCATTATCATTATTTGAGTCTTCCTGGTTGTTGCCAGTGTAGGGTGTTAAACGGTCAAAGTGTACCACTTTCGGTTTACCACGAGGGATCTTCTGATCCGGTACACTACATCATTAATCCTTTTAACACTTCGTACGGCCCTTCCCATTGTCTTTGTAGTTTTGGCGACAATCCACGTTTTCTTTGTGGATTGTACAACCACACTAAATCTCCAGGTTGATAACCACCTTCTTGTGCTCTCGTGTCATATTGTGATTTCATTCGATCGCTTGCTGCCTGTATATTCTTTCGGACGTTTTCGTGAATACTATTTGATCTTTCACGAAGCTTACTAACGTAATCTTCACCGGCGATCTCTTCTCCAGGTTTAAATCCAAACTGAAGATCACATGGTAGCCGCAATTCACGTCCTAGCATTACGCAAGCGGGCGAGTATCCTGTGCTGTCATGTACCGAAGATCGGTACGCCAGTAGGAACAAATGTAGATATTGGTCCCAGTCCCGTTGATGTTCAGAGACAACTTTGGCCAGGTACTTTCCTAACGTTCTGTTCATTCTTTCAACCATTCCATCCGATTGAGGATGAAGTGGCGTGGTTCTAGTTTGCCTGATTCCAAGATGCTTGCAGACGTTTTGAAACAACGCTGATTCGAAGTTCCGACCTTGATCGGAGTGTAATTCCAACGGAACTCCAAAGCGACAAAACAACTCCCTCACTAGTACATCTGCAACCGTCTCGGCTTCTTGGTTAGGTATAGTATATGCCTCCGGCCATTTGGTAAAATAATCCATTGCAACCAAGATGTATTTATTTCCTTTCTCTGATTCAGGAAACGGACCAGCTATATCAATGGCTACCCTTTCAAAAGGATTCCCCACGTTATACTGTCTCATTGGGGCTTTCCGTTTTGAGACCGGGCCATTTGCAGAGGCACACAATTCACATTTCCGGCACCACTCCTTCACATCTTCTTTGCAGTTCACCCAATAGAATCTTTCTCTCACTCTTTCGAGAGTTCTTTTCACGCCAAAGTGCCCTCCGGAAATACCATCGTGCAAGTGCTGCAACACTTCCGGCACTCTGCTTCTCGGCACTATCACTTGAAGTCTCTCAGTGCCATCTTCAAATTCCAGGCGTCGTTTCAAGATTCTATTTTCCATCATCAAGGAGTCCCACTGTGACCAGTATGCCTTCAGGCTCCTACTTGAAATACTAATTTCTTCCCAAGCTGGTCGTTGTCCTCTATTTTTCCACTCAATAATACGTCCCAATTCGGCGTCATTCTCCTGGTCTTCTCGTATTCTTTCGAGTTGCCAAGTATCATCGGTTACCGTCATTCTATGGATGACACTTATTTTCTCTTCCATCTTGGAGCAATGATTGCAGTCCATCGGACAAGGTCTCCTTGATAGAGCGTCTGCATTCCGATGGCTAGTTCCTACACGATGTTCCGTATCAAAGTCATATTCCTGCAGCCGCTCTATCCACCTTGCCACTTGCCCTTCAGGATTTCGAAACTGCAGTAACCATTTCAGTGCGGCATGGTCTGTTCTCAACAGGAATTTACGGCCGTATAAGTACTTATAAAAGTGCTCTACGGATTTGACGACGGCCAACAGCTCCCTTCTTGTCACACAATAGTTTCTTTCTGGCCGCGACAAGACCTTGCTGAAATACCCAATAACTTTTTCTTGTCCGTCCTCGGTTAATTTTGTTAACGGTTTGGCAATGTTCGCAAACCCAAGTATAAAACGTCGGTAATATGTGCACAATCCTAGAAAACTGCGTAGTTGGTGTATATCTGCTGGTGTAGGCCACTCTTGTACCGTTTTTATTTTGTCAGGGTCAGCTCTTATTCCGGTCTCTGAAACGACATGTCCTAGGTATTTCACCTCTTTTCCAAATAGGTGACACTTCTTGGGGCTCAATGTAAGGTTTGCCCGCGTAATCTTTGGAATATCTCCTCTAAGTTTTTAAGGTGTTCTTCAAAAGACCGGCCTAACACTATCACGTCGTCTAGGTACACCAGACATGTTTTCCAGGACAGTCCACGCAGTATCGACTCCATCAATCGTTCAAAAGTAGCAGGAGCATTGCATAATCCAAATGGCATGACCTTGAACTGCCATAATCCAGTTCCAATTGTAAACGCAGTCTTTTCTTTATCGTTTGGCTCCAAGCCTACCTGCCAGTATCCGCTTTTCAAGTCCAAGGTCGAAAACCATTTAGATCCGGATAGAGTATCTAAGGTGTCATCAATTCTGGGCAAAGGATAGCTGTCTTTCTTTGTCACATTATTAAGCCGCCGGTAGTCTACACAAAACCTTGTCGACCCGTCCTTTTTCTTGACAAGCACTACCGGGGATGCCCATGGACTATTCGAGGGTTCAATCACTCCCTGTTCTTCCATATCGGTGATAATTTGCTCGGCTTCCTTACGTTTTGCCAAAGGAAGCCGCCTGGGGTGTTGTCTTATCGGTTGCGCATCTCCAGTATTGATCTTGTGTTGCACAACATTTGTCCTTCCTTTCTCACTGTCATCCAGTGCAAACACACCTCGATATCGTCCGACCAGTTCTTTTACCTTGCCCAGTTGGTCGCCATTTATTCCTTGACACGAGGGTATCAACATATCCAGCAATTTCTGTGAGCAACCGTTGGTTGGTTTATTTTCGTGTCGTCCACACAACGTTTAATATGACATACTGGAATGCAACTTCCCACAATCATGCCTTTCTTCAGGGTCACTGTATGGGGATTAATGTTCAGCACCCTTACTGGTACCATATTTCGAGACTTTACCAGCGTTCTTCCAATCAGAAGTCCCTCCTGACCCACTCCCGATTCAGTTGCTTCCATCATGCATACTTGTCCTTCCCGGAGCGTACCATCCGGGCATCCCATTACTATCATTTCTGCCTTCTCGGGTATTTTCATATCGCAAATCATTCGAACTTGCATCGTCTGGTTACTCCTACCTTGAAATGGAATCTCATCATCATCTATCCGAAGCACATTTTCTTTCATGTTTACATGAAACCCATATTC
Source organism: Platerodrilus igneus (assembly GCA_036346225.1). Taxonomy (NCBI): domain Eukaryota; kingdom Metazoa; phylum Arthropoda; class Insecta; order Coleoptera; family Lycidae; genus Platerodrilus; species Platerodrilus igneus. The sequence goes on along the minus strand of JARFIW010001297.1, from coordinate 1,847,417 downwards.
TCTCATGAGATCCATTCCCAAGATCACTTCTTCTGTAATTTCAGCTACCAACACTCGATGATTAATTAATTTGTCCCCAATTGTCAACATAACGGCAGTCTCTCCGTGAGTACAAATTTTCTCACCACTTGCCGTTCGAAGACACACCGATACAGGTAGCATTTTTCCACGACCAACCAAATCTGGTCTCACAATAGTTTTTGTCGCTCCTGTATCCACGAGTAATCGGACACCCTACCATTAATTCTTCCATCGATATAAATGCTGTCCAGACTCCCCATCGACGATGCAGCACGGATGATAATCTCCGGGCACTACGTTGTGCTGTCGACGTTCGCCCCTTACGTCGACTTGCTTTAGTTTTCCTGCTGCTCAACCGGTTGTTTTTGGTTGAGTGCAGCGTCTCTGTATATGACCAACTTCGCCGCAGTTCCAGCATCGCAGACCCCATCTCCGCGGTCGTTGTCTTTCAAGCTTTTCCACACGGTTGATTATTTCTCTATGCTGTTCTGCGCTTGATCAGGTTCCTCTAAGGCAGACCGAACTTTGTGACTCATTCTGTGTGATGTCTGCTTAGCTGCTTCAAATTCAAGCGCATGAGCCAGTGCGTCATCTAACATCTTTGGCCGTGCTAATCTTAGCGCTTGCTGTATTTCGCCATCTTTAACGCCATCCACAAATGTTTGTACAGCCAGTTGTTCGAGGAAACTATCTGGTGCCGTTGGATATGCCAATCTAACTAATCTGGCGATGTCAGCTTTGAATTCTTGCAGGCTTTCACTTGTCTTCTGCGAGCGGTTCTTAACTTGTGCGTGGTAAACCTGTTGAAGGTGAGCGTCTCCATATCTCATCTCAAGCTTCGATGTTAAGAGGCCGTAATCATTCTGCTGGTGATCGGGAATCGTTTGTAAGATGTTAAGAGCTTCCCCGTAGGGCCACTATTAGAGATAGCCTTCTCTTTGTTGCACCAACCGTTGGCTATTGCAGCAGTTTCAAATTGTTTCAAATATGTGGGCCAAGGTGTTTTACCATCGAATGTAGATGGTTTTACTTTAAATTTAGACGGAATTGACTCGCTTCCTTCCGTGGTTCTTATTTCTGGAATGTTCTGATTAACAACTTGGCTTGGCAATTCAAGTGGCCGCGTTGTTAGTGAAATTACTTGTTCTTGCAGCCTCATCACATCTTCTTCCATTTTTATCAATTTACTGTCCAACTTTTGCTCAACTGTTTTACCTGTTCAGTGAAATCTTCTTTCAATGCAATGGAACTTTCCATTAATCTTCGTTCTAACGTGGCTGTATTTTCACTTAACTTTTCCTCTATTTTCTCAGCATTTTCACTAAGTGTCATTTCCATGCCGTATTTAAATTCTTTAAGGGTCGATTCCAGTTCAACTGACTTCACTAAGTTTTCGTTTAGTGTCACTTCCAGTTTAGCCGACCTCTCCTCCATCTTCTCAGCATTTTCACTAAGTGTCAATTTAGTTTAGCCGACCTTTCCTCCATACCGGATTTAAAATCCTTGAGGAAATTCATTAAAGTGTCTGCCTCCATTTTACTTTGATTTCTTGTCACTGGCATATACAAACTACTTAAATGTCTTTAGACTTGTGTTTTAAATTAATCACTATATACCCCACAAATGCCTGACACCAGTGTAACGCGCTACTACTACCGCGTTTCTTTAATTTAAAACAAGTAATAATAATGGTCTTTATTACTCACTGTTCACAAGTCTAATTAACAGTATATGCTTTATTTATAGATGTTTTCAGTCCACTTAACAATGAAGCACTATTACACTAATGAATTTACAAGCACTAATATCTTCTTAAACTAACTTCTTTACCCTAGGTCCAATAACCACACTAACACAACTATTTGTTTATACACTTCTATTTATTTATGTATACTGCAAGCTGCATGCACATTAGACACAGCATATCATTTATGTATATATTCTAAAAACTCAACTACGTTTACTTTACAACGATATAATTTATATTAGACATTCAAGAATAGACTAACTCTTACATTCATAAGCGGCCTTATATATACCCTGCATTAAGATATGACTCATTATCTAGAACTTTGTAGAAGGATTCTCGAATGCTGAAGAATACGCTGTGCCCCGGGCGTTTGTATGTTTGACGGGTTGCCTAATAGTGGATCGCAACAATATAGTCAGGAGGGGAACTAACTGCATTAGAACAGGAATCAGACATTGAAAATGATGATTTGGGATATCCTATACTTCGAGATGAGTTTGAATTAGCAATAAAAAGTCTGAAAAATGGTAAGGCGCCGGGTACAAATAAGGGGCAAGCAGAAACTCTAAAAGCCGCTGGACAAGCAGTAACAGAAAGTCTCTTCCAACTTGTAAGCTATATGTAAGAGACAGGCGAGATACCCAAAGATTTCAAACGTAGCATCATAGTAACTATACCAAAAAAGAAAGGCGCTGATAGATGTAAAAATTTTCGAACAGTAAGTTTGACAGCACATGTGTCGAAACTATTTACTAGGATTGTACTTAAACGGATGAAAAATCGGGCCGAAAAGGGACTAGGAAAAGATCCATTTGGGTTTAGGCGAAACAGGGGAACACGGGAGGCTATATAGCTCTGGGGGTCATAATAGAGAAGATAACAGAAAAAGATGAAAACGTGTATATGGAGTTTGTAGATCTAGAAGAAGCATTCGACAATGTAAAATGGAAAAAAAATGTTCGAAATACTCAAAAAGATTGAAATAAACTTTAGGAATAGACGGATAGTACATAGCTTATACAAAGAGCAAACAGCTGTCATTGAATTATATCAGGAACGTAAAGAAGAAGTAATTAGGAAAACAGTGAGACAGGGAAGTGCCCTATACCCATTAATTTTTAACTTGTACATCGAAGAGGAAATGAATATTGTCAAATGCAAGGACAAAAAATTGGTATGCTTAAATTTACAGATGATATAGCGGTATTAGCATCTAGCAAAGAAATATTAGGAGCAGCTCTTAATGAAATGAAAACTGTTCTAACAAAGAGATACGGTATGAAAATTAACAGATATAAAACAAAAGTACTAGTATGCAAAGGAGAGGAAAATGAATCAAAAGCTAGAATACAAATAGGCAACGAGAACTTAAAAGAGGTTAAGGATTTTTGCTACCTAGGAAACCAAATAACGTAAGATGGGAAAACCGCATAGAATATAAAACGAAGATTAGCACAAGGTCGTGCTACATTTAACAAGAAAAAGCAATTACTGTATTTAAATACATCAAACACAGAAACGAGGAAAGGATTGCTGGAAGCATATGTGTGGAGCACAGCACTGTATGACTGTGAAGCTTAGACAGTGGGAGAAGCGGACAGGAAAAAGATAGAAGCTTTGAAATGTGGTGCTACAAACGTATAATGAAGATTTCAAGAACAGACAAAGGTAAGAACAAAGATGTTTTTGAAATCGTAGAAGAACGAATGAATTTGTGGAAAACAGTACAAAATAGATCAGATAGGATGATAGGTCACATACTAAGGGATGAGGGAATAGTGCGGAATATATTAAAAGCCGAGAGGTAGAGATAGACCTAGGTTAAACTACTGCACACAGATAGTCAAAGATGTAGGCTGTGTGAATTTCAGGGAAATGTGTAGGCTAGTTCAAAATAGAAATAAATGGAGCTACGCGTCCGATCAGTTCCAAGACGGAATACCTTATTTCGAAAAAAAATAATGGTACTTAAACCTATGATTATTATAAGCAACTACAAGTGTTGGTTTTGCGATTTTCTCAACTAATGTTAATAGTGTGAAATAATTTACTGGAAAACTATTAATTCAGGAATTGCCTGTGTTGGGCGATCTTGGTAGCCGCAGGCTGCTTAACCCCTTTACATACCACTGAATATCGGTGAAATAGGGCATATATTTAGAAACAATAGAAGGGAAACCAAGCTGTATCAGGAAACTGGGTAAGCTAGCTCAATATAGAAATTAGTGAAGGTACGCGTCCAACCTGTTCGAAGACGAAAAACCTAATGACGAAAAACTAATTGCACTTAAACCTTATGAGTACTAATAACAAATACAAGTGTTGGTTTTGGAATATTTCCAAACTAATCATGATTGTGTGAAAAAATTATTGGAAAACTATTAATTCAGCACATGTTCAAGTGTTGGGGGGTCTTGGTAGCTGCAGGCTGCTTAACCCCCTTTACATACCACTGAACATCGGTGTATATTTACAAAACATGAGAAGAGGAACCGAACTGCATTAAACAAGAAAGAGTAATGGCTATGTTCGAAGACAACAACCAGAAACAAGGACAAAGGTGTTGGAAGCATATGTGTGGAGCACAGCACTGTACGTCTTTGAAATAGAAACAGTAAGAGAAGCAAATAGGAGAGGGAAGAAGCCTTTTGGAATGTTATGCTTCAGATGTATGATAATGATATCATGGACACATATAGTTGATAACGAAAAATATAGAAATAGTTGGGCAATAAAGATATCTGTAAAAAACAAAAAAATAATAGGAGAAATAGAAGGACAGGATACGTTATAAGGCATTTTTGGAGTATAGTGCGGGCTATATTACAAGCAGATATAGGAAAAGAAGAGGTGGATGTTGACCTAGATCAGACTATTGCACGCAGATAGTGAAAGATGCAGACTGTGTAAATTTCAAGCAAATGTGTAGGTTAGCTTAGAATAGGAAACAATGGAGGTGCGCGGCTAACCAGTTTCAGGACTGAAGACTCATTGATGATGATCATTTATCCAAATTTTATAACCTTACAATTTAGTACCATCCTGGCGGAGACCATCTAATTTTGGATATATACGTGTACAATTTGTTTTATAAAAAGTATATGATAAGGTATACTAAGTATTCGGAAACCAGAGAATTTTATGCAATTATGAGCTTAAATTGGTTTAAGATAAAACATGCGTTCCATTAATATTAAAGTTATCTGAAGCTAATTAAATTACAATTAATATTGTTGATATCTTAGACTGTCGTTTTAACTTAAAAAACCTTGCAAAGAAAATCGGATTTGCATGGTATACTTTTAACAACCATAACGTTTCTTAACAAAATATCTGCTTCTATTAAAAAGGTTTTTACAAATATGTAAGTTGACAGCAGACTCTAGAAATTATAAACCTAGTACCTAATATCATATCTTAGATAAAGTATGCTGATTTAAACAAAACAATGTCGATTATTTTTTATTACGCGAATATCCAATCGAGGTGCTCTGTGGATGACGTAAATTAATTATATTAAAGATATTTATTGGACCATTGCGACAACGGTCTAGAATTGAAAAGGGCAAAGCCACTAAGCAAAAAAATTGTACGCGTGATAGCTACTAAGGTGTTTCTAAAGAAGCATTATAAAGTTTAGAAATTAAAAGACACAAAGTCATAAAGCGAACAACAGAATGATTGAGGGCTACAAAGGTGTATTTAGAGAACTGTTAGTTAATTAACTATTTTAATACTTGTTTAATGTTTAAAATTTATCCAAGGGATTATTATTTTTGTATCACTAATTTTAATCTTGTAGTACCCATTGACATTGACACTTTTACCTTCAAAATTCTGAAACATATTTTTGTAATTTAAAATTAATATTTTAAATCTAAGTCAAACCTCACATTCGTAACTATTTAACTTTTAAAATTTATTTATTTGTTTACTATTGTATTTATTTAGTTACTCCTGAAGAAGAGAAAAATAAAATCTCGAAAGCCTGAGTTAAAGAAAAAATAGTAGACTTTCTTAATTGCTGCAATCCCCAATAAATTGAATTATTTTAAATTAATATTCAGCAAATAAAACGTGAAGATTATATATATATATATATATATATATATATATATATACAGGGTGTCCACGTCCTCCGTAAAAGTTCCATAACTTTTATGTTATTCAAGATATCAACTTCCGGTGTTTTTGAACGATAGCCACGGCCAAGCTGCACAATTTAAAAATATTTTCACCTATATACAGGGTGTGCCGATATGGTTTCCAACCCAAAGTTATGTTTTTTTAAATAAAATACCCTAGATTTGATACCATATTCTAAAATCTCTTTTGATGCTCATCAAAATTATATAGAGGTACTATAGGTCTACAATGGACGGTTTGCTTTTTATGTGTCATTTTATGTCAAAATCATGTCAACTTTAAAAAATTGCAGAAGTTTTGTTATTGAACTTGGAGAGTTGATTCTTTCACGACATAATTTTTCATATCCTGTTGTATTATTATCGATAGCGCGATGTGCTTGTTTTTTCCTTTTATTGTACAAGGTGAAGCAAAACGCAAAATGAACAAAAAGTCAATTTTTTTAAATGGCACCCGCCATATTGGATTTTGCCATTGAATAGCGTAGTGTAGTGTGTTGTTTCGAAACTACAAGGAGGGTAAACAGAATATTTATAACAGTGAATTTCAAAAACGTGGTTATGTAATTTTAAAAAACCTTTAAGAATAAGGAAGTAAATAACCGTATAATTGTAAATATGTATGTTCCATATAATTATTCTAAATAAAAAAGGGCTTTTTAAAATTTGTAGTAGTACTGAGAAAAAATAAAGTTTTATGGAAACACGTAATTACAATACAAAGTAAATTCCATACGATGTCATAAGCATATTTGTACAATGAGTTCATTACATAAAAACACAGTCTTTTTGATAAAACTCACAGATATCAGGTTTCGGATAATTTAATCGATCATGCAATACAATGTATTCATTCATGTTGCTGAAGGTATAAAAACGTGACGTTAATGTAAGTAAAGCATATGACATCACGCTCTTTCATGTGTTTAATTTCGTATGCTTAATAGGAGACTGGACCATAACACGACCCCTTTTTCCCAAGGCATGCAGAGTGGGAGGAATGACAGAAGTTGGACAACCGACGGAATAATAAATTAATTACGCGTGAACCGTAACAAAAAGGCATGTGAAAAGTTATCATGATTAAGGGAAGTCGAGCAACCCCATTGATTGGAAGATTGACAAATGTGGATTCCAGCTGTTAAAATGGATGGTACTCAGTTGTAAGGTTAGTAGAAATTATAAATTGTTCTGTTGTTTCATGGTGACATGTATTTATGAAATTGGTTTAACTGGACATTAAGAGTGTAAAACGTTCCCCCGTGTTTATGTTGTACTATTTACTTTATTAAATTTACGAAGCCTAAACAATGGAGTTGAAATAACGGAAGTGGAAGATGTGGTTAAATAGTTACAGGAAATAACAAAAAGTTTGTACAAGCCGAAAGTGACTAATTTATATATTTTCAGATGCTGTATGTGTACCGGTTGTGAGGAAGATTGTTAGGCTACTTGTAATTAACAGGAATTAGATAATCTTTAACCTTTGTGAGTACATGTTTTCAGGAATAATGTTATACGACTTGTTTTAAAATTTATTTAGGTAACTGTAAAAGTTTTCTATATACCAGTTTACAGGAATGATAGTGTGGTGCTGTATTAAAAATAAATTTAGATACCGCAGTGAAACTTCGTTTTTCATTATTGAATACATCGATTAATCGAAAGAGAAACTCGATGACTCGTTGTCCAGAAGATTGTCACTAGATCAGTTAGGCCCCATATATTTGACAAGGTTAATATTATGGATAACGTAACTTGAAATTGCACCTAATTAATTGTTTCATTTTTAGATTTTTGTTTCCTTTCTTTCATTGTTTCTGCGTAGGGACCCACTCCCGTAGAACGGCATTGTTCGGTGCATTTTTAATTTGGTACGGGTTTCCGTCTCTGTTGCGCAATTCCAAATTTAGTAATTCAACGCTTCGTTCGCCCGTAACAATTTTTTTAAGTTACTGAAAGCTGCATAAATAGCGCTCGTAGGTTAATACGCTCTGATCACGTACACCACTAAAAATGTCAAACTTTACGATAAAAGTGTCAGTTGCCAGATTGCAGCATTGGTTTAACGCAATCCCGTATTTAGAGGATGGCCCTTGTACAGGGAATATACGAGGTTTCTTTACAGTCCGAAGCTACCGAAACTTATGTCTACTCATTGGAGAAACGTTAGCAGATAAATACAGTCTGGAAACTATTACCAAAATTAGATACCAAATTATCTTTTATGTCTTAGTTTGTCATCTGCACTTCAAGTAATTCTGAATTAACAATCGTCTACAGTGTTTGTGTTGTTAAATATTTTGCAATATCTCATAATTTATGCGTTTCATGAAAGACGCTTTCAGCAAGTGTTATAATCAGTTAACGTATTCCGTACAAAGAAAACGCATTGACTTAAATATAAATGTTGAAAATGCCGCCCTAGAAATGTGACATAAAAGTATCGGCTTAGGCTTTTAAGGGTGTAGAAGTTTGAAATCTACATGAACTTAGCTCTCTAAAAGCAAAAGCTTTACTTGATATATTCGCTGTTAAAACGAACAGAAACTTACAAGATTTGAGTCGAGTACCTTTAGAGTAGTGGGTGGGAACTTCTTTCAAAGGCTAAGGTTTTAGCACTGACAAGTGACTGGGCTGCAGGCTTTTAAAGGATCCTGGATATGTGATGTTACAGTTGGAGGGTAAGAAGGGGACGCACTTATCTTGGAAGTGAGAATCCATTAAGAGGACCAAATCTACTTTTTATTGCATTCTTTACACACACACCACACACACACATGACATTACAGAACGCATTAACTTCAAGTACAAAATTGTGTTGGCGATTTGGAAAAGTTTGTAAGAATGGGTGACATATACTTCACATTAATTAGAATAGAATTTTAATCTTTTATGAGTTTTTCATTTTTGAGTACGAAACAGGATTGAATAACTAATTTGCTAGTAAATTCATTTCTAAAGTATTTCATTTATAATTATTATGTAACTCAAGTGGGTATTTTTACCTATGTATAATTGTAACTGTGACTCCAGTTTTATGTATCACATAAGTAATACTAATTTTTTGTCTACCGGCCACACTTTGAAACATATTAGGAAGTTGCCAATTTAATGTATTTCGATATGAGAGTTTTTAATCTGAGAAAAATTCTTTGTTGGAACCTTCAGCATTCGTACTTATAGCTGTAATATAAAAAATTTCCCACAAACAAAATTTTGAGCCCTTTTTCTTAAGAATATTACAAAACAAAAACTTCTCTTCGACCAATATTCGCTAAATTTCTTAAAACTTTATTAGAAGTTGTAAAATTTAAAAGTTCCTGATTGAAAGCCCTACTAATGTTTATTTTCAGTGGAAGTGGTAACGCGATGCGTTACGCAAGGTTAATTAAATAAGAAATACATAATAATTAATTGTGAACAAACTAATTTGTTATAGGAATACCCTGTAGAATCTTTATTTCATATTAAATATTGTTTACAAGTCAAGATTGGTAATTAAATCCCTAACTTTTATTCTAAACTACTCTAAAACCACACGTACGTAAATAAACTAATTCTAATTTAATTCATAAAATTTTGTAGTAGAAGCATTGCATGCGTTTTTAAAAAACTTTCAGAGTTGCTGTAAAATTTATTAAAATGCATCTTAAGATATGAGCTTTAAAGGTTGTTGCATAAATCCAGGCAATATGCGAGTTTTAATAAACGTGTTGCAAATATCATAAATTAAACTACAATTTTGCTTAAATACAATGTAATCTGTACGGGCCAAGTCATGAAAGTACACACTTATTGAATTACCAAAAATTATGCAATCTTTTACACATATAGACTGCAATAAGGTTTCAGATAACAAAAAATTACAGATACTCCTACATAAATTAGAGCTTAATAGGGACTTTTTACGTGCTATTTGACATAGAATGTGATGGTAATATTGCGCACTGATATGAAAACCCCGGGACGCTAGATAAAATAGTAAGAGAATTAAAAAAATAAAAACCAATTAAGATAAAGTTAAAATAGTCTTATAGTAATTCCAATTCCCTTGAGAATGTGCGGCGATCGACATGTAAAATAAAATATCTTTGCAAGAGGCTGGGTATTCTTAATAGCGAAATTGCGGATTTAGTGTCGACAAACCCATTTATAAAGGGGCTGGTAGAAATTCCTGCATTAAATTGGAACTGTGAAGTAACGTTTGAAAAAAACTGCATTATGAATTTTTAACTTGTAATTGTGTGTTTTGGTAATAAGACAGTAACCGAACTGATTAGTAATTTGAGATTAGAGTCATTAATGGAGTTTAAGTAAAAGTATTAAATGTAAAATATTTTGGAATGGACAGTGGCACGGTGTATCGTTGGAATTGGGCTGTTTTCTTGTTTAAAGAACGGCATTACTATTAATTTGAGCTTCATAAATGTGGAATAACAGTCTTTCACGTAAACAAAAACATCACTTAGGCTTGTGACGACCGACTGTTTGGCGCTCTTTCAGGGTAAGTAAGTAATAATGTAATGCAGAATGCTAGTTTTTTTTATTTCTTTATTTTCTTTTCGCATTTATCTTTAGGAACCCACTTAGACGCCGACGCATCCCTTTTATTGTTACGGTAAAAAAATTACAAACCGTAACAAACTTGTGAACGATTCAAAAACGTAAAATATTTTTGATTAAAAATCTTTGACGGCCGATTTAAAGTTTTTGAAATTGATCAAAAATACTAAGAAGCAGTGAAAAAATGATAAGCAAAATAAGAGTAGTGGAAAAATATAGCATAAAGTTCAAAATTTCAAAATATGTTTCGCCAGTATGCATCTGATACTAAAATATGGCTGTGTAACATGTAAATTTCTATTTTACTCTATGTTCGTTGTGTGCTCTTTCATTTACTAATTCGTAGCCCCAAAGTTAGGGTTTATGTTTAACGGCACATGAACCATACTAAGTCAACAGTAGCGAAAGTTAAAGTGCGATGACGGAAGTTGTAGTATTTGGTGTGTGTAATTCTTTAAAAATATTTTATCGCTGGATTTCTATTCGGCTAAGTTTAATGATGGAGTTGGACGTTCTGGATCAAGTAAATGATCTGTAAGATAGAAGATGGACCAAAATGTTTACCGTATAAGACATTGCTCACAACCACAGAAGCAAAAAAATGAGTATACGCAATCACGTCTTATTTAGCAGTCCAGAGAGCACAACCACTTTTTACTAGATTCTCATCCCCAACACAGTTGGTTGTCATGTACGTAGTGTAGAATTCTTAGAAAGGCCTCATTATGTTTAAAAATTAAACCCTATTTATTTACTTAATTTAGAAACCCTAAGCCCCTGGCTATTGTATACTCTAATTACAACTTAAGCTTCAAGTATTGTTAGTTGCCGTCTAGGTCTTTATCTTTACGGTTGATTGTATGTCAGACAATACTTTGCATTGCGCTGACATCAATGCGGCGCTGTTAGTAGTGATTAGGTCAGTTCAACACCTACCGAGCACCTGGGACTGAAGTTGGAAATCGCCCGGAAGTAGATAATAGTTATTTCATCTTGAACAATGGAAAGTGATATTATTTACGTAATTCATATCACTTATTCAATTCTTTAAGCGCGGCCAATTCCTGGCAGATGATGCTAGTAATTTAAAGCATGCGTTTACTGCAAAGCCATGGACGAGTAAAACATGTGCCGTCGTGTAACTTTTTTGGTTTATACATCACTGCAGTATCTACTTATATAGTACTGGTGTGGTTTGTTCATCTTTATATTTGGACACTTCATACACAAAACGATATGAATTGATGAGGCGAATCTATGATTTGATATCTTTGTCAGCAGCTGAATTATATGTGAGTTGACTTGTAGATCACCTTTTTGTCACGTTTAAAGTATGTCAAGATGGCCGTAAGTAATATTTCATTCTTACATTGGTGTTTATTGCGACGTCAATATATGGCGAACGAATTTTAGAAAAGCCACTCAGAAGTATTGTGGTGTCTACATTTTGGTTAACATTGACAAGTAGAGAAATATAAACGGTTCAAGTTTTTTGTTGTCGTTGATATAATGAAAATTATAATTTGCATTAGTTCCATAAATCAAAACTCGATTTTATTTTATGTAAACCTTTGTATTTGCGTAGCTTTATATGTGGTAATCAAAGTATCTTAAAGAGCAGTTATTTAATGTGTACTTTCTTTTATAGACAAAATTCAAATAGTCCGTCGGACCAGCAGTAATTTATAACTGTTGTATGCCATTTACAATCACCATTACTATAATGTTATTATTTAGACTTTAGTTAACTCCTTTCGGAATTGGTTTAAATAAAAGTAAATGTCCTTTGTGTTAATGAATCCCAAAAACTTGATATTTCAGTATAAATGCTTAACAAAAAATTGTTCATTTATCATTTAGTGTATCGTGATTGTCAAAAATATTAAGTAATGATTTACGAATACATTGTCTCAACTGGCCTTTGAAATTTCATTTCTTTCTTAATACTATTTGAGGCTTGAGTTAAAGAATTTAATAATAAAAAAAAGTTTTTTTGTAGAGAAAACTCAATGAATCGAAGCTATCGTTTATTAACTATTGCACAAGTGAAATTCAACGTGATGAACTAAGTAAAAGGAAAACAGTTCTTCATAACCTCTTAGTAAACTCGGCTGTTGTTTCCTTTATATTTATTATTTCATTTGAGATGCAAAGTACGGCCTCTTGTGCATAAATAATATTGTTTTATTTCAGGTGCTCTTGTATTGTATAGCATAGGTCGTATAACTGTCCTGCTTTGTGTAATTTTTTGAGTTTCTGTACCTCTCCTAATCTAAAGATATAGTGGCACCTAGTCACTTTTAGTCTTTACCATCTTTTACAATAAATCATATCCCTCTTTTGACGGTAGGGGTAGAGCAATAGGTAGAGATCATAGTTTCAGAAACCTATTTATTATTTCCACCGAATTGGTCTAATATTGGTAACCGGCAATAAAATGTATCTTAGTTCTGTATGTGTCGTACAATTTTGTAGACTCCTTACTGCGAAATTGTTCATCACTGGCAGTTATGATATACCGAAGGGTGCCGTATACTAGAAAGATATGAATTTCAGTGATTTTAGAAACAGTAGAAGCAGCAGCAGTTCGAAAAGAAAACAAACATATATTCAATAAAGCAATCAGTTACCACAAGAATAAAGCAAAGTTCGTTGGACGAGCGAGGTAAAGGATTAACCAAATCAACACACAAAACTTGCAAACGTTGAGAAGGTGTAGCATGTGTAGACGAATGTTTAGGAGATTGTTGTTGGACTATTTTGAATGCCGAGCATAAAACCAACACAGTTGTTTACATTTCTAGCGATTTTGGTTCTCATCTTCATCTTGACAACTGTCCTATATACTCCCAAATGACCAGCAGTAGAGACATTATGATTTTCCTCCAAGATACGTCGTTGTCACTCATTCGGTACAATAAACTCCAATACCAACAAATTGTTATCCATAAAACCAAGTGTTATCAATAAGTTAGTGTTGTGACTCTCACAAAGAGACAAATTTACAGAGTAACGGCGGTGTATCTTAGAGAAAAATCACGATGCCTCTACTACTCATCATTTAGGAGTACCCAAGACAGTTACTAACTGGAGCATAATATAATAAATAATAGTATAAATTGTATGGTACAAGATGATGTTTTGTTTTTATCTAACTTTATCTTAACAATTACTAAGTTGGAGGATACTAGATCCTGTGTATTTGACTAGAGAACTGCGCTAATTTCTTAGAATTCCTATTCTTTAGTCTATTTCTTTTGTCTTTGAGAACAATAAAGTTTATTATAAAAGGCAACTCCTATTATGTGAATGTTGTTCAATTTTGATAAAATATATCACCACATTAAAACTCTTTATATAAACAACATCGTTTTGTTAAATTGCAATCTACACCTAATTATTTGATGTCATGAACTATGACTTCATTAGCGTTTTTTGATAATCAAGATAGGTTTAGGTGATACAGTGGGTTTTTGAAAGAGCGTTTGAAAAATGAGCTAATTCGGTACTGCAGCTAAATTACACAAATTGTGCGGTTTATACCTATAGTTATAGCACCTGCTTGCTCACTCGGTAGGTTTAAGGGTTGGTGTTTTTTGCGTTGTGTCTAAATATGATTAAATACAAATGACGTTCGCATTATAACTTTAATTGATGCCAATTAAAACACAAATAACTTCACAAACAAACTGAAATACAAAGTTCAACGTTCCCAGATCTTAAATTATAAGTGTGACGATACCGAAGTGCATCACGACTTGATCGTGGACGGACTTGTACTACTCTCTTCGCGAACTCATTATGTAGGAGTTCTAACAGGTTTTCATCACCTGTCGAGCGCACGTCGGGGCTGGCATTACAGCGCGCGTTACACTACCACCCCCCTGGCCGTGTTCTCGTCCCGGGGAGTGACCAGCACATGAACAACTGCACATTTCCTTGGAGGTCGGCTTCTCTTTCGTTTTAGTATCAGCGGCTGCTCATCTGAAGCAATATTAACCGGCGCTAAAGACGACACATGGTAAACGCCTAAGGGTTCATCGACCGAATTCGTTCCTGTAATTTCATAGCTAGTAGGAGATACCATTCTTCTAATTTTATACGGACCATCCCTTTTGGGATAGAATTTTGACGTCCTTCCCTTAATTGCTCAAACTATGGGTTTTGACCCAAACTAAATTGTCAATTTTATAAGGTGACACATGTGTCCTCTTAAACATTCCTCTGGTCTTGTTTTATTTCGGCCGGTTCTTTTGCTTCGTTCCAAGCCTAGGCAATATTCTCTAAATAGGGCGTAATTTGAGTTACAAAAGGATCACTCTCTAACACCACTTTAACGTAATATCTGACACCGTCCACGGTCCTTAAATCTCTCTAAGGTAAGCAGCTGAATATCCAGTGCTTTCACACCATACTGAACTCATAGCAAACCGTATAGACGGTAAGTTTTCTGGCCAACTTTTATGATCGGTTCCTACAAGAATAGCAAGACCAGGTTTCAAGTCTCGATTTTTTCGTTTGACCATATTAGCACATGGATGATATAACGGAGTAAATGTCTCTTTAATATCCAGAACATAACATACTTGTTGCATAACGGCTGAAATAAACTGAGTGCCATCATCGGAAATGATTTTTCTTGGAATTCCATAACGCAGGAATATCTCATCTACGAGTGTAGCAGCGCACTCTTCGGCTGTTGCTTCAACTAGAGTAAGTAATACCACCCACTTTGTAGCTGTATCCTCTACAATTAAAATCTATTATTTCCTTTTTGCTCCTTCAGGTAACGGTTCAAAGGTCTACGAAAAGTACTTCAAACGTTTGTGCGTAAGCTTTGGTTTGCAAAGTACCTGGCGGTTTCTGGTTTGTTGCCTTATATCTCTGACAATCCGGACACTGGTTAACATATTCGGTGATATATTTTCGCATACCAGTAAAATAATATTTTTTGGCGATCCGTTGCAAATTTTTTTCTATACCATAATGTGCAGCGGTTGGCGCATCATGAAGTTCCTTGAATATAATCACTCTTTTGTAGGCAGCAACCACAAGTTGAACGTGTTCCTCATCAACAGCAACATATCGATAAAAAACTCCCTGCGACAGTGAATATCCAAGATCTGTCCATTTAGCAAATTCTACATCATTAGGGTTCTCAAAACTGCAAATTATCTTTTATAACTCAGGATCTTTTAATTATTCCTGGCGGATATCATTAGCTGAGCGATGTGGCAACTCTATTGCAATTAAGCAAACATCGCAAATTTGGTTTTTGGGATGTTCGCATGGAGGGCGAGACAAAGTGTCAGGAACCACATTTCTTATTCCAGGCAAATATTCAATTTTAATGTGATAATTTTGCACCTTCAAAGACCATCGAGCTAATCTCCCACTTGGTGATTTCAATCTCAAAAGCCATCTCAAAGGTTGATGATTGGTTTGCACTGTAACCGGTGAACCTTCAATACAACCCCTAAATTTATTTAATGCCCATACTACACTAAGAGCTTCTCGTTCCGTAGTTGTATGATTTCGTTCTGCACTGGTTAAAAGTCTACTGGCATACTCAATAGGTTGTTCTTCCTCTCATTCCCCTTAAATTAACACTGCACCCAACGCGTATCTACTAGCGTCTGTACGTATAATAAAAGGTTTAGTCTCATCACTCTGTTTCAAAATCGGAGCAGTCACTATTAAGCGCTTCAATGTATCAAAAGAATTTTGTTATGCATCATCCCAGTACCAGATAGCATTTTTCTTTGCAAATCCATTTACAAAACACCGATACCAACTAGCAGTCTGTAAAAATGACTGAACTTCCTTCACATTACCCGGACCAGATCTATCTGCAATTGCGGTCGTCTTTTCCGGATCAACCAAAATTCCACTAGACGTAATAATATGTCCTAGGTACCATTGCGCTCGTGAAAACACATTTTTCGTGATTAGCACGTAGTTTAAATTGGTCCAATCGATCAAACACTAACTTTAAATCTTGTATATGGTCATCGAATGTACTTGATAAAATTATACAAACGTTCAAATATGTGAGTACCAGTACACCATTTATTCCACGACGGAACTAGTTCATAAGTATTTGAAACGTACTTGGAGCCGTTTTTAGGCCGAATGGTAATCTTAAGTAGCGATACGTTCCGAAAGCTGTTACAAATGCAGTCTTATCACGATCGCGTTCACAAACATTAATTTGGTAATAACCTGACCTTAACTCTATAACGGACTTGGCGGCGTGCAAAAAATCGTCTATACGCGGTAATGGATACGCATCACTCTCGGTGATCGCATTTAACTTTCTATAATCCACGCACAACCGTATGCTACCATCGCCTTTTGGTACAAGTACAACGGGCGCAACCCATGCACTGTCACAATCCTCAATATCCCTTCATTTAATAAACGATCAAACTCAGACCTTAACAATTACTTTTTCGCTGGGGATAACCTATAAGGAGGCTAGGAGATAAGTGCGTGATCTCCTGTATTTATATAAAGCGTTGCGAATGGGGTAATGTGTTCCCCCAGATTAAAGGTATCCTTTCTTTCATCTAGTAAAGCACTGAAACGACGGCGTTCCTCAGAAGTCAAAATCCTTCCCTCATCTGACCTCAAAAAATTAAAACTTTTTAGTTCGACTGGCGAGATACTACTTTCAGTGGTTTGCATATCGGAAGTATTCTCAAAAAGCAAGGGAAACTTTTGACTGGACGAATCCGAGAAATTCCATACTTGAGCAGAAACGTCTAAAACTAAATTCGCATCTCTTACAAAATCGATTCCAAACAAAGGGTTATTTTTTAATCAGGCAGAATTATAAATTTTGTTGGTACATCCCTGTCCTCTAATTTTATATTAACAGAGGTTGTTAATACGTCCTTTAATTTGAAAGAACCGTCAGCAAGCTTGATTGTGACCTTTTCTTTATCAAAACGAACGCCTTCATTTTCTAACACGCGATACAATTTACTATCAGCCATACTTGGCTTAGCTGCTGTATCTACCATGCCTAAACCTCATGGCTTAAAATAATGACTTTTAGAACCGGTCTTGGCTGAGGTGAAATCCAGGTGTCAGCACTGAGAAATTCCAAAGCAGCAGTCTCGATAGATTTACAAGAAGGGCAGTTTGCACGAATAAAACTTAGCTATCCGCATCCATAACATGGCCAAGGACTTTCCTTATTTTCACCATTTTCCTGGCGAGAAGAACTACTCGATTTTTGTGCGTCGTCCACTTTAGATTGCTTGGACAGAAGTTTTTGACATTCACCTTTAACGTGACCTGAATTCTTACAATAGTGACATCGTACCCGCTTATTATTATTTTCTTTCGGAAACATCGCAATATACCGTTCAAAGGTTTCCTATACTAATCTAGTTTGGGATAAAGTTCATTGAAATCACTTACTTTATCACGCGGAACTTTCTCTCGAATTTTACTATTTAAGCGTCTGTAAGTCATATCTAACTGAATCTCTTCACTTAACATTCCTGAGGGTAATTGGGCAATAATCGAACGTGCTTTACAAATAAACACATCGGTGAGAGTAACAGAATCTTGTTCATATGCGAATAATTCTCGGTACACCCTGTTTGGAGGTGTTTGTGGTCCAAAAATTGTTTTCAGTAATTTTAGCGCGTCCTCCCACCAACTTAGCTTTAACTCCCTGATACCACTTTGACGCAAATCCGTCGAACAACATCGGTAACCCTTTCAATACATTTGCATCCGATACTCTCATACTGTTACCCAATATCAAAGTACACGTGCCGAACATAGAACAAGGGCCTAGAAAATCGGGATCCCCAACTCATATTTTGCAACCCTTAAACTAGCGAATCTATTGCATGCCCATTCCACTAACCTTTTTCAACATACCTTGTATAGGAAAAGAAAGTATATAAATATGATTGCGAATCCTGCAAAATTCAGTACCCTTAGTGCTTACCACAGCCTGAAGACTCAACTACAGTGCTCACCATAGTCTGTTAGCTACCTCAACCAGCAGTGCTCCCCATACCCTGCTTAAGAATCCGACTAGTCACGCTGCCAGCCGCCGCACCTGGGGCACGTATCGCAGTGCTCTCCATAGCCTTCTTAAAATTCTGATCCGCTGCGCTTCCCGACGTCGTACCTGGGGCTCGTATAGCAGTGCTCTCCAAAGCCTGCTCAATACCTGACCAGTTATGCTGGCCGGCGCCGTACCTGGGGCACGTCGCCATAGTTTAGCACAAGTAAACCACCTAATAAGAGTGCTCCTCATAGCCTGCTTAATATCTGATCAGTTACGCTACCCGTCGCCGTACCTGGGGCACGCATTAATACTTTATTACTCCACGTTGTTCCACAGGTGAACCGCAACTTCCGAAGAGTCCCGAAGACCTCCGAGGACGTCTGGACCTCTTCAAACAATAAATACTTTCTTATTTTTGTTACTCAAGCTCTTAGTCAGCCTCGCAAGTAAAACCCGAGGATTTCCGAAGACTTCCGAAGCCTACCGAAAACTTCCGAAACTCTCAATATTGTGTATATAGTCAATGTATAGTTTTTGTATGTATATCATTAGTATATATAACTCCGCGTTGTTTCACAAATAAACCACGAAGCTTTCCGAAGATTACCGAAAAAGTCCGAAGACTACCGAAGACCTTTGAACCTTTCCAAACTCTGTATATATCTGTTTACTTAGTATTTAAGTTTCTACTTGGTTACGCGAGCAACCACGAAGCCTTCCGAATATTGCTGAAGATTGCCGAAGACTTCCGAAGTGTTTAAAAATGCATAAACTGTTCATTTTGACTTTTTACTTGTATATTTGTGTACTTATGAACTGTCTCTTATCCGTATCAGCTAATGTCGGACCTGTTTGTTGAGTTAGCGCAAATCGCGACAACATCTGTTGAAATTGTTCGTCACTAAAAACCACATTTTGTAGAATAATTTTCAGAACAATGTTCGACAATAATTTTATCAATAATACCGTTTAAAATATCAGAAACGATTTTCGTTGCAAGCACACGCGCGTGAAAAGTTCGCAGTGACGTTGAACGTAAACAATATCTTGCCTGACCTTCCGTTATGTTAGGACAAGATACACAAAACAATGGAATACGGAAAAAACAATGCATTCTACTTACAGTTGATTCTCTTGTGTAGTTTCATACAATATAGCTTCCCTATCTCGTTTCAGGTATCCAAATTGCAGTGTAAACAAACACATAACACGATATTTATCACTACAACTAACGAATTATTATACCATCTACATGTGTGTATCTTCTCTCCGAAATAGGAATTTCACAGGGAGCATAAAATACTTAAACACAAACGATTTCAAATTTTGTTGCAAAATAACGAGAACGTTTATGTACGTAAAATCACATCGGCACCACGTGGGTAGCCATATAGTTTATTTACTCAAAATCTTTGTCTTTTGAGTATATAGTGTATGCATTCTTAGAATTTGTTTTCAACTACAGTCATAGCGATTTTGTATAGCCCACAGGAGTGCAGCTTTGGGTCCTTTACTGTTTGTACCTGTTAGTAGTGACCTTTATACTGTTATACTATTACACATTTAGATTGCCTTTATCTTCACAGGTCGTGCTGAATTACAAAACTTCAGTGCACTTCTACATAAAAGCATCAAATAGTGTGGAGCTGTAAAGTGACCACAACAATCATTTTATAATCTAATTGAAATTGACTTTTCCTATGGCAGACAATAGTTCAAATTTTGTGCTCCATTGTGGGTATCGATCTGTTTTATTTTCACATTGAAAGTGTGGTAAACTTAAATCAGTAGGAATGTAGCTGATTTCGTAACCTTTGGATGCTGACAACAAGATCACCAGATATTGTGGCGATTTTGTCGGCATTGCTCTCGCACACATTGGAGTTAGTTGAACCTTGTTTTAGCGTGCTCAATGTAGTATATGTCCTAAATTGCGCTCGTTGACTTCAGGTGAGTGACTCTATCTTGCTCCTGCGGTAATTGTATTCTTTACTCTCCTGTTGTTGCTCCATCTAGTTGTTACCGTCATTCCCCCCTCCCAACCAATTCTTAAGTTGCCTACTTACCTTATTTATTCCGTTGACTTGTGCATTTTTCTCCAATTATTAACTCCGTTGCTGCTTTTCATTCTCTGGCTATTTACAAAAAAAAGAATGGTCAAATAAGACAGCATTCGCTAAACAGATCTAATGAGCTGATATGCATCGAAACTGGCCTCATTTTATGACAATTATTTTCAACTGAGCCTATATCTAGGTTATATGCTCTGTAAGATTTTATTAAAATATTTAGTACTAATTTAAAAATACCATCTTATTTAATAAGGGAGAATACAATTTGTGGAATGTTTTAAGTGAAACAATAACGTAAGATCCTAAAATTCATGGGTACAGTTGATTCGTTTTCGACAGCACTTAAACAAATGGCAATTCTAATACCTAGAATGAATACTCAACACATTTTTGATTCGTATGATGATATTTTCATATTCAGTCAAACGGTACTAAAATGATTTTTGCTCCAATTAGGGTTACTACTACTGTAAAATGTATCGAACAGGATAATCTTACATAATGGAGCTAACAATATGAAGTTCCAGGTGATCCAACACATGTCGATTACAAAAAGTTGTTGTGATCCACCCCATTCTGCGACTTTTAGCTAGCACGGTACTGTTTGGATTCCTTTTTTGTTGCGGTATACGGTGCGGACTATTTTGTTTGCTTACTTTATATTTCTATTTTATCCGCACGCAATATCGTAACAATCCTTACAAATTACTAACATGAGTTACACTGTGCAACCGCACACTATTTATGACGGATGAAAAAGACACCCGCAATAAAATTCGTAAACGTACGAATAAAGTGGATAAGTTGTTACGCGTCAATTAGCTACACAACGATTTTATTTTAATAATCATCTTTTAGAAATAGTTTTATTATGTTTATTATATATTTCGTGAAATGAAAGGCTAACTAAGGCATTTTGCATACTTCAAAAAATGTACGTCGTCTTTGATCAATCAGGATGCATTGCAAGGAAAGTTGGTAGCTGGAACAAGCGAATAAGTTATTTGCAATTACGGCATTCTACACGTACCTGTATCTAAAAGGTGCAGTGCTTATTAGTATAGTGGTGAAATTTACCCGTCGAATCCATATACCTTTCTGGTGTCGTATCTTGCCCTTTGTCTTGTCTCTTTATGTTGTATGTAAACTATGAACTCCACTGCCAATCTGGACTAGATAGGCGTCAATTGCAGCACATGCTCTGTAGAACCAAAAAAGAGAAATAACGTAATTGGTATTTCATGTGGCCAACGCTGTCTGCAAGGATCCGTTAATAGATTTTAGAGTAATTTAATTACTTAGAAGGACTCAAGAAATTTAAGTCTAGCATAGCAATTGTGCATGACTAATTAATGAAGTCCATTTCGAATGGACCTGCTCCTTGCCGAAGTTCTAGATTACTAGAACAGGTGAAATGGCTTGCATGTTCTAATGAATTAAAAAGCCAAACTACAGGTACAACCAAAGTGGTAGGGTCGTTAGTGAGGAACCAGACTAAAACAGCTCCCCGAAAGAGGGGTCGGTATGGCAGTCTAAGACACACTCCCGCCATGTGGAAGACAACGGGAAATACCCCACATTATCTCCCAAGTACACAACGTACTTAAATTGTAATAAACATGATGGCATTCTCTTTGGTAAAAGATTCCGGAGTTAAAATAGTCCCTATTCGAATCTCCGGGAGGGGACTACTTCGGAGGATGCGATGGAAAAGTTCAGAATAAGAATAGGCAACATTTTGCGAGTCGGAGAGTGGAATGTTAAAAGTACGAAGCAATTAGGAAGCTAGGGAACCTGAAAATTGAAATGGCACTTGACATAGATGGGATCAACGAAGTTCGGTGGCCAGAGGCGGAGGATTTTTGGAGTGGAAACTTCAGGGTAATTCATACAAGAGCAGAGGTAGAAAATTTGGGTGTGGGGATAGTTATGCAAAAAAAGATAGGATACTGTGTCGAAAATTACTTACAAAAGAACGAAAGAGTACTCATGGTTAGATTAGAATCTAAACCGGTAAACACAGTAATAATACAAGTATACATGCCCACCTCTAGCTACAGTGACGAAGAAGTAGAAGCGATCTACAAAGATATCAAAGATATACTGAGATACGTAAAAAGACATGAAAATTTAATAATTACAAGAAATTTTAATGCAGCGGTAGGTAAGGGCAGGGAAGGAGTTATAGTAGGTTTATTCGATTTAGACATGAGAAATGACAGGGGAAATTGAGCTGGTAGAATTTTGCGACAAGAACGAGTTAATCATCACAAACACATTATTTCAACATTATGCTAGAAGAAGATACACGTGGAAGATGCCATTAGATATAGGAAGATATTAAATAGATTACATTCTTGTAAGACAACAGTTTAGGAATCAAGTAAAAGACTGTAGAAGCTACTCAGGAGCAGATAAAGACACTGACCACAACATCGTAATTATGAAGGCCGCACTTAAATTTAAAAATTCGAAAAATGGAAGGGAAAAAGGCAGTTTGACTTTGAGAAACTAAAAGATAAAAATATTCAAGAAAGATTCGAAAAAATGTCAATGAATTGCTGAAAGATATCGGGCCAATTTCAGATACTAAGAAGGAAGTAGAATGGAATAACATTAAATCCAGCCTAGACATGGCGGCTAAAGATATTCTAGGGTATACACAAAAAGAAAATAAGAAACCATGGATAACAGAGGATATTCTGAATTTAATAGAAGAAAGACGAAAATACAAAAAAAAATTAGACGAAACAGAAAACAGAGATCAAAACCATAAAATAGGAAATTATTCGCTAATGCAGGAAAGCTAAAGAACAATGGATTGAAGAAAAGTGCAAAGAGATACAAACTAAGATGGAAATTGAAAAGATAAACTAATTATAATCAATTTTAGGGATATAAAACCGTATAGCAAAAATATAAAGCACGTGTGAAGAAACGTCATTATAGAAAATGTACAAAAAGTGGGCAGACGGCAAGAATATATAGGGAATTTATATGCAGGAGAGGAACTAATAGCATTAGAACAGGAATCAGACATTGAAAATGAAGACTTGGGATATCCTATACTTAGAGATGAGTTTGCGATAGCATTAAATGGTCTGAAAAATGGTAAGGCGCCGAGTACAGATAAAGTGCCAGCAAAAACTCTAAAAGCCGCTGGACAAGCAGTAACAGAACGTCTCTTCCAACTTGTAAGCTATATGTATGAGACAGGCGAGATACCAAAAAATTTCAAACGTAACATCATAGTAATTATACCAGAAAAGAAAGGCGCGGATAGGTGTGACAGCATAAGTGTCAAAAATATTAACTATAATTGTACAAAGATGAATGGAAAAACTGGCTGAAGAAATATTGGGAGAAGACTAATTTGGGTTTAGGCGAAACAGGGGAACACGTGAGGCTATTTTATCTCTGAGAGTGATAATGGAGAAAACAATAAAAAAAGGGGAAAGCGTGTGAATAGGGTTTGTAAATCTGAAAAAAGCATACGACAATGTAAAATGGAAAAAAATGTTCAAAACACTCAAAAAGATGGGAATGAGTTATAGGGATACACGAATAGTACATAGCGTATACAAAGAGCAAACAGCAGTAATAGAATTAGAGCAGGAACGTAGAGAAGTAAACATTAAGAAAGAGGTGGGACAGGGATGTGCCCTATCCCCATTAATTTGTACATTGTAGAGGCAATGAATACTGTCAAATGCAGGAAGACATTTGGAATTATTATGCAGGCACATAAAATAGATATGCTTAGATTTGCAGACGATATAGGGGTATTAGCATAAATGGTAGAGGAAGAAAGAAATATGTGGAAAACGGTAAAAAATAGGAGAGATAGGATGATAGGCCACATACTATGGCATGAGGGAATAGGTTAGACTACTGCACACAGATAGTGAAAGACGTCGGCTGTAGGAATTTCAGGGAAATGTGTAGGCTAGCTCAGAATAGAAATCAATGGAGGTACGAATCCAACCAGTTCCAAGATGAATAAACTAATGACTAAAAAAATAACTATACTTAAACAAGATGATTATTATAAGTAACTACAAGTATTGGTTGGGCAATATTCTCGAATAATGTTAATTGTGTAAAAGGATTTACTGGAAAACTATTAATTCGGCAAATGTCTAAGTGATGGGGGATCTTCGCAACCATAGACTGCTTAACACACTTCACATAACCTACATTTGATTTTCCAATGCTTTACCCGAAGGTACCACATTAGCCAGGAAGCGAATTTCTTTTAGCTGGAAATTTTGATTTTTGCCAAACCCTTGCTATTGCAAGCAAGGTAGGGATCTTTAACGTGCGCGACAACACTCACACACGGGACCTCCATTTTAGTTCTCATCCGATCAAGGGCCTATTTTTATGAAAAATGCTCGCCTAAGATTTTTCAACCGGACCGTGTCGGGATTTGAACCCTGGACCTTGAGCATAGTAGTCACACGCATACCAAATAAACCACGGAGCCGCCTACCCTTCACATACCACTGAATCTCGATGAAAAGGGGTATATAATTAGAAAACAATTAAAGGGGAACCGAGATGTATATAGGCCGTGTGGGAATTTCAGGAAACTGTGTAGGCTAGCCCAGAATATAAATAAGTGGAGGTACGTGTCCAACCAGTTTTGAAACGGAAAATCTAATGACGAAAAAATAAGCGCAGGTAAATCTGATGATTATTATAAGCAACTACATATGTTGGTTGTGAAATATCTGCAACTAATGTTGACTGTGCGAAAAAATATATTTGAAAAAAATATTAAAACGGCAAATGTTCAGGTGCTGGAGGAACTTGGCAGCCACAGGCTGCTTACCCCCCTTCACAACCACTGAATGTCTGAGAAATAAGGTATATAACTGTAAAACAATAGAAAGGGACCGAACTGCATCTTACAAGAAAGAACAGCGCCTATGATCAAAAACAACAAACATAGAAACAAGAAGAAAATTGTTGAAGGCATATGTTAGGAGCACAGCACAGTATGCCTATGAACTACTGGCAGTGGGAAAAGCAAACAGAAAAAGAATAGCATTCTTTTGGAATATTGTGCTTCAGATGTATGCGGATGATAGCATGGACAGACAAAGTTAATAACAAATAGGTTATAGAAATAGTAGGGGAATAAAGATATCTGTGGGAAAAAATAGGAGAAATAGAAGGGTAGAATACGTTTTAAGGCATTTTTGGGGTATAGTATGGAATATATTACAAGCAGAGATAGGAAAAATGAGGTAGATGTAGAAAATTTCAGGGAAACGTGTAGGTGAGTTCAGAATAGGAAACAATGAGAGTACGTGCCTAACCAGTTCCAGGACTGAAGACCTAATAATGATGATGAATTAATGAAGTAAAATAATATTTCTTGTCATTTATATAACCTTTATACCTGTTTATCGCATGCTATAAATGAAAAGTAACACATTGGGTTAGCTATTTCTTCTATACATAATAACCATTATATTACGAAGACACATATTTCGGTATTTCATAAATCCCTTAATTTTGCAAACTTTTAAGCCGGTTGGAAATGATGCGCGATCACGTTCTATCTTTAGTCATAAGATTTTAGGAAAATATCAGTACATATTCAATAAGGCAATATTTTCAAATTTCAAATGATCCTACTTAAATATGTGCTTTTGCTCTTATCTAGACAATTTTTTCAGTTGCTGAAAATGTGAGTATCATTCTGGTAGCCTTACTATAGTTAAAGCGAGTCATAAATGTTAAGTTACAAATCATAATACATTCAATTAGCTTGCTCCTTTAGGCAAGCTACACTATAAGTTGATTCAATGAAACAATATTAAATGAACCATCATTTTGCATTAGTTAAACAAGAAACCCAATTAAAATTTTAGTAAGATAAATTTTTGGAAATATCGTTTCTTTAATGTGTACTTCTCTTCCTGAATTGTTAAGCAGCTGAATTTGCAATCAATCTTGAGTAAAATGCTAACATTAAACGTGCATTATGCCAGAATAATGAGCTTCTTCGAATTAATATAAAATAATAGCGAGCCTCGGTTAGTCACTTAGGGCGAAAAGCTTCTTCTGATGTATCTGAAGTCAAGTACCGTATAAGCCGAGTTATATAACACAGTTTTTCACTTTTAATTAATCTAATGCCACTTTATTCGAGCGGCCTAAACAATGTCATATAGTGAATCTTAATTTCACGAGTCGTGCAGAATTTATGGTGGTTAATTAAATTTTAATTTCATTGTTAGCTTGGGTTTCTAGAAGCAACCATTACACAAAGGGGCCTTGGCGCGTAATAATACATGCTGGACGTTTAATGTATAACTTAGAGTAAACTAGGAGGGTAAAACTAAAAGGCTGTTTTACCATAAACTAACATAACAAATTGTGTATACTACAAAATTAGCAGAAAGGCTACTTTCAAAAACGTTATCTATAGAACCAGACAATTGATGTCGTTTTTAAGAGATTCTTACATTGAAAATAATGAAACCAGTGTAGTCATATGAATATGTAGGTGCGTATACTGTCGCCACCGAGTTGCACCCTTCCTTTTTACAGGTAGGATTGGGTGTACAACAGAGTCTAAACAAAACTCTGGCGGGACTAGCATCGACCGTTTGTGGCTACAGTAGATTGCAAAAGACTATATCTCAGGGGTTTAGAGAACAAAGTTAAATTTTATCCAGACAAATTATAGGGATGCAATTTAGAACATGACAAAAGAAAAAACTTTAATACAAGTTATATATTGACGTTTAGTTAATAACATTAATAAAAATTATATATATATATATATATATATATATATATATACCGTTATTTTCTTGCAACCAAATTTCCATGCACAAAAACACTAAATGTAGTTTATAATATCTACACTGTCATACTTTTAAAATTTTGTCTTAAACTCTACCAGATAAGATATTAGAAAATCTAAAATTATTATTGTGCTTAGACACAACTTCAAATTAACGTTCCAAGTAAAAAGAAATCATAAATACGCTTTGTTGTATTTAACATTAGTTAAGAGAATTGGAATTAAACATTTAAATTGAACATTACCTCAAAATCCACAAAAAAAGGTTTCATGAAAGCTTTTATGTTTACAACTTATAAGGTTATATAGGAAAGCAAAAGTAATATTAAATTAGTTAATGTAATAGGTAAGTAAAAAAATGACTATATTTTACATGCATTATTTTTCTAGATATTTGAAATTTAAAATGTAACAGATAAACATTGTTCCGTCACAAAAGTAAATAGATAAACTCATACCTGTATTCATGATATATGAAAGAAAACGTATACTTAAACATTGAGCTTACGGCTTATTTAGAATTATAGGATCTTATTACGGTTCAAATTTGTAAGAGTCAATCGTTTTGCTCCACAACCATATGTTTTGTTAACGGAGCATTTAATTTATTTTAAAAGGTAAATAAACGGCAACATGAATTCTTGTACGATAAAAGATAATATTTGTAGGTAGTAAAATTAATGCATAGACTTAGATGGCCTAGCATATATAGTTAAATTCTCCATCAGACGACAACTCATCAGAGAACGACCCAGCAGAGAATATATCACTAAAGGATATATCATCGGAAGATACTTCACCAAAGAACCCTATAAAATAAAAGTGTTACAAAAACGAAGTATTGTAATACGCCACGAGGAAGCGTCTGAAAACTTTATCTGTAATCAGCTTACCATTCATGCTCATTTTGAACTGGTAATTCAGGTAGAGTTTCTCCATACGCATTTTGCTAGTATTCTGAAACGATATTTATGTATGTTATGAAGAATAAAAGAAAAAGACACCTTTTACATACCAGGTACGATATGATGGCCTTAGAAAGGACATCTTTATCGATAAACGGCATGTGCTCAAAAGGCGGTCACATATCAAGACAAACGAAAATTTATTCTGGTTTAAAGATAACACACATTTTGAGAGAGGAACAAACGAGAAAACCATTCTAAATAACAGATTCATGTATACACCAGTTGTGTATTTATAGACATTATTCAGAGGTTTACCAATTAAAAAATTACATATGATCATAATTATTTATATCATTTATACTAAAGAGAACATTAAATTAAAACTAAAGATCAATTTATTTAGTGTATTATTTTTAATACTAAAGGGAAATGTTACACAAATCAAAACTAACTTCTGATTGTTGACGGATTTAATATAAAATAAAGATGAAGAAATACTTGTATAAGGAAGGAAGTGGGACCTCAATGTAACATGGCGAGGCAACGGCAAATTCACATGTTACAAAGTAGCCCAGACACTTTAGGTTTCAACTAAGAAAAAAAAAACACGTGTTATAATATACACGTAAAAAGTCCCCATCTATATTGTGCCGGCTTGCAAGATATTGAAGTCAAAGTCACACAAAATAGCTTTTTGTAAAAATTTCGTTTCCTATGACTCGCAGGTCAATGAGGTTTATATATTAATTGTAGGCCATCAATTCCCTACGATAAGGTATATTTATTCGTTTTATTTTAATCAATGGTCCCTCGTGCACTGAAACTAATTATTTATTTAAAAAAATAATGACTCTTGTTGATGATTAAAATACAATTGTCGTCTGGTTGTGTTGAGACGTGTATGTCCTCATGCATAGTATTATTAATTATGCTCATTTGTATACATAAAAAATCAAATAGTTTGATGTCGGTGTCTACTTCAATATCATCGATATTTTCAATGATATCGATTTCTGAATTTGAGCATAACTGGTCATGGTAAGATCCACAAGCTGTTATGCGTAGGGGAGAGTAGCCTAATTTGAACCACTACCTAAATTGAACCATCTCAATAATTTCTTATTCTGAAACAGCATGCGCCATCTAGTGTTCAAATCTTAAAGCCGTGTTATCATAAACTTATAATTCTTTTATTGGATCGACATTCGTATGTTCCGTTAATCACGTACAGCATAAAACTTGTTTGCTCGTTATTTTTGTAATATTTTTAAGGTAAAAACTAAGATATTAAAAAAATTGTTGAGGTGAGTACTGTATTCTATTACTATCATATTTGTTACACTATTTTTAATGTGTCTTGCAAATTTCAACCAAAAACACTTGTAAATACACATTTTAGTTTATGTAAAAAGTAAATTCCTGTTGTTCCCTAAGATGAACCTGGAGTGGGATTCAAAAATTGAAGCGGTTCATTTTAGGAAACCTGTTCGATCTATTCAATTTACCAACGTACTTTACCAAAAATTACTTATTCAATAATATCTTAAATGATTTTCCATGAAGAATTTATTTATGCATATGTTTTCAGAATAATGCCATCAAACAAAAGGCCAAATTATTGTAAATACTCCAAAAAGGATATGGAGTTTGTCATTAAGGCTTACAAAGATGGGGTTGGTTTAAACGAATGCCAACGAAGATTTAATATCAACAATTCAACCCTTCTAAGATATGTTCGGGGAAAAAACAAAATCGGAAATAATTGCATTAAAAAACTCGGTACTAAACCTACTTTTAATGCTGCAATGGAGGCTTTGTTAGTCAAACATATTCTGAAGTTTGAAGAAGTCTTCTTTTGTTTAACAATCAAAGATATCCGAAGAATTGCATATCAACTCGCAGAAAAACACAAACTCCCTCATCCATTCAATAAAATAACAAATGGTTTTATGGATTTATGGGACGTCATAAGAAGCTCTCGCTGAGACAAACCGAATCTACTTCGCTTGCTCGTGCAAGAGGGTTTAACCGAAAAAGGGTAACAGAGTTTTATATTTTGGAAAAATTGGTGGATAAATATAAAATTGATGCGAATACAGTATTTAATGTAGATGAGTCTGGGTATTCCACAGTGCAAAAAAGAATGCAGAAAATTATTGCCAAACAAGGAAAACGGCAAGTGGGTGGAATTGGTAGTGGTGTACGAGGTATTAACACAACCGTTGTGTGCTGTGCCAATGATGCTGGTCTTTATATTCCACCCATGCTAATTTTCAAAAGACAAAGATTTAACATTGAATTAGCAAGCGGACCTGCTAGTAGAAGTATTTGTGGGATTTCTAATTCAGGCTATATAAATTCTGACCTTTTCCTAGTTTGGCTCAAACATTTTCATAAAATCATAAACAGTGGTCCTAACAAAGATGTTTTATTATTTTTAGATGGGCATTCGACCCACAGCAATAACTTGCCTGGATTAGAATTTGCCCGAGAAAATAATATTCACCTCCTTCAGTTACCCGCACATACAACACATAGGCTTCAACCTCTTGATGTGGCATTTTTTAAACAATTGCAAAGTTATTTTGTGCAGGCACAGGATAGCTGGTTGCGGGCACATGTTGGAAGGGCAATTTCAGCTTACGACATTGCAGAGCTTATTAATGAAACATATGGAAAGGCGGCAACTGTAGAAACAGCTGAAAATGCTTTCAAAGCATCTAGTATTTGGCCTGTCAATAGGAATCGTTTTCCTGATGAAAGTTTTGCACCATCGCTTGCAGTTGATCGACAAATAGTAGTAGATAATCTGGAAATACATCACAGTCCTGCAGAAAAAATACCACCAAATTTAAATAGTCAGATTTGTCTACCTTCATCAAGCGTATTTTCAGAAATCAGTCCAAATACGTTCAACAAAAGTTTGGAAGAAATATGTACCCTTCCCAAAAATTCCCAAATAAGTGGACAAAGGAAACTAACTTTATCATCGGCTGTAGAACTGACAAGCATACATACAAAACTGTTTTAGAGACAAAAAAAGAAACAAGGAAGAGTCAGAGAGAGCAAAACTACACAGAAAGCTCATAAAAACTAATAAAGCTATTGAAAATGTTAAATCTGATCTATTCAATAACAGAGAAACTCAGAGTAAAAATAAACAACAAAAAGTATAAACATAGTTACAAAAAAAACCAAAAACATTGGAACCAAATGAAGAAGATGAAGATGCCCTGTGTTTGTATTGTCGTGATTTTTATTCCAACTCCGTAGCAGAAAAAGTGTGGATTAGATGTCAAGTGTGTGCAAAATGAGCACACGATAAGTGTGCTGGAATTGAAGAAGACAAAATTTTGATTTGCGATATGTGTATAACTTAGTATAATTGGTTCAAATTATGGATACCAGTGGTTCAATTTAACCAACCGGTAGCCAAATTTGAACCACTTTTCAAAATTTGTTTTTAGTTTTTTTAATTAAATGTTTTCATTTTTATCCGTTTCTTTTTGTACAAATAAATGCTTGCAGATTTGTCTGTATATTGACCTTATATTGCCCACTTAGGGTGTATTTATTATCTTTGTAGTTATGGTGAAATTTGTAAAACTTGTTCAAATTAGGCTACTCTTCCCTATGAGGCTTGTGCTAATACCGTTCCCTGGTTCCCCTGGTTCCAGCGAGTTATTATTTAATGTACAAGCCTATTGATTAGGATCTACGTTTTTTCTAGCTAGGTTTGTACTTGATAATACACCCAATAGATATGCTGTTTAACCGCTGCATACATAGGTAGCGGTGATTGAAATTTGACTGCATTGTAAAGTTTTATTAATTTAGCGAAACTTATATATCTATAGGTGTTCAGTGAGTGTTCTGACCTTGGAAAACCATAAATTGCTAATATAAAATGCAATAACGTCTAGCAAACAACTTTCTCGTAAATTTTAATGTTTTTGAAACATTTTCATGACTTGCTGTTTTCCTTTTCGATACATCTCTGAAATTGTATCACAACCAGTGATAGCGAGTAAAACTAAAATGTGCTCTATACAATATAGACTTGCTGATAGTAAACGACGAATATATTTTTGTTACAACATTTGTTACATTCAGTTCTACTCAAACAAATATTTTCATTTAATTTAAAATCCTTTTTAAATATTCCCACGCTTCCGATTCGATATTTTATGTAACTACCGGTTAAAGGAGACGCCCCTGATTACACTCCTACTTAAATAAATCGACTTGTTGCTGTAAAGCTCATCCCTATTCCATTATAACATATTTTTCCAACATTCTGTAGGGTGTAACTAGCGCATTTATGTTAAGTTAAGGTACCTCGATTTATCTTTGGTCCAAAATTCTTTTGTTTTTATTTTTCCTATTTAAACATACTCTCAAATTATTTTTACAACTGTATCCCTGTTCTAATCTAACCTAGCTTACAACTACACCCCTATTTACACGTATCTATTATGAATATTTTATAATATCTCCCGAATGGCGATTCCTATTTATACACACTTAGCCTAAATACTTCTTGTAGTAGATGTTTTTACCATATGACCCTTATACTAATCCTATTTATTTATACCAATAGTTGTTGTTTACCCCTATTTACATTTTTATTAATCCTATTTACCTATACCTATTCTTTCTGTTTACCCCTATTTACACGTACTTATTTTTCCTATTTAACGCCATTTATCATAAGTTTATGCTACTATGACTATTAACTTAATTCCTATTTATCTATTCCTATTCTATTGGATTTATTCTATCGTGTTTATCCGTTTTTCGGTATGGTTATAATAAGTTTATGTGGAATTTTCCCCTGATCGTATCTAAATTTAATTCCCTCAGCTCATATGTGTTTCCACCTATGCTTTTGTTTACCAAGAATGGACCTATGTATAGCAGCTGTAACTTGGCACATGTGTTTAAGTGCCTTCTTCCAACTCTCAGATTCTTTATAATCACCTTATTTCCTACTTGGAAGACAATTCGCTTTTTCACCCTTTCCTTCATCTTTTGCATGTATTTTTGTGCCCTCTCTTGTAGTCTTCTTCAAGCTCTTTGCATTTTTCGTTTGAATTCCTCCTCTCTTGGCTCAATTTTCCATGATCGATCTGGATGTACTCCCCACATTAAAATTATGGGGGCTTCTTCCGTAACCGTGTGTGGAGCATGATTTATGAACATCTCCACCTTAGGTAGATTCTTTTCCCAACTTTGGTAGTTCTGATGTAAAGTCATTTGCAGGAACTTGCACGTTTCCTGTATGAATCGTTCCGCGTGATTTCCTTGGGGATATCGAATACTGCAGAAAACAACCCCTATTTGCTGAATTTATCAATGTGCTACAAACCGAGCATTATTAAAATAGGTAGCTTTGTCGGCTAGGATTCTTCTTAATTTTCCCTTTTCTGCTATGAATCGTTCTAGCTCATTGATGGTTCCAATCGTATTACAGTCTCTAGTGGGAAACAATCGTGTATATTTTGAAAATACATCTACGACCACTAGGACATATTTATTCCCTCTTCTACTGGGTACTAGATTGCTTAGATAGTCTATTACAATTAAATCTAAGGGATTATCCACTTGATTGCTCTTGATAATATTCTTGTTGATGTGGTTTTTATATTTTCTCAAGGTGCAAAGATGACATGTGTTTTCCTTAATGAGCCCTAAGTCCCTTCTGGCATAGAAGTTTTCTCTAAACAATAACCATAGCTTTCTAATTCCCAGGTGTCCATATTTAATATGCAATGCTTTTATGATTGACTTTTCAAACTCTCTGTCCAACACATATAATTCTTCGCCATGTAAATGCTTTACGAAAAAGCCATCAACATTCTCAAACTGCTTATAGTTGGGAACTTCCCTTAACTTGTCCTTTATAAATTGAATATCCTCACTATCTTCTTGCATTGCTGAAATTCTTTCGTGTGAAAATATCGTCTCATCTCTTACTAGGTGGTGCATCGCTATAAAAATCTCATTTGATTTCAGATTGTTGTTATTTTATATCTGCCGAGAGCATCAGCCGCTATGTTGTTTTTACCCTTTATGTATCGGATTTCAAAATCAAAATCCTGTAATAACAAACCCCATCTGTATACTCGATTATTTGTGAATTTTGTGTTAAAGAGCGAACACGAGGCGGAATGGTCCGTCTCAACAACGAAATGTCACCCCATCAGGTAAAACGTTAGTTTTGTAACCGCAAAAACCACTGCTGCCACTTCTTTCTCACTGATTGTATAATTAAGCTCATGAGTCTCTATGGTTCTGGAGATGAACGAGATGGGTACCTCTACCCCTTCCTGGATTTGACATAGTTCCGCAGCCAAAGCGTTATCCGACGCATCCGTGCGCACAATGAACTCTTTTGTGAAGTCCAGGTGTCTCAAAATAACCTGCTGATGGAACTGAGCAATTAGGCTTTGGTATGCCTCTTCATGAGCCTCACTTCACGTCCATCTAACCCATTTCTTCAACAAAGTGAATAGTGGAATGGCTTTTTGCGAAAACGACGCAGTAAACTTTTTTGTAAAAATTCATCACCCCCAGAAAAGTCCTCAAAGTCCGTATATTACTTTGGCCTACGATATTCTAGTATACCTGACAACCGATCTTTATCTTATTGCCTTTCGGTTTATATTACGGGATTTTTCCTATTGGTTTTTTTTCTGTGTGACCAGCTTAAAGGCACCAGAAAATTTTTACGAGAATTTCCAGTAAGCGGATAGAGCCCACGGCAAGTTCTGATGGAAAATGGCTCGTAGTTGAGGAAATCTCAAAGGCTAAGCGGCTAGTCGAACTATTTGCTCTGGGTGGAACATGAGCTGTGGGTCGGGATTGGACTGCGACCAAAAATATAAAGAATACGGCGCGCCACCGAATTTTTCTATACGAAGAAGACCTTACTTAAGTCCCTTGTACAAGGCGAATGCGGAAACCTTTATTCAATTACCGCTATACAATTTATTAAAGACAACACAATCCCTAAAGTTTCTTACCTTATGGCTCGACTTTGACCTTTACACATCACTGCTACACCTGTGAACAGATTAAACAAAGAATAGCACGGTTTGTGCCTTTATACCCAAAATTTAAAAACTTAATTCGAATCAACTTTAATTCATTCCAATTAAAAAGAATAGTCTTGACCAAAATAAAAATCTATTCCTTCTGTATTCAGTTATTGTGCTATTTACAAAACATCTTTTCAGTTTTAATATAATTTTGATTAATTTAATTCATGAAAATTATTTACAAAGGTACTGGGTATAATAAGTACCTTCCAGTTTGAAATCTGGTCATTTCTATAAGAAACATCTAGCCAAATTTTGTTTACAAATGATTAAGCCTGAAGTTGCTTTCTGAACAATTACTTATAAATAACAATTTCGGTTGGTTTGAGTAGATCTACTATAACCTCACAAAAAATTATTCCACTCAGCTATTAGTGAAATAGGAAACGTAGAAGTTTAATTTTTAATGATTCGAGCAAACCATGTTTCAAATAATAATATCTACCTTCATAAATGGTAGAATTTAACTTTCCCTATCTCATAATGACATCTTCCGTAATTTCAATGTATTAATAAAAGATTTACAAATAAAAAATTTACAGGTTCCTGTTGCTTAACATGAAAAATATATAATCTGTCATTCACCTACTTTGAAGTTCAAATAACTTGATTAAACAAAAAATTATCTATCTGCTATATCCATAATACAACGGACATACGAAAGCAAATTTACGTACCAGATGTTCATCTGACGGAAAAATAACTGCTAGGCGTCTTGCTTCAGCATTTAAATAAAGGAAATCTCCAATTCAGTACAAGCAAATTTGCTGCTTATTGAAGCTCCAAACCACATCACGGCGACCATATTAAGTAATTGATACTCGTTATCTTCACATTCAAACAAAGGTTAAATTCTTAAATTTTCTTCTTGTGTGTTGATTAAATTTACGTTAAACAAGAGTTCTGTTAACTAAAGGTTGCATGTTTTTTCAAAGCTAAACATTATTTCCAATTTACATATTATTTACAAGTTGCATATTAATTAAAGTTGCGTATAAATTAAATTTGCATGTTAATTAAAGTTGCACTGAAAAATCTTTATTTAATATGGTTACAGAATCAATACTACTTACTGTTAACCACCGGCCCTTCAAACACAATAATTCCTCGTCATCTGCGAGCTATTTTCCAGCAAGTGGACAACAAAAGTGAGCTTCGAAGACGACGTTATCTCACGAAAACAACCTTAAATCTTACATGCTTCTAACACGTACATACCTCAAACGTCATCGTCCTTGTGTTCAAGGAACAATTCGACTTCTTCTGACGACAGCTGTATTGGAAGTGATCATATCGCGCGGGTTACCGCTTGGCAACAAGATTAACCTTACAATTGTCTAACAGAGGGAGCTCTAAGAATGACACCAATTGAAAAGTATCTTTTGTCACCGCATAAATTACAATTTGAATTGAAAGCTAATATTTTATTGGACAATATGTAATATTTATTTAGTGGATTGTGTAGCATTATTATGCATTAAATTGGTTATTATTAAATAAATAGATTAATTATCTGTACACATAATGATAGGAAATAAAATCGTTACACAGCCTCTTTCTAAGAGAAAAAATTCGAGGAAATATTTCAGAATAAGTGCGACGAATTTTTTTTTTTATTTATTAATTATTAGTATTTACAATTTACTATTAATTTCTACATACCAAAACAAAAAAATAACTCTCTGAATCAACAAAGATACTGCATGCATGTAAATGAGTGACCAGTAACTACGCGTACTACACGCCAAAGGGGACAAATTTGAGAAGTCATAATCGGTAATGTTACACTATCAGCTAACACATATTCGGGGTTATTTATCACTCACTTTACACACAGAATTTAAGAAACGAAACATAAAATACTGCCGTATTATAATTCATTAATAAAGATTTAACTATCATGACAAACACACTCTTACTTTACTAACCATAATTTACATACTTACAAAAGAAAAAGGATTCCTACTATTATTGGAATCCATAACAAACATATTTCCGAAATAACAAACATGTTTCAAAATCATGAATGTTTACAATCTACCGCACGCATATGCTAACAAAAATGTAGAAATATCTCTACCTATAAAGAGACAAGTAAAACGTCACCACGTCTTACTCTTCAAAAAATTTCACTCACGCATGAATGAACAAAATAGAACATTGCTAACTCGCACAATATTCATAATAAACATAACTGTTCTAGTTACTAACAATATTGGTCTCTTACCAATATCTAACTTGGACTCAAATTACTTGACTTCCAATACAATCTCAAGAACTACCTTCAATTTCGGTTGTCCTCTTGACTACAAAATTACTTTCCAGAAACAATTGTTCTCCACAGAAATTTTGAGAAGCTATGTTTCGGACTAATATAAACACTATATACAACGCGTTAAACAAACTAAATGAATTAAATGAATTAAGTGAATTATTTCATACCTAACTCACCATAGATTAATATGACCATACATACATAAATCTAAAAGAAATTTTCAACTAATTATATACAAAATTTATCAAAAGTTCATCACCAAAAATATAAACAAACATTCCTTACTGACATTTGACCTTTTGGGTAACATGCAACCTACAACATCTCAAATTAAACAAACAATTTGCAACCAATAGTTTCTGACCAACCTAATATTAACCTTACTGTACAACAAAATTTCTTTATCCCTTTTACTTCATATCCGACATCTAAATTTTGATTTTCAAACAGTATTCTAATACCATAAATATATTCTTTACCAAAAAGATATGACAGAAATAATTCCTACTATTAACCATTAAACATTTCAACACTACTAATTAACGTTCAGAAACATCATCTTTTTCAATATCATTACTGAACTCTGAATAAGGTTTTAAGTCCTTAACATGCCATCTGCCTGCCTTTGAACCATCTTCATTATTCAATTCATAAATCAAATTAGAAATCTTCTGTCTAACGATACACAAAACGTATTTTGGCGCAAGCTTAGCAGTTAAACTTATCACTTGCTTTCGAAAGAACT
This sequence comes from Platerodrilus igneus, assembly GCA_036346225.1. Classification (NCBI taxonomy): domain Eukaryota; kingdom Metazoa; phylum Arthropoda; class Insecta; order Coleoptera; family Lycidae; genus Platerodrilus; species Platerodrilus igneus. Next base: position 1,808,977 of record JARFIW010001297.1, on the reverse strand, counting down.
TTATTTGACCTCCAAACTTTGTCACCTACTTCGAAAGAAATGTTACGTCTCCTTAAATTATATGAGTTACTAGACTGCATGTAAGCTAAATGTAACCTTTTCTGTACGTCTATAAAAATATCAAATAGTCCTTGTTGATCTAACACATACGAAGGTCTATCACCAGAAATAATATCTAAATCATCTGTGGGTTCCACATCAAGACCATAAAATCTTCCAGACACGGGAACATGTCTACCAAAAACTAAGAAATTTGGCGAATAACCAGTGGCATGATGTTTTGCAGAATTAATCGCATACTGAATTTGGGGTAACTCGATATCCCAAGTATTATGTTCTTTAATATATGACCGTATAGCTGTTCCGACAGTTCGATTTATTCTTTCCACAAAGTTACATTGGGGAGAGTAAACTGCATTAAACCAAATTTTTTGAACATCATATTTTTTACATACTGCCTTAAAATTTTTTCCACTAAATTGTGAGCCATTATCACAAATAATGAATTTGGGGACACCAAAAACTAAAAAAACTTTTTCCTCCAGTACACGTTCTATTAAATGCGCTTTTGCACTACGTAAAGGAAACATTAATGTAAATTTCGAGAACCAATCACCAATAACTAATAACCATTTGTGTCCTAGCTTGGACCGTGGAAATGGGCCCATGAGGTCTATTGCAATAATCTGAAAGGGGAACTTTACCTCTTTTTCCTTTCCCATTAAACCAAGGGGTCCTCTATTCGTTGCTTTCTGTGCACCACACGTTAAACACTTTTTACAAAATTTCATCACATCAATACGCATTTTTGGCCAATAAAAATTCTCTTGTATGCGTGCCAATGTTTTAAAAAAACCAAAATGTCCGGCCACTGAAGGGTCATGATTTATCCGAATAACCTCTTCCTTTTGTGATCTAGGAACTAAATATTTCCATTCACTTACATTCGATGAGAGTAGTAAATTTGAAGAAAGAAATTTAAATACAAGATTATCTTCCACTTTCCATTGTGGGTAATCATCAGGTAAAGATAAATTTTTTTCTCGAAGAGACACATACCAAGGGTCTACATTATCCAACTTGATCTCAACTAAATTATCTACATGATTTACGACTGGAACTGCACGACTAAGACAATCTGGAACTACGTTAAACTTTCCTTTTCGATGTATTAACTCAAAAGTATGCTGCCGTAGACGGGCAGCCCATCTAGCTAATTTACCGGTTGGGTTTTGTATATTATTGAGCCATAACAATGAAAAGTGATCTGTGATAACAGTGAAACGGGTACCTTCTACCCAAGGTCGGAATTTTTCTATAGCGAAAATTACAGCAAGACACTCTTTCTCCGTGACTGAATAATTTCGCTCAGTTCGGGTAAGTGATTTACTGGCATAAGAGATAACGTGCTCTACATCATCGATTTTTAACCAAACTTCGTTTGGTTAATGAGATGGTCTAGTCTGTCGGTCGGTCTGTCTGTCTGTCCGTTGCACGGTTCCCGTGATGTTACAAGACATATAATATATGATTCTTATCCAGTTTTTTACGCTGAATACGAATACGCTATTCACTTTTCGATATTTCAATTATTAATCAAGATATTCGACTTTAAATACGAATTTTTACACATTACTATTTATTATTTTCGCATACAATTAAATTTCAAATATTTAACACAAAGGTAAGTAATATTTGTTGAACTTAATGTCTACGTTTGGTTGTGAGCCGTACATGCGGCTTAGAATTTTTGAACTAAAACTGCTCCGAGCCCTGTATCACTGGCGTCGCATTCGACAATAAATGGAACTGAATAGTCCGGTTGTGATAACAATGGAGCGGAAACTAAAGCCTGCTTGATCTGAACAAATGGTCCTCAGCTTCGGACGTCCAAACAATAGATTGACCCTTTTTTCTTCCTTTTACTAAATCACTGATCGGTGACACTAAAGATGAAAAGCTTTTTATAAAGCGACGATACCAACTACACATTCCTAAAAAACGTTTGACCTCAGTAGTGGTCTTAGGTCTAGGGAAATTTACCATAGCAGAAACCTTTTCGGGATCTGTACGAAGGGAATTCGATCCAACAATATAACCAAGAAATTTCAACGATTTCTTAAAGAATTCACACTTTTTCAAGTTAATCGTAAGGTTTGCCTCCTTAAGACGTTCTTTCACCGTTTCTAATAACTTCAAGTGTTCCTCAAAAGATGCTGAACACAAAATAATGTCATCTAAATAACAAAAAACATGTGGTTCAAACTTCGGCCCAAAAATTGAATCAACCAAACGCTGTTGCGTCTGAGCAGCATTCTTTAATCCGAATGGCATGGTGACAAACCTATACTGTCCTCTTGAAATAACACTAAATGCTGTTTTATCCTTAGATGTTTCGGAAAGTGGGATCTGCCAAAAACTTTTTCTAAGGTCTAGACTAGAAATATAATTTGCACCTCTAAGTAAATTAATAATCCTATCGATATTTGGAAATGGGTAGCTATCATGTTTAGTAATATCATTGAGCGCTCTTCCGTCAAAACAAAATCTGTACTCGTCATCTTGTTTTTTAACTAACAGTACGGGGGATGACCATGGACTCTGACATTCTTCCACTACTCCTAATCTCAACATCTCATCTAACTCTTTATCTAACATCTTACTCATAAAGGGGGACATGACGTATGGTTTTTACGAAATGGTTTTGCATCACCAGTATCAATATCTAAAATAATTTTATCGGTACGCCCTAGTCTCTCTTCACTACTAATTTCATTGAAGGATTCTATTGCTATTCGTGCTTTTACTTGCTGTGTTTCCAACAAATCATCTAAACTAAGTAACTGATTACTACAACTTAAGGGTACTGACGAATGACCTATATACGAAATACTATTGTTATCATAATCTTGAATATGCCATGTATTGTTTTTGAAATCTGCTATTAAACCAAAGGATTTAGCGAAATTGCTACCAAAAATAAATGTGTGAGGAAGAGATGGTACAACCAAAGCGTTAATTATACGATATTGTCTTCCAATTCTAATAGGTAAATCAACTGAACCAATAACTTCTTGAAGAGCACCATCAGCAGTGGAAACTTTTCTCTTTTCAGTTTTAAAAACTTTTAAATTCAATTCTTCAAGAACAGAAAATGCTAATGAACCAACCACGGTAGTAGTACAACCGGAGTCAAACAATCCCGTGACGTCTCTATCCAACAATTTCACCATAATGTACGGACGATTGTCCTGAGGTTTCCTTACAAATAATGCGTCAGCTTTTGGCTTGACGTTCCGTTGACAAAAATCTTTAACGATTCCGAGCCATCTTGACCAATCATCTTTATCAAAAAAAATTTCCTGTTCACACAACATAACTGTAGCCTTTTGCATAAAAGCATGATGCCGGCCACTCTGCATCTGCCTACCTACTCGTTTTTTGAACACGACGGACAAGTTATTGACTTAACTCTACTATATCCGCAGCTATAACAAAATATTTTACGAGGAATCTTAGACCTCCAAAATGTATGACCTTCTTCCAAACAATTCCGACATGTAAGTTTATTCATTTTATATTTATGTACAGGGAGTCTACTAGAAAGATTATTATTATTACTATTATTGTTACCAAGAGATTGTATTTGAGGGGGAAATGATTGATTATAAAAACTGCGACCAGTTCGCGCTGAAAAGTTTTTAACGGGAGCTGACCACTTATTTTCAACTTGAAACTTTGAATTTCCTAATGCTTTCGGAACATATTTCGCTGGACTTTGTACTAATTTATGCTTGGATGCATAAGCTTCTTCCAATTTCTTACACAACTTAATTAACGTTGACATACTATCAATTTCCGTTAGAGCTAATTGACAAATAAAATCAGGTAATAGATTCTTTTTTACCATTCGAGCTTTTGTGCATTCCGCAGGTGATTGTGGTAACCTACTAAACAAATTCTCCATATGAGCTATATATATGACTACAGATTCTCCTTTATGTTGATGACGCGACCTAATTTTTTCCCAAATCTCGTCCTCTGAGTGTGATGGTAAGAAATCTTCCTTTAATCGAATAACCAAAGAACTCCAGTTTGTTAAAGAACTTCTAACACAACGATACCATTCTAAACCGTTACCTGTGAATAATTCTACAGAAGCATTAAATAAATCTTCTTCAGATACTTTACGCGAGTGTGCTAACTCAGCTACTCTGTCCAAAAATTGATGAACCTGTCTTGGATCTCCAGAAAATTTTACTGACCACGAACCAATTGGAATAGGGGGTACTAAATATGAAACAGTATGAATAGGAGCACTGACAACAGCTGGAATGGTTTCTCTCATAGAAAATTCACCATATCCGCTTACATCTTCATTCTTCTTAAGTTTTTCATGTAACTCTGCCTCCATGGTAAGGATAGTTGCTAACGATTCATTCTTAAATAAAGTAACTTCATCCGAATTATCTAAAGGGATTTTCATTCTCCTAACTCGACCATCAAGATGTATTAATCTCGACTGTATCCTCTTAAATGTGGGGTCTGCTAACTCACCTTCAAATTCTAATAAAACATTTCTTACAGATTCTATCGATACCTCAATCTCATCACGTTCATCTGAAAATTCTACGACATATGCGGAAGGATCAATTAAACGACCAGGTACTCTTGTTTCTTTAGCTAATAATCGGCCTAACATTTTCCTCTTATCCTGCATCGGTCTGCTACTAACAACTCCTCGGATTCTCAATTCGTAATCCAATTCATCTTTATGCAAACAAACTACTTGATAAGTCTCAGCCATCATGAAATAGACTAGCTAACTAATTACAAATTAAACTCAATTAGACAATCTGCACTAAAACTTCTGTCGAACAACAACAATAGACTATATTAATCTTAGGGTAAATGATTTACGAATCAACAAGTGTAAATATGCAAAGTCAATCGAAGCCTGCACGTTATGTGCTTATACAATTGGTACAGCAATCGAGGCCTATACGTTGGGCGCTATTTATTGCCTTTCGGTTTATATTACGGGATTTTTCCTATTGGTTTTCTTTCTGTGTGACCAGCTTAAAGGCACCAGAAAATTTTTACGAGAATTTCCAGTAAGCGGATAGAGCCCACGGCAAGTTCTGATGGAAAATGGCTCGTAGTTGAGGAAATCTCAAAGGCTAAGCGGCTAGTCGAACTATTTGCTCTGGGTGGAACATGAGCTGTGGATCGGGGTTGGACTGCGACCAAAAATATAAAGAATATGGCGCCACCGAATTTTTCTATACGAAGAAGACCTTACTTAAGTCTCTTGTACAAGGCGAATGCGGAAACCTTTATTCAATTACCGCTATACAATTTATTAAAGACAACACAATCCCTAAAGTTTCTTACCTTATGGCTCGACTTTGACCTTTACACATCACTGCTACACCTGTGAACAGATTAAACAAAGAATAGCACGGTTTGTGCCTTTATACCCAAAATTTAAAAACTTAATTCGAATCAACTTTCATTCATTCCAATTAAAAAGAATAGTCTTGACCAAAATAAAAATCTATTCCTTCTGTATTCAGTTATTGTGCTATTTACAAAACATCTTTTCAGTTTTAATATAATTTTGATTAATTTAATTCATGAAAATTATTTACAAAGGTACTGGGTATAATAAGTACCTTCCAGTTTAAAATATGGGCATTTCTATAAGAAACATCTAGCCAAATTTTGTTTACAAATGATTAAGCCTGAAGTTGCTTTCTGAACAATTACTTATAAATAACAATTTCGGTTGGTTTGAGTAGATCTACTATAACCTCACAAAAAATTATTCCACTCAGCTATTAGTGAAATAGGAAACGTAGAAGTTTAATTTTTAATGATTCGAGCAAACCATGTTTCAAATAATAATATCTACCTTCATAAATGGTAGAATTTAACTTTCCCTATCTCATAATGACATCTTCCGTAATTTCAATGTGTTAATAAAAGATTTACAAATAAAAAATTTACAGGTTCCTGTTGCTTAATATGAAAAATATATAATCTGTCATTCATCTACTTTGAAGTTCAAATAACTTGATTAAACAAAAAATTATCTATCTGCTATATCCATAATACAGCGGACATACGAAAGCAAATTTACGTACCAGATGTTCATCTAACGGAAAAATAACTGCTAGGCGTCTTGCTTCAGCATTTAAATAAAGGAAATCTCCAATTCAGTACAAGCAAATTTGCTGCTTATTGAAGCTCCAAAGCACATCACGGCGACCATATTAAGTAATTGATACTCGTTATCTTCACATTCAAACAAAGGTTAAATTCTTAAATTTTCTTCTTGTGTGTTGATTAAATTTACGTTAAACAAGAGTTCTGTTAACTAAAGGTTGCATGTTTTTTCAAAGCTAAACATTATTTCCAATTTACATATTATTTACAAGTTGCATATTAATTAAAGTTGCGTATAAATTAAATTTGCATGTTAATTAAAGTTGCACTGAAAAATCTTTATTTAATATGGTTACAGAATTAATACTACTTACTGTTAACCACCGGCCCTTCAAACACAATAATTCCTCGTCATCTGCGAGCTATTTTCCAGCAAGTGGACAACAAAAGTGAGCTTCAAAGACGACGTTATCTCACGAAAACAACCTTAAATCTTACATGCTTCCAACACGTACATACCTCAAACGTTATCGTCCTTGTGTTCAAGGAACAATTCGACTTCTTCTGACGACAGCTGTATTGGAAGTGATCATATCACGCGGGTTACCGCTTGGCAACAAGATTAACCTTACAATTGTCTAACAGAGGGAGCTCTAAAAATGACACCAATTGAAAAGTATCTTTTGTCACCGCATAAATTACAATTTGAATTGAAAGCTAATATTTTATTGGGCAATATGTAATATTTATTTAGTGAATTGTGTAGCATTATTATGCATTAAATTGGTTATTATTAAATAAATAGATTAATTATCTGTACACATAATGATAGGAAATAAAATCGTTACAATCTATGAATGTACCCTCAGCACTGATCTGGTATCCCAAGAACTTCACGAAGTCCTGGAAAAATTCACATTTCGTTGAATTTAGTTTTAGTCCTGTCACGTTTAATTCCAGTAATTCTCTCTCAAGATGCACAAAGTGTTGTTCTATATCGTCGCTAAATATTAAAATGTCATCTACATAATGTATGCAGAATTCCTCGTACGGTCCCAAAATGCTTTGCATATTCTTAACCACGGGACCACTTTAAATTGATAGATATGCCGTTCTATGGAAAAAACCGTATATTTTCTTGATTCTTTTGCTAGCGGAATTAGCCAAAATGAATTTTTTTAAATCAATCTTTGTAAAAAATTTCTTATTGCCTATTCTTGCCAAAATGCCGTCCATGGTTGGTGGACAATTATATTGTGGTTTGGTTCGCTGATTGATCTTTTTCGCATAGCTTGAAAAAGGGACCATAAGAAATTGGGTTTTAATTTGAACTCTTTTTAAGAGATCAGTGGATCATTACATTGCGCTGTTTCTAAAGACAAATGCAATTGTTCCTTAAACTTATGTAATTGTTTTGATCAGGAACAATGGAAGCAGAACAAAATAACAAAGTAGATTATGACATTATAACAAATAACTCCATCAATGTCTAGCGGTTTACGAAACAAATCTAGCTTGACCAATCTGTCATAACTGGGCGTCTGATAGAGAAATACAGTTATCAGGCACAGATTGCAGTGCGTGGGCGTTACGGTAAATAGAAACCATTTGTAGGTAGCAGTGAACGGAATATAGCAATATTTTTTGAATGTTAAAGAGTCTGCAATATCATTAATAAAAACCAAAAACAGCACAGATCCTAGGTGTGAGCCCTGAGGGACGCCCGAAATCACTATATAACGCTTCAACTTGTGTGCAACTGTCCAGCAAATTATAGTGCAGAAGGTTTAGACCAAAAAGCCCGAAATCCGGAAAAAAATTAGGTAGAACTGAAAATTGGGATATCAATTCAGAATTTAGGGCTATCAAAAGTCCGACTTGTCCCTGGGCTTGGCATTTTTTATAGGGCCTCAAAGTTGAGCACCCAAAAAATACAAATATTTGAGTCGAAATCAGTGTTTATGTCCCGAAAATGATCGTGTTTGCCATATATGTTCAAAGAAATCTAAGTCAATCAATAACGACGTTACTAGTACTCTGCTATCCCCCCCCCCTCGATAACAAACGGATTTAACAAATTAATCATCGAAATAATATTACATACAACAATTACATCAAACAGTAGTTATGTATAGAGTAATATATTATATAAACCTCTCTTCCGCTGAAAAAGCTAGTATACGAGATTCGTCCGGAAAGTAGTACCCGTTTGTATCGTGCAAAGCGCTGGCGAGCAGAGTAACATTCAGACAAGTTATATCACGTTTAAATATATTGCAGCTCTCTATGTGCAAAGTTACGCCTCGCTGGAATTGACTGTGTTCTTTCTGTGAGTGTTTATAATGTTCAAAAAAATAGACAACGCCAATGTGAAACCTTGCGATATTCATCGTCAACTAAAGAAAGTGTATGGAGACAATGTTATGGATGAGTCATCAGTTCGACGTTGGTGTCGTAATTTCAGTTTGGGCAGAGACAATACCCATGATGAAGAGCGATCCGGACGATCCTCAGTAGTTACGGACGAACTGCCGAGTTTAATTAACGAATTCGTGAAGGCTGATCGGCGCGTAACAATTGATGAGATCAGTGACAATTTCAGCAATGTTTCACGAACAGTTAGTTATTTATGAAATTATTAAGGAACACCTTCATTATGCGAAGATTTGTGCAAGGTGGGTCCCTCGCATGCTTACTGACGAACACAAAACCACTCGTATGGCTGCAGCACTGACGTTTTTGGACCGTTATTCTCGTGAAGGAGACTCTTTCTTGACTCGCATAGTCACTAGTGACGAGACATGGGTTTGTTATGTAACACCTACAAGTAAAAGGCAATCAATGAAGTGGCATCATGCTCATTCACCAACCAAGCCAAAAAAAATCGAAACGGTCATGTCTACTCGAAAACTCATGGCAACCATACTCTGGGATCGGTGAGGTGTACTGCTTATTGATTTCATTCCCCGTGTGGACACTATAAATGCCGATGCATATTGTGTGACATTAAAGAAATTACGGCGAGCAATCCAAAATCGACGGCGAGATCTGTTGTCTAGCGACGTCCTTCTCCTCCACGACAATGCCAAGACTCATATTGCTCGAACAACAGAACAACTTCTTCAACAATTCAAGTGGGAAACTTTTAATAATCCACCCTACACCCCAGACTTGGAATCCTCAGATTTTCATCTGTTTACAAAACTCGAAGACTTTTTGGCAGGAAAGATATTTGAAAGTGATGATGAACGGAAAGCAGCTGTGACTACATATCTCAATACATTGGCGGCGGAAGAGTACGAAGCTGGCAAACAAAAACTTGTCTCACATTATTTTAAATGCTTAAATTTGCGAGGTGACTATGTGGAGAAGTAGTGTAAGGTTTTTTTCAAATAAAACATTAAAATTTGTTAAGATGTACTAGTTTATTTTTTTAATCAAAAACGGGTACTACTTTCCGTACGGCCCTTGTATGTTTTGCCTTTAATATAAAACCTATTACAGTTATCTCAAACTCTCCCACCACCCCCAAACTGCCGGACTTGACAGTTGAATCATAGTATTCAAAGTGGTTCTATATTATTATGTGAAAACTATAGATCTGCAGAGTTACTTTTTAAGTGTAATAAAAAGATAGAGGGTGACAAATGCTGTGTTGGGCAAAAAGGTATTGATGGTTTACTGGAGGCCAGTAAGAAGCGCAGAGATGGTTTTGACACTAAATATGATCTCGAAAAGCAAATGTTTGTAGTCATGCACAGCAAGTGCCGCAGAGATTACACACGTGAATCGTCCATCAAAGCCGCAGTGAGTATAATGAAAGCTATTTTAATAGACAATGTGAAACTTGGGTAGGAATAATATAAGGGATTTTTTTGACGGTTAGCATTTGGGGGAGAACCATATTACATGGTACAAAACTCTACAGGACTATAAAGAGGTAATTAGCAGATGGTGCTTCGTTATATCATAGATTATGACGTCATAAATGTGGCTCCGATTTGTTTAATATATTGTGCATCTTTCGTTTCATCTACCATATACAGAACAAATAAGCTTCATAGTATTTCTAGACTACCTTTATAGGTATGCCTAACTGTAATGTAATTTCATCTCAATTGTGTTTTCCCATTTGAAATAATTTTTTGTTCTCTTTTTTAAGAACGCAATGATAATATGCGAAAGGCAAGTACAAGGGCTACAGGTGAAACAACAGCAACCCGTTATGAGAAGATCTGACAAACTCTACTTTTCATACGCGCCTTAGATAATAAGAATGATGACTGGAAGAAGGGTGCTAGCAAGTATAGGGGACTCTAACGACCTCGTTTCATTTGAGGGTTGATACCACTCAAGATGCCATAGGAAGTTCTTCCTTCACACATCAGAGGCAGGCGAGTCAACACGCAACTAGGGTCGACCCCAGGATACAACCAAGCAAGAAGCGTTTGTAAAGATGTACATGATACTTGAGGACGATGATGAGTGCATTACTGAAAGAGCTGGAACAGCATATGAAGAATAATTTTGGCGACAATCCGGGGTATAATAGCAGGTACCTGAAGGGCTAAATAGCGTTGTATGTTTTGTTGCGGAATTGGACAAAATTTTGTACGATGAGTCGTACACTGAACGCAAAGTCATCGAAGAGGACAAAACAATTAGACTTGTTCATACAGCTGGACATTTAACGATTAGGGATATAATCCAAGGTGTACGACTTGTCGAAATATACTATGGGGGAAGTCCAAGATACAAACCTTCCTGCTACACTAAGTACATTTCTGGACAAAATCATAACATTGATAGACAGTTCTGAGTCATCTAAACGCAAACGACAGGCGATAGGAGAGAGTATTTTGTCAGCAACACGTCCAAAGCCGTATTTGTCACTTATTCTTCTTGTCTTGGATCTGTATCTTCATAACAAAACTGGAAGAAAAAAAAAGATAGAGTTTTTGTATAGTCTGGATTTCAGCGCGTCATACAGTGAAATTCGGCGGTTTGAAGACTGTCTTGTACAATCAGACGGTCCCGAAACTGTCATCTTTAGTTTTGTTCAATTAGCATTCTATAATTCAGATTTTAACATCAAAACCCTGTATGGACACAATGCCTTTCATAACACGGGTGGAATAAAATGCGTTACGCCTTCTACAACGCAACAATTGTACTTCGTTGAACGAATCCCTCTGCAGTCTAAAGATATCACTACGAGAATAGGAAGGATATGTGCCCCATCTTGCAAGAAGTCCCCGAAACAGGGGCTCTTCAGCACCAAGATAAAAGAAGTTTCTGACCTACTCTGCACTACAATAGTTATGCCTCGCAATGCTATTTGGATCAGTAGTATCGCTTTGAATTTGCAAGAGATTCCATCGTTGAGCGGCTTCATGATCATTTCTATGGGGCAGTGAGCAACTTTTAAAATAAGTGATGTGCAGTTCCTTCTTTTCATTAATATTGCTCCGGGAGATCCTTCGTGTATTTACGCAGCTCTTTGTTTTGTTGTTACCAAATGCAATCGTCACATTTGATCAGCCCCTATATAAAAAAGCAGTGGAAATAGTTGCTTCTTCTCCGGAGCTAGCAAATGTTGTACTTCGTCTGAGTTGATGTCTTTCATGGGTGACGTTGGTTACTTTATGTGTGGTAGTAGAATAGAAGAACTTTGGGCTACTGTTTATGCTTCCGCTACAGTAACACACTTGATCAAAGGCTATGCATTCACTAGAGATTCCGCGTTCACAGTCTAACTGGGGGGCATGGTCTGTATCTCCAGGATGTGCAGAATCCAGAAAACAAACTGGGAAAGATCGATTTTAATAAGTACTGTAATGATAGCTACATAGAAATCAGGCGCTCAGAGAAATAATGGCGTGGTGTGGCAATGGACCTTCTAATGGAGCAGGATCTCATGAGAGCAATCAAACCTGATGGAGGACTAACTAGGGACCGTCGTATCACATACACTACTCTAGCTAAGTCGATCTATGCCCTATCTAAGTGTGTGCTTACCTGTGCATTGCTGGAAGATTTCTTTGGCGTGACATCAGAACAGCATGTGGAATTGCGATTAGTCGTCAGGAGCGGGACGATTAAGGCTGAGAAATTCTAAACAAATGGCTTGGACAGCATCTTCCATTTGCGTCCCGTCCACAGAACCAACTTGTGAGTTTCTCCACAGGTCTCATTGCTGATGAATTACGAGCGGGCTCATGAAGTGGAGGCAGTTTCTATGGATTCAATGAACGGCAAAGGCTTCCATACTGTTAAACTGAAGACAAAGGATCGAGTTATGCCGTTGTTATCTATTAACATCACCATAAGAGTGCACGACGGCAATATAATAGTCAACTCCCATGAGTTATTCAATAGAATTGTATGGCTACGTCCAAACGATATAGAGTTCACAGAATATTTTAAACACCAACTAGCTCCAAGCGTTCCTGCATTGTTGGATTACGGTCTCATGGGAGCAACAAACAAGGTATCGGCTGCTGAGATTTTTGAATCTCTATCGGCTTGCGTGTCTGACCCACCAAACAGCACCGTCTACGTTGTTGACGTGAATACCCGTTGCGGGAAGTTGTTTGACCTAAAACAGCAACGTATGAGACTGTCTTCTTGTCTTATAAGAACTTTATTTTTAAGCATTTTTCCCCGCAAGTCACCATTGTGTTTGATGGCTATGATGGTACGCAGAACACAAAGGTCCAGGCACACAGGCGCAGGCATAATAAAAAGGCAAGTGTGGACTTACAAATTGCCTATGGAATGTCACTAAGTACGTTTCAGGAGAGTTTTCTGAGGAATGCTAGAAATATATCTGCATTCATCAAATTGCCGATACCCGTTCTCATGAATTCTGGTATTAATACTATACAAGCGACAGACGAGGCAGACCGGCTGATGGCAACGACAACCATGTTGACCGACATAGTGGTCACAGTGATAGCTTCCGATACCGACGTTCTAGTCCTTCTCGCATGGCAATTCTTACCAGAAGCAAATATATCGTTTCTCAAGCCACCACAGGGCAGGTAACCACAAAAAATCTTTTCAATCGGTAATTTACAAAAAGCCCATATAACCCTCAAAGACAGTGTTTTCTGCACATGTGTTCACATAATGTGATACTATTTCGGCGTTATATTTCAAGGATAAGAATTTAGCTCTTGACTTACTTAAAGAAAATAAAGACCAACACAAAAACGCCAAAGTGTTTTATACACCTTTGGCTTCGCCGGATGTCATTGCGTTTGCGAGAGGGGCCTTCATCCTTTCTATGTACACGACAAAAGGAGTGATGAAGTGCAGGAGTAGAAGGGTAGGGCCGGTCCTAATTCAAAACGTGTTCAGACGTATTTTCCATATGTAAAATACACGTGCACCGTTTTGAATTAGGATCGGCTTTATATTACTTTCAATGAAACATACTTCAAAACACACGTATGTTGAAAAATGAATGTGCAGAGAAAAATGTGTGTAGCTGTTTTGAATTCGGTTTTCTAGCGAGAAGTTACACGTGCACCGTTTTGAATTAGGATCGGCTTTATATTACTTTCAATGGAACATACATACTTCAAAACACACGTATGTTGAAAAATGTAAGTGCAGAGAAAATGTGTGTAGATGTTTTGAATTTGGTTTTCTAGCGAGAAGTTATAAAGTATGACACATGCAAAATATCGCATTCAAGTCAATTGTGTTTAATTAAAGAGGATTCCGATTTATGTTTTTTATTCATGTTTAGAGGCTGCAAATACACATGGGCCGGTTTCAATTCAAAATGTGTTCACTCTTGTGATAGGTTGAAAAGTGGGTTGGCAAAGTATGCAGATGGTGGTAATCTGCTATATAAGGAGATTGCTCCTAATATTAATTTAATTAGTCGAAGTTTACTGCATATATTTACATACAAACATGTATATAATTGATATTCAGGGATTTAAATACAAGAAAAACGAGTTTGTGTGCAAAGAAATTGCGGTTTTGGACTTGTTGGAAGGTGTTGTTTGGCATCAAATTTTTAAACTGCCAATGCAGTCTAGTTGTTTGAGCCAAGATCATATAAAACATAACGACTGGGTGACAAGGAATATTCATGGTCTTTCTTGGGATGAATCTTCAACGGCTGGAATGGTGTTATCATATATAGCGCAGCAGAAAAAAACAATTAAACTCAGACAGCACGAATGGGACTCTCAAATCTGAAAGCAATTATAATTGATCAACGCAATAGCTCTTTACTGGTTTTACAACATTTAACAAATTGTACAGATATCTCAAAAAATTTGCCAAAGACAGATATACAGACTGACTGCACCAATTTTCTCATTCTCGCTTTTAAAGAATAACAAGTCGTAGTTATTAAATCGCGAACTCAGTTTATCTGCAAGAAATATATAAACGAGGAAATTTATGAAATGCTCCAACTTCAAAAAAACTAGAAATAAATCTATTGAAATATATGCTAACGTTGCAATTGGTGGATCTGCTAACGGAGTAAACAATTTTTCCAGCACTTCATTTGGATTGACTATAAACTACACAATAATTTTAACCTAACCACTATCATTATTCTTTCCTGACAAGGGCAATTTTAAAAAAAGTTTTCATTTTTGATTTGTTCTATAGAACACAACTACAACTTGACAATAAAGATTGAGCGATTATCACACACATATCTTGAGTATATATAAAGATATTAAACAACAAGAACAGCAGAAAATTCAACCCATGTCAGACAGCTTCTTTTCTTGTCAACGATAGTCTAGTCTAATGCTTCTTCAGCATTTGCATTTCCATAGTTACGTACTGAAGGAAACTCTGCAATTTTAGATCACATGCATTTCTAATTTCAATTGCAAAAATATGAAAGCATCTATTTGAAATGCATTTCTAACTTTAATCGCAAAAAAATGAGAGCATCTATTCGAAATATGCACTCAGATTAAAAGTCAAAAAATTGTTTTACACCTTTTTGTAAACTGAGATTACGTAGTTATTAAATCGGGAGTAATGTGAAATGAAACACACAATGTATTTTTCTTTATTGTAATTTATAAAATACATATATATATTACTCATATTTAGACCAGGGTAGAAAATTAAATAATCACATCAAATAATTTTAATCACCGTGTATAATGAATATTATTAGATAATACGCGTTATTAAAACCGTGAAGCATAAAAATTTATTAGTTTCAGTAAAAATAAGAGATTTAAATCATGTACAAGACGCTTTATATCAAAAGAAACAGTATTAAAAAGCTCTACGTGTAATTTAATTATTCCTAATAAAGAAACAAATGGAAATTACGTGCAAAATTTATATTAATTAACCCTATTTTAAGTAACCGGTATTAAACAAAGTGTACACATAATAATTAATATTTAATTTGTATTCGCTAAAAATGAAAGGATAGAAGTCAATTTTAATTGGAGTTAATTAAACCATTATTAATAATAAGCATAAAAGCCTGTGAAAATCCAAGATTAAAATACCAGAAAATAAAGCTCTGAGAATTAATATTATGTTTGAACACCTGCGTAGTTTAAATGTCACGTACGGCGAAAATTTTGTAGATAACAAATGGTTTCAAAGAATCTTGGAGAAACCGTAGCTTAATAGTTACGAGAAATGCTAAAGGTGGGATATTTCACACTCCACATGGACTAAAATAATCGATAATAACAAATATCAATTTGCATCAATAAGAACGGGTTAGATAGAGACAGATAATATGCACAAGACCGAGACACATATAGTAAAAAGGCGTGAGTAGAGCAACGTCATGGGGTTGCGATTGGTTGAAAATAAAAGGCAAAATTGAGAGGTAGAAATAACATTTCTGTATAAAATTTGATTAGGTATTCTCAGACGTTGCGTGCCGTGTGGAAATTTTCTGAGATTTAACTGAGGCGAGTGCACAATTCGTAAAAATCGCATGCCAGGCTACGGAATGGGAACATAGAATGACGAAATTCTAGAAACTGGCCGTTTTGGGGAACAGACCGACAGACAGGCTAACCGCTATATATACGGAGGTGAATATGAAGAAGCTCTCTTAGATCTTCGACTTGATTGAACGCGTTAAACAGTGCTTTTTAGTTTTCCGGTTTTAATATTAAATAATTTAAACAGTTTGCTCGAATATTATGTGATTTAAAACAGCTTGTTCTTTACGTGCTACAATGAATGTACGTTAGTGCACTTAGAAAAGAAGATACAAGGTAATAAAGTTTAGTATCACTGTACCAATTGGTAAAAATTTACAACGACAAATATATACACAAAAGTAGTCAGTTTTGGCGTATCTTGGTGAAAGAAGTATGAATTTCTTTGTTATTTTTCGGGGGTATTAATAATTAAATGGTGCATAAACGTGTCTGGATCCACAAGACTAGGGTCAGATATACACAGATTAGTTCCGGAAAAGCCCTGAAACAACTTTAAATAAATGGTGATGGAGAAAATTTTTAAAGCGTTGAGAATCAGAAGCCGTAAATATAACCCAGTTGGAATGGTGTGATTAACAAAAGGGACGATGTACATTAAAGCTACGAGTGCAAGTAACCTTCAGGTAAATTATACTATTTTGTTTGAACTTTGAGATTTTGTGTGTGTTGAATAACTTTATAATTGATTTACTCAAAATGGACAGTAGTGAAATGGTACTAACAATAATATTTTAATTTTAAGGTGAAATTTGCTTGTTTAAGTAGAAAGGGTATTTAGTATTGATGTTCTGGATTATGATGAAAATTTAGGGTATGTCTTTGAGCTCAATTAGACGAACCTGGTTAATTAACGTAAAGGGTGGTAGATGCTCCTTTGTACTCTGCATATACTGTTATAGTAATTAGTAGGCATCCTACAAGGACTTTAATTCTGGATGCACATTAAAATGATAATAAATTTAATTTTGAAATTTTCCGATATTAAAATTTATGCTGAATATTAATTTTGAAATTTTAATGTATTGTGAATATTGATGTAAATAGAGTTGATGTTGATGTTTGTGGTAGGAATGTGTTTGTTTTTTATGTATGAGGATGAAAGCTATCTAGAGGAGCAGCCGAGGCGATTAACGGAAGAAAGTCAATGGACCAACACAGTTAAGGTAATGAATAGCTTTTTGTAGGTTTCACAGCATTCTTGACATCCAATTCGTAGGGGCTCGATTCGAAAATAGAGTACCCGGATTTTGGTGGTATCACAGCAATATATATATATATATATATATATATATTATATATATATATATATATATATATATATATATATATATATAATGTTATGCACTCTAGAATAAACATACTATAATTCACTTAAGTTCCCAAATATAAAGAACAGTTCTAACTCACTTCAACTCTGAACGGTAAAAAATATTGCATTATCAATTCTATGAGGGCTGTTTTCTTCATCTTTGACGTGCGGTCGTTTCTGGTTGTTCTTCTTCTTCGTGTTCACTAAAAAAAGATTCAAATGAATATTAGATCAAGTAAATACATTAAGAAAATTAAATCTATATATTAAGCTAACGAATACATACTCTGTATTGGTGTCATCAGGTCGTACGTTGCAATTGGTGGATCTGCTCACGGCGTCAACGATTTTTTTCTCCAGTACTTAATTTGGATTGACTATAAACCACTCAATAATTTTAACCCAATCACTATCATTATTCTTTCCTGACAAGGACAATTTTAAAAAAGGTTTTCATTTTTGATTTGTTCTATAGAACACACAACTACAACTTGGCAATAAAGATTGAACGATTATCACACACACATATCTTGAGTATATAAGGATATTAAACAACAAGAACAGCAGAAAATTCAACCCATGTAAGCAAGAATTTAATGCTAAGGTATTGTCTAGATAGCAATTGTAGGAATATGAAATCTATAGAAAATTTAATAAAGCCAGTCATGTATAAATTTTTTTAATGCTGACATCCACAGAAAAATAAAAAGCGAGAAATTTAATGCTAACATCAGCAGAATAATAAATAAATCCACTTAGTCAGCATTAATGGAAGGCCGGTCTGGCTTCGAAACGGTGCACGCGTATATACCATATTTTAAAATTAAAGTTGTCAATTGCAAAACAAAAAATTAAATTTTACCTAGAAATCATTTGAAATATTTACTTTTTTTCAGTACAACTGAAAGAACTTGACTTTTATACATTTTTTAATCGATATCATAGACTTTTTTCTATACTGTTGGTAAAATCTACGTGAAGTATTTATATTAAATAATAAACTGGCCTGTTAGAAAAAATTAAAAATTTGCATCGTTTTCTGAAAAAATTCAGCTCTGTAATCTATTCTAATGAATAAAACAGTATGTAAGCGAATATAATTATATCTCAGCAGAAATAATGAATTAGATTCATTGTCTGAAAAAGAAATTGCAATGAAGGCACATAATAAAAACCTAAATTAGATTAATTTCGTTTTAGATTACTGCTAGCATAATTTATTTTTTAATAAAACTTTACAAAAATTGACTTTATATGCATATATATAGGTTTATAGTAATTGTGTGTGTGTGTGTGTGTGTGTGTGTGTGTGTGTGTGTGTGTGTGTGTGTGTGTGTGTGTGTGTGTGTGTGTGTGTTTACGTGATTCATGTTGAATAAGAAATTCTGCAAAATGTTTTTTTTAATACTGGGTTTTTAAAAAAACCATGAGTGCGTGTAAATTATTATATTTTTCTTTAGATTAATTTCGTTTAAAATAATGCAATGCAAATGCCCTTAACTAGTAATATATATAGAATAAGTTTTAGATTACCGCGGACATAATTTATAGGCATTTATAGGTAATTGTGTGTTTACACGATTCATGCCGCATAAGAAATTCTTTAATACTGGGATTTTAAAAAAACCATGAGTGCGTGTAAATTATTAAACAACATTGACGGTTTAATCTGAGAGATTTTTTCAAATTTGCTTTATTTTTTATTAAAATTGTTTATATGTAACCATAAAAAATAGCACTGTAATGATAGTGTATTTTCTGTACACACAGCATAAATCAAAGGTCGTATAAAAAAACATTTGATTACAATACTGCAGGCAAGCAATTTTTTTCAGTAAACGCAGCTGAATGAAAAATGATGTTGTATGCTAATTCTTTATACAGTTGTTTTGCTTTCGTCACATAATTTTTTTTTGTATAAATAGTAAATAAAGCTGTACATATATTAAGTAGTGTATTGATTTGTATAGAATCATGAATTCTGAAACCGTGGCCGAGATTAGTAGCGCTTTTTTGAAATTAACTGTGAAATGCGTGAATCTAATCAGATCAGTCGATGAAATAACGAAACACATTATAATTATCAAAGCAAATATTGCGGCTACGTTTTTGTCGGATATTCGTTTGATTTTAATCGGTTCTAAGTTTCTCGGTGCCGTTTTGTGTCGTTTACTTTGGTAATTTTTCTCAAATACGGTTTGTCCTATGGAAAATTTGTTTAGGTCTGAGTTTTTATTACGGGTCGCGGTAATGCGTTCTTTATCGTTATCTAACTTATCTTTTATTTGTCATAAGTTATTTTTAGTTTCTCTTTGTGATCTTTAGCGTATTGCTGATAGATTTCTTTGTTATAATGTATATCGTACGGGTTGCGTGAATCTGAGTGTCCTAGGGTTAGTTCTAAGGGTGTAAAATTTGTCGATGAATGAATGGTGTTATTATACGCGATTAATGCGTATGACATTAAGTTAGTTATGTGTTCTTTCTTGTAATTTATTCGTAATAATCTGATCTGTTCTAATAGGGTTGAATGTAGTCTTTCGATTAGTCCGTTGAATTCAGAGTGGTTCTCCGTTATAAAGTGAATTTTTAGTTTGTGTAATTCCAAAGTGTTCTGAATTGTTTCGTTTTTGAATTCGCTTCCGTTGTCTAACGTTATTGTTTCGGGTGTTCCGTAAAATGTAAAATAGTGTAGAAATCCTTGAGTTACGTCTATACTATTTTTGGAAGTGATTGGTATTGCTTGGCCTATTTTCGTAAATGCGTCCACGATTGTTAGGTACTTTTGTGCTTCTACTACTAGAGTATCTGCATGTAATTTTTGAAAAGGTTTGTCTGGTGTTTTAGTCAACATTAAGGGTATATTTGGGGGTTTTCTGCATATTTGGCTTTATCGCATAATTCACATTGGTTGATAAAGTCTGTAGTTAATTCTTTCATATCCTTGAAATAGTAACGTCTCATAATTTGTTTTAGGGTCTCGTTTATTCCTCGATGGTTGGTCTTTCCTTCGTGTTGGTTTCTTATTACGTCATTTATTTCGTCAGGGTCGTCTAATGTTATTAATTTTCTTGTGCATCTTATAAGTTCGGGGCCAGAATTGTTGAATAGTTTAACATATATTTCTGAAAATCGTTTGTACAAGTTTTCCGTGTTAAAATAAAAGTAAAATCGTTTTTTTTTCGGGGGTGTATTCCTTTAGAATTTTAAGTATCTGTGATTCATTGTCGTCTTTGGTTATTTGAACTTGGTAAATTTTCTTATTATCCACTTTCGGTTTCTAGTTAAGTTGGTTTCTACTTAAATCGTCTGCGTTATTGTTGTAAATTCCCTTTTTGTATATGATCTCATAGTCATATTCTTCTAGTCTGATTCTCTATCTTTGTAATTTCGAGTTAGGTTCTTTGAGTTTGCATAGCCATACTAATGGTCTATGTTCGGTGTATATATAAAATTTTCGTCCGTATAGGTACGGTCTAAAATACTTTGTTGCCCAAATTATGGCTAACAATTCTTTCTCTATCGTACTGTATCGTTGCTCTGTTTCGTTGAGGGTTCTGGATGCGTAACTGATGGGTTTATCGTTACCTACTGTTCCTTGACTTATACTGCGCCTAAGGCTACATTTGATGCGTCTGTTGTTAATACGAATGGTTTCTAAAAGTCTGGGTATTCTAATACGGGGTGATTTGTTAAAATGCTTTTGATTTTCTCTACTGCTTTGATAAATTCTGGGGTATGTACAATTTTGTTTCCCTTTTTTAAACAATTGGTCAGGGACTTGGTTATTTGAGCATAACCTTTAATGAATTTTCGGTAATATCCGCTAAGGCTTAAAAATCCTTTTATCTCTTTATTCGTTTTGCGTATGGGGTAATTTAATACAGCGTTAGTAGATAGGTAAGGCCGGTCCTAATTCAAAACGTGCTCACACGTATTTTACATATGTAAAATACACGTGCACCTTCTTGAATTAGGAACGGCCTTATATACTTTCCAATGTAAAATAGTTGTGAAAACATTTCATTGTAAAATAGTTGTGAAAACATGAATTCTTATATACTATCAATGTAAAATACTTGTGGGCACGTTTTGAATTAGGATCGGCTTTATATTATTTTTAATGAAACATATTTCAAAACACACGTATGTTGAAAAGTGTAAGTGCAGAGAAAAAATGTGTGTAGCTGTTTTGAATTCGGTTTTCTAGCAAGAAGTTACACGTGCACCGTTTTGAATTAGGATCGGCGTTATATACTTTTAATATAAAATGTGAAAACATGAATTCTTATATACTTTCAAATGTAAAATACTTGTGGGCACGTTTTGAATTAGGATCGGCTTTATATTACTTTCAATGCAACATATTTCAAAACACACGTATGTTGAAAAATGTAAGTGCAGAAAAAATGTGTGTAGATGTTTTGAATTTGGTTTTCTAGCGAGACAGTATGACAGATGCAAAATATCGCATTCAAGTCAATTGTGTTTAATTAAAGTGGATTCTGATTTATGTTTAGAGGCTGCAAATACACATGGGCCGGTTTCAATTCAAAATGTGTTCACTCTTGTGATAGGTTGAAAAGTGGGTTGGCAAAGTACGCAGATGGTGGTAATCTGCTATATAAGGAGATTGCTCCTAATATTAATTTAGTTAGTCAAAGAAAAGCAATATGGATTTTAATACTCTTAATAAAACCACATATCGCAAACCTTATGTAAATTCAAAAGATCTTGTAGTGAATAAGAGGTTTGAAGTTTTAAAAGTGGAAACAATCAAGACAAAATATGGAGAAAGAGTATTAGTGGAAACAGAAGAGTTCAAGAGTATATTGCCATTGAGATATTTTGAATACCTTCAAGCACATGGAGTGAAACAATAAATGTAAGTATTGGTTCGAACAAACACGTATACATAACTAGTAAGGGATCGATCGGTCTAACTGTCAACATAGAATTTTCAGAATAATATGTCACTAATCTAAGAAATTAGTTTATTATTATAATAATATACATCTTGTTCTTTACTGTTTAAATTATTATAACACATCTAAGTCGATTGTATAAAGAATGTTGTATTAAATTAAAGTGGGTTCTGATTTATGTGTGTTTTACTTTGAGTTTACTACCTTGTTTAGAAAAAGTCTTGTTTCAAAAGAGAAACTTTTATAAAATACTTTTTTATTTTACAAATTGTTGAATATTTTGATCTAACTATCTATAAATGAAAAAGTATTTATTAACTCCCGTTCTTGAAGTATCTGCTGCTCCCTCGCAGCTAGTTCCTCTCTTTTTTGCTTTATTATTTTTAGCTCCAAATCTATACGACGCAGTAGCTTCTCTCCACGCTTTTTAAATGCGTTAAGCAACTCTACTGTGTCATCTGCGTAGGATTTGTCATCTTCACAGCAAACAGCCATATTAGATTCTGTACATAACTTTTCATAGCCAACATGTTTTTGCCTGATCTGTGAGCATAACATAAAAGATTATTGTAGGTTCACCTTTTCTTTGGTATACTACCTGATGTTTCTGAGAGGATCAGAGTGTGTCAATGATCCGATGATAGCCTCAGAATTTCCAGAATGGTTTTTTGATCTAATGTAACTTATAAATTAGTAGTGTTTTAAAAACACATATATAAATGTGAAAAAGCACTTACCGTGATATATCTATTACCTCACTATCAAAAATAGCAGCAGTGTCGAGTTGAGGCGAAGAAGAACCAAAAACTTCTTTAATCAAGTCTTCGTCAGAATGTAATATAATTTGCTCTAGAACTTTTACGTTGGTACTATTACAATTTTTGATTGATGATAAGTTACTCATTTTTAAAGTTGCTAGTAATAGTAACTAATAATTATACAAGAGATCTGATTGAATACTGTTGGTAAAATCTACGTGAAGTATTTATATTAAATAATAAACTGACCTGTTAGAAAAAATTAAAAATTTGCATCGTTTTCTGAAAAAATTCAGCTCTGTAATCTATTCTAATGAACAAAACAGTATGTAAGCGAGTATGATTATACCTCAGCAGAAATAATGAATTAGATTCATTGTCTGAAAAAGAAATTGCAATGAAGGCATATAATAAAAACCTAAATTAGATTAATTTCGTTTTAGATTACCGCTGACATAATTTATATGCATATATAGGTAATTGTGTGTTTACGCGATTTATGCTAAATAAGAAATTTTTAAAGGTACTGCTCAGCAGAAATAATGAATTAGATTCATTGTCTGAAAAAGAAATTGCAATGAAGGCGCATAATAAAAAAACCTAAATTAGATTAATTTCGTTGTATATTACTGTTAGCATAATTTATTTTCCATAAAAATTAACAAAAATTGACTTTATATGCATATATAGGTATATAGTAATTTGTGTGTGTATGTTTACGCAAATCATGCTGAATAAGAAATTCTTTTACCCCAGCAGAAATAATGAATTAGATTCATTGTCTGAAAAAGAAATTGCAATGAAGGCACATAATAAAAAAACCTAAATTAGATTAATTTCGTTTTAGATTACCGCTGACATAATTTATATGCATATATAGGTAATTGTGTGTTAACGCGATTTATGCCGAATAAGAAATTTTTTAAAGGTACTGATCAGCAGAAATAATGAATTACATTCATTGACTGAAAAAGAAATTGCAATGAAGGCGCATAATAAAACATAAATTAGATTAATTTCGTTTTATATTACTGCTAGCATAATTTATTTTCCATAAAAAATTAACAAAAATTGACTTTATATGCATATATAGGTATATAGTAATTTGTGTGTATGTTTACGCGAATCATGCTGAATAAGAAAATTCTTTAGATCTATCAACGTACTGGAAAATGTTTTTCTTAATATCAGGTTTTTAAAAAAACCATGAGTGCGTGTAAATTATTATATTTTTCTTTAGATTAATTTCGTCTAAAATAATGCAATGCAAAAATGATCCTTAACTAGTAATATATATATATATATATATATATATATATATATATATATATATAGAATAATTTTTAGATTACCGCTGACACAATTTATATGCATATATAGGTAATTTGTGTGTTTATACGATTTATGTTGAATAAGAAATTCTTTAAAGGCACTGTTATATGATAAAACTGCAGAATGTTTTCTAATACTGGGTTTTTAAAAACCATGAGTGCGTGTAAATTATTAAACAAAGACGGTTTAATCTGAGACATTTTTTCAAATTTGCTTTGTTTTTTATTAAAATATTTCATATGTAACCATAAAAATAGCGCTGTAATGATAGTGTATTTTCTGTACACACATCATAAATCAAAGGTCGTATAAAACATTTTTATTACTGTACTGCAAACAAGAAATTTTTTATCGTAAACGCAGCTGAATGAAAAATGATGTTGTATGCTAATTCTTTTTACAGTTGTTTTGCTTACGTCAGATGATATTTTTGTATAAATATTAAATAGAGCTATACGTATAAAGTAGTGTATTTGATTTATATATAATCATGAATTCGGAAACCGTATCCGAGATTAGTAGCGCTATTTTGAGATTAACTGTAAAATGCGTGAATCTAATCAGAACAGTCGATGAAATAACGAAACAAATTTTAATTATAAAATCAAATATTAGTATATTGAAGCTTGCTATTAGAAATAAGGTATACGAAGGCAATCGACAAGAAAATCCTAGTAGGCTGGAATCTAATTTGGCACATCTTAAAAGCTACCTTGTACGATTGAGGCACTTGAAACGCTCTTTGGAATATCGAGGCAAAGGTGTTGATGCAACGCTTTCTAGAGGTCATACTCGAAAAAATTTGATTTGGTATGATGTACAATCATGTTTTGGAAGTCGAATAATTACGGGACTTATTACCAATTTAAGTTATAGAGATCCTCTAGAGTTCTTAGACAAGGCGTTCGCTAGTTTTAAACGCAAGATTGTTGCTTGCTTAAAAAAGTCAATGTTGAAAGTTAATGTAATATTTGCCGCTAACTTTGTTAAGCCTACAACTGGCGAAATAGATTTGAAAACGTTTCCTACTGCAAATCGTCACATCGATATAAATACCAATCTCAAGCTGTGGTATAAGGAGAACGTATTGAACAAGATTTCGAAGCAATTAGAAGAATTTTGCGAGAAGGATTCTGGTTGGGCAATCCAAGAAGTTTTACACTTGAAGGTAAATATAAACAATCATGATCCACTTAAAGGAGGGTGTTCAACGTTTATACCGGTTCCGGACTTTATAAAAAAAAAGAAAAGCTGTGGTAAATGTAATAAATAACGACTAACATTGCATTCTTTGGAGCTTGGTTTCCGCTTTATATCCTGCTAAACAAAATAGTCAGAGAATATCTAGCTATCCACATTTTGATTCAGTATTACGCTACAATTCAATTCAGTTTCCAATCGCATTAAAGACATAAAAAATTGAGAAGCTTAACAATCTCGCAATTAACCTATATTGTATAGAAAATACTAAAATACTACCATTTTGTTTAAGTGAAAATTTTAAAAAAATTGAACCTATTAATCTGTTAGTTTTAAATAATTATTCCTTACAATATTCTCGTCCGACAAATGCTAATGAGAATCACTTTCATTTTACTTGGATTAAGGATGTGTCAAAATTATTTGCAAAACAGTTATCTTCACATCACCATAGAAAATTTTTTTGTTATAGATGTTTAAATAATTTTAGTACAGCAGCATTACTTAAGCGTCATTCGAATTATTGCGAAAAACAGAATACTTGCTCAATAAGATTACCCGAAGAATCCGAAAAGTATCTAACATTTAAACATTTCCACTATCAAAAAAAAAATATCATTTGTAGTTTATGCAGATCTCGAATGTATATTAGAACCATGCAATGAGTCGGAGGTAATACTAAACACAGTCTCTTACCAAAGGCATATACCCTTTATTGTAGCGTACTATTTGAAATGCTCGTATGATAATAAATATTCCAAATTTCAATTGTATCGCGGAAAGGATTGTATAGAATGGTTTGTTGCTCAATTGAAACTGATTTCAGAAACGACTAATAAAATTTTCTGTAACCCAAAACCTATGAATCCTTTAACAGAAGAACAAAAGTCAGCATTTAAATTTGCACTTCACTGTCACATTTGCAATAAACCTTTTAGTATAGACGATATTAGAGTTCGCGATCACTGCCACTTTACAGGTGAATTTCGAGGAGCAGCTCATCAAGATTGCAACATCAATTATCATAATTTTTATATGATACCGGTAGTTTTTCATAACTTATCAGGCTACGATTCGCGTTTCATTATTAAAAAAATCGCGTTAGGGTTTTCAGGTTCGTTAAGCATTTTACCAATAAATAAGGAAAAATACTTATCTTTTACAAAATATGTAAAAGGTACGAAAGTTAGTTTTAGATTTATCGATTCATTCAGGTTTGTGGCATCTAGCATCGAAAAATTAGCTTCCTACTTAGATGATAATAAAAAATCCATCACCAGAGAAAATTGTAACACCGATAATGAGTTTCAGTTACTTACGCGTAAAGGCATATTTCCCTATGATTACATTAACTCTTGGGATAGGCTCAATGAAACCGATTTACCCTGTAAAACAGCATTCTTTAATCGTTTGCGCAATGAAGAAATCTCAGATGGAGACTACAATCATGCTAAACACGTTTGGCAAACATTTAATATAAAAACACTAGGGGACTATTGAGACCTATATTTAAAAACAGATGTACTGCTCTTGACTGATATATTTGAAAACTTTAGAAAAACTTGCATGTTCACGTATAAGTTAGATCCACTTCACTACTTTACGGCTCTTGGTTTAGCTCTAGATGCAATGTTAAAAACGACGAACGTTAAACTCGAGTTGCTTACTGATATTGAAAAAATAATGTTTTTAGAACGGTGTTTCTCAATGTTCAAATAGATATGCTAAAGCAAATAACAAATATATGAATGCAGATTATGATCCAAATTTCGATTCTAAATATTTAATGTATTTTGATGTTAATAATTTATATGGGGCTGCAATGTCTGAATATCTTCCATATGGAGAATTTGAATTTTTAGATGGTACCAGTCCAGATATAGTACGTTTAGACATACTTAATATTCCAGATGATTCTGATGTAGGATATATTTTTGAATGCGATTTACACTACCCAGTATCTTTACATGAAATTCACAGTGACTTACCTTTGGCGCCTGAACATATGATACCACCATTACCTTCTAATAAATCAAACTTAAAGAAATTACTTACAACTTTATATCCAAAACTCAACTATATTATTCACTACAAGAATTTAAAAATGTATTTAAGCTACGGTTTAGACCTGAAAAAGATTCATAAGGTTCTTCGGTTTAAACAAGCCCCTTGGTTAAAAGAATACATTGATTTGAATACGAAATTAAGACAACAGTCAAAAAACAGTTTCGATATATGCTTTTATAAAAATATGATAAATTCGGTTTATGGAAAGATGATGTAAAACGTACGGAAAAGGAAAGATGTGAAATTAGTGACCGAATGGGAAGGACAGTTTGGAGTTCGTAGTTACATAGCGGAGCCTAATTTTCATAGTTGCACTGTGTTAGACAAAGATCTAGTCTTAATAGAAATGAATAAATTAGAGGTTTATTTAAACAAACCCATTTATGTAGGTTTCTCTATTCTAGATATTTCAAAAACCTATTTATATGAATTTCACTATAGTTATATAAAATCGCAATTTGCTAACAAAGCAAAGCTGCTGTACACAGATACGGATAGTTTGATATACGAGTTTAGCGTTGAAGATATTTACTCTTATATCAAACAAGATATTCATAGATTTGATACTTCCGATTACGACCCTCATAACAAATATCAAATTCCATTATCAAATAAAAAGGTTCCTGGTATTATGAAAGATGAAAACAATGGTGATATGCTAAAGTTTGTAGGGCTTAGATCTAAAATGTACACTTACAGAGTTCAGGATAGGATAATAAAAAAGTCAAAGGGATCTTCCTTAGCAAGTATTAAGCAAATTTCTTTTGACGATTATAAGAATGCTTTGTTTTATAAACAGACTGTACAGAAACAGCAATGTTTAATTAGATCAGTCAAACATGATGTCTTTACTATTAAACAAAACAAAATTGTTCTTAATCCAAGTGATGATAAAAGAATTCTTAGTACCTCAACCACTGATACTAAACCTTGGGGGTATAACTATACACTCAGAAATGACTTGTAAAGCTTCAACCACTGGCTCAAATAAAGAATGCAATTTATTTTATCTCGATTAACATATAATATTTTTTAGTTATAAAACTTCAGTGTTATGTTTATACCTGCACAAGTACGCCGTTTTTCGTTTTTGAATGTATCTAAAAAATAGGATACCGTTCAATCTGCCCGAGTTTGAACTATATTAGTATAAATGTATTGTAGAGAAAAAAGTAGTAGTAACCGTTCTGTTTTAAAAAAAAAATCCAGTTTGTTAATAACATACCAGTTAGTTTATTTGAGAAATGTATAACAAAACTTTTATTTAAAATTGTCAATGTTTATGGCTGTTTTCTAAATCACTTAATAATTCTAACATGTAAAAGATATTGTAAAAACATGTAAAAATATTAATAAATAGACTGTGATTGCTAAATGATTTATTGTTTTTTCATAATTTGTAAGGTACAGTAATAATAATAATAATAAAGTAATTATAATATTCTTATGCTGTTTGAGAGTGGATTGTATTTGACTATCTTATCATGAAGTATAAGGCAATGACAAGATGTATTTGGCAAAACGTTTCTGCTAGTTTCAAATTCTAATCTAATATCGACAGTACCAGATTTTAATGCTTCGTTTTGTCTAGAACAATCTATGACTACTAATGGTGCAATACTTCGTAAATCTTCAGGATTAAAAAGTAGTTCATTTTCCTTTTCGTAGTATGATTGCTGAAACTGAGCATACATCTCATATAACAACGCAGTCTGTTTATTCTCGAACTTCAAATTTAAGTTATCGTACGGGAAAATTTCTGAATTTAAATATAGTTTCATGTTGGTTAAATAGCAATGATCAAAACGACTGTAGTTGTTCATGTATTTATTTTTTCGGTTGGTTTGGAAACCAACAATCACAAATCTTGCTTTTTCTAATTGTGTTGTTGTTTTAATGTTCCATGTATGACGTTTCGTTTCTTGTAGAAGTTGATATTCATGCAACTCCTATCCTCTAAACGGAATATGCAAATCCTGATTTTGTGCAACGCATTCTATTAAATTAATTCGTTGAGTATCATCAACGGCTACATGCGGCATTTTCCATAAAACTTTGTTTAAAACAACTTTTATTTCTTCATCGGGTGTAGGATTAATTATAGCATTAGTATCAAAACTAGAACGTAGTAAAACTAACTCATGACGGAGGTTTAAAATAATTTTTTTAAAATCTTCGCATAATCCGAGAACCATTGAAAGGTTTATTGCAACATTAAAATTCCCATTGGCATCAACTATTTGTGAATCATCCATAGGAAACCACCCAGCGTTTTGTAAATGTTTACTTTGATTGCTATTATATGAAACATATCCCTTCATTATAGACGTTAATCCAGGATTCCGAACACGATCTACAATGATACCACCATTCTCATATCTAATTTCATCAAAAAGCAGCAAAATTCCATTATTTACAAACTTTGCTGTCTGAGACGACGTTCCATCTGTTCTAATTAATTTGCCTTCTATGTACAGCATGCTCTTCGATGGTTGTTGTATAGGGATTCGAATTTCATCATTATTGTTTAAAGATGTGTTAGCATAAGGTTGATGAGTATGTTTTTCAATATTAACAATTGCATTGTCGAAGTAAACTTTTTCACGCACGTTCAGTAATTCACTATTCATTTTACTTTTTAATTAAATAAATGCAGCCCTAACGATTGTAGAAACTGCCGGTTTTGTGTTGTTAGCGGTCTTGAAACAATCAATCGAGTGTCGATTGCTTTGAAATTTCCAGCATTTATAGCAATTCTTGACATGTTGCGTGCATTATACTTAATACCCATGCTTATTGCAGATTTTTTTTAAATGCAACCTTACAGTTAGCAGTTCTCCTCTGAAATTAACTAAATTTCCATCTTGATCTAACACTTTAACTATTATTTCATTTATTATGCGTGACCTGATTGGTAGATATATAATCGTAGGTGGGCACTCGACAATTTTAAAACCTGCAGGTACTTGAGGAAACAATTCGTGTATTACATGGGCTGGTTTACTATTTAAATAGGATCCACTTGCAATATTACAATCGATTAAAACTGCATTCATTTACAAATGTTGATCGCGTAGTCTGCTTGATGCGTGACATATGCTAGCAATTTTCGCGGATTGAAACCAAGTAGAGAACCAATTGAATCCTTTTTGGTAAAATCCACATCTAGACTACATTTAATACTACATTTAAGTGTATTATTGTCAGCTGTAATTTCTATATACACTGGCGTCTTTCTAGCGCTTCGTGATTGTTCCATACGACCACGCCATCTTTTATCACCTGTGGATAAAATTACTTCATTTTTAAGTTTCCCGCCAGGAAACTAAAGCTAGTGTTTTTTATGTTAAGGTTGGTAGTATGTATAGTATACGTGTTTGTTGTTGCTTCTGAGATGCCAGGAATGGCGCGTTTTTTTAGTTTGACGTTTTTGATTATTATGTTATTGTTAAGTATGAAAATTAAAGATTGTATAAGAAACTATTGTTGTGTCTATGAACCCCTAACGCTCCTACAACTTCAGGTGTGGGGTTAAACATAGATACATTACTTTTTCGTGGATATTACCTGATTAATAATTTTGCGATGGCCACATCGCCGTTTAGTGAAGGGTGTAGTAGTACCCCTGTACAGCCAACACCACCGATTCCTCCTAGGCTGGAAAGAGGCGATACCGTTACAGTAAATGTTGGGGAACTTATAAATGCCGCCATCATAAACGCTAACCAAAGTGCACGTGCTACTGAGGTTACGTTGCAGGATATATCGATTTTAATCCCAAAGTTTTCGGCAAACCACGGAGAGGACGTCAATTTATGGATCCAAACTATAGATCAGGTAAATGACGCCTACGCCATTGCTGAAAATGTTCTTTTTTTAGCTGCTGTTAAAAAACTAGAAGGCAAAGCTCTACAGTGGTTTCATTCAAGATCCGAAAATATATCATTAAGTTATCCAGATTTTAAGGCGAAGATTAAATCTATGTTTTCTTGTGTGGAAGATACAGTTACCTTGTTAAAACGTTTTGAAGCACGTAAACTTGGAAAAAGCGAAAAATTTATAGACTATTTTTCTGATAAGGTTATGTTGGGCAATAAACTAAATTTACGTAAAGAGGAGATCATTTCGTATATGATCGAAGGTTTTAATAATGTATCATTGCAGGTACAGGCAAAGATGAAGGAGTTTATAACACTTGAGGATTTATTACGGGTTATGAATTCATTGACCGAATTAGAAAGAAATCAAAATTTTCAGGGAATGCTTTCTACTTCCCGTTACAATAAATTTGAGGATAGAAAGGCAACTGCTGTTGTGCCATTTGGTACACCTAAATGTTTTAATTGTAGTCTAACTGGACACAACAGTCGAAATTGCCCTAAACCTAGACGAGAACGAGGTAGTTGCTTCGAGTGTGGTTCACGGGACCACATAATCCGAAATTGCCCATCTAAGAAGATCTCCACATCTAACGATCGCCAACAGATGTTAATTGAAGAGATTTCGTCACCACTAAAACCAGCTTTTAGGATTAATATGAAGCTTTGCAGTTTGGGGTCAACGGTAGAAACTATTTTGGATTCGGGGAGCCCTATCTCGCTTATTAAGGAAAAGTTTGTAGCACAATCACTTATTAGGCCAGGTATGACAGATAATCATTTTTTGGGTATTAATAATTCAGTTGTAAATATTAAGGGTATTTATGCAGATAGAGTACTTATTAATAATACGAATTATGACTTGCAATTTTATGTAGTTGAGGATAAGACAATGGGTAGTGATTGTTTATTAGGTAGGGATTTTATTAGTAACCCGAAAAATGACAGAGTTGTATTCGAAGGAAGTGAAGTACAAATTATCCCAAAAATCTCACATGAGGAATTTCTAACAAATGAAATTCTTTTAATCGAGTCTGGGACACCTGTTGCACCTACTTTGAATATTGACAGTAGTTTAGACCCAGCCAATTGGAATAGGGTTAAAAATGTTTTAGAGGAAAGTTATTTTCTTCCGGTAAGGCCAGAACAACCTGAAACTAATTATAAAATGTATATTAAATTAAAAAGCGATGAACCAATTTTCTATAGACCTAGGCGATTGTCGTTCATCGAAAAGAATGCTTTAGAAGCGATTATAAATGATCTCTTAGCTCGTGGGGTTATACGCGAAAGCGATTCACCTTTTTGTTCTCCCGTAGTAATGGTAAAAAAGAAAAGTGGTGAATTTAGGATGTGTGGATTACCGTACTTTGAATAAACAGATTATTAGAGATCAATATCCAACACCTTTAATTGATGATCATTTAGATCAGTTAAAAAACAAAAAATTCTTCACCAAACTCGATTTAAAAAATGCCTTTTATCACATGCCGATTGAATTAGATTGTGTTAAATATACAGCGTTTACTACACATATTGGTCAATTTGAATTTTTAAGGGCCCCATTTGGTTTGAGCACCAGCCCAAATAGCTTTTGTAGATTTATCAATAAAATTTTTAGGATTTAGTGAATCAGAAAAACTTTAATCTTTTTGACGATTTATTGATTGCCACTGACAGTTTAGATGAAAATCTCGATAATTTGAGTGAAGTATTGGGCTTTATGGTCCGTAATTCCTAGAACTACGTTTAGATAAATGTTATTTCATGCATTCAGAAATAGACTTCTTAGGTTATCATATTGACCAACAAGGTATACGGCCCAATAAAGATAATATACAAAGCATTAATGATTTTCCCATTTGTACAAATATAAAACAAGTACATTCGTTCTTAGGTTTAGCCAGTTATTTTAGACGGTTTATACAGGCTTTTTCGATAATTGCCAAACCTTTATATGACTTATTGAAAAAAAATGTTTCGTTTATGTGGGGTCCAGAGCAACTTCTTGCTTTCGATACTTTAAAGTCTAAACTAATTTCTCAACCGGTATTGGCCATTTATTCGCCTCACTGTGAAACTGAATTGCATTGTGATGCAAGTGCCTTGGGCTACGGAGCCATTTTTTTACAAAAACAAGAAGATAGGAAATTCCATCCTGTTTTTTACTTTAGCAAAAGAACGACTGATCAAGAAAATAAGTACCACAGCTATGAATTGGAAACATTAGCAGTGGTGTACGCTATCAAACGTTTTCACCCTTATTTACAAGGAATTCATTTCCGGATTGTCACCGATTGTGATAGTTTTCGGTTAACTTTGTCGAAAAAGGAGGTGGTTCCTCGCATTATGAGATGGTGTTTACTGCTGCAGAATTATAGTTATAATATTGAACATCGACCCAATCCGAAAATGCAACATGTAGATTGTCTGAGTCGAATCCACAATATATTAGTTTTAGAGGGAAACACTTTTGAACAAACGCTAGCAATAAAACAGTCGACGGACTCAGAAATTCAATCAATTAAAAGTTTATTAGAAAAATCTGAACATCCGTTTTTTGAACTATTAAATGGCCTCGTTTATAGAAAGAGAAACTATAAATTGCTATTTTATATTCCTTCAGACATGATTTACAGCGTTTTACATACTTATCACAACCAAATGGGTCATGTGGGAGTTGAGAAG
Source organism: Platerodrilus igneus (assembly GCA_036346225.1). Classification (NCBI taxonomy): domain Eukaryota; kingdom Metazoa; phylum Arthropoda; class Insecta; order Coleoptera; family Lycidae; genus Platerodrilus; species Platerodrilus igneus. The sequence goes on along the minus strand of JARFIW010001297.1, from coordinate 1,774,684 downwards.
GTATTTGAACTAATAACAAAAACATACTGGTTTCCAAATTTAAAAACTAAAGTAAAAACTCACATAGCCAATTGTTTAAAATGTATTGAATTTAACCCTAAATCAGGTAAAAAGGAATGCATGCTACATAATATTCCTAAGGGGGATTTGCCTTTTCAATGTTTACACCTCGATCATTACGGTCCTTTAGAGGTTGTTGGGAAATTAAAATTTAAATATATTTTGGGAATAGTCGATGGTTTTACTAAATTTATAAGATTCTATCCCTGCAAAACCACTTCTACGGAAGAAGTAAATAAACATTTAAAATGTTATTTTCAAGCTTACAGTCGTCCCAACCAAATCATTACAGATCGTGGTTCTTGTTTCACGTCTAACCAATTCCAACAATTTATAGAACAATTTAATATTCAACACATTGCGGTAGCAACTGCTGCCCGAGGGCCAACGGGCAAATGGAAATTATGAATAAAACTTTAACTCCCATGTTGGCGAAGTTGGCAGATGAACGTCAAGATACTTGGGATAAACTTCTACCTGACGTTGAGTTTTATTTTAACAATACCAAAAATAGGTCTACAGGTGCTTCGCCGGCTAAATTATTGTTCGGCAGAGAGCAAGTTGGTAATGTAGAAGATAAATTACGTTTAATTCTTGATGAGTTGTTGGATCAAGATAAGGAAAGTATTACTCACCTTAGGTTTAATGCTGCGAAACAAATTGAGAAAACTCAACAACAAAATAAGGAGTATTATGACAAAAAACATAAATTACCCCAGAGGTATAAAGAGGGAGATTATGTTATGGTAGCGAATGTCGATACCATAGTTGGAATAAATAAGAAACTGATTCCGAAATACCGTGGTCCCTATGTTATAAAGAAAATTTTACCAAACGACCGTTATGTAGTGGTCGCTATTATCGGATTCCAGAATACAACTATGCCATATAACGGAGTCCTAGAGGCTTCTAGATTAAAAGCTTATTCAAATTAATTAGTTTTAAGTCCTAGCTTGATCACTTGAAACTCTTGAATTGTAACTCGATGTTTGGTATATGTACGATTGATTTGTTTATAGCTTATGATGATTTTGCTTATGTTTTATGCGTTTGATTTAACTATTGCGCTTATTGTTTATGTAAAATTGCTTATGATGGTTTATGTAAAATTTATGTATGATTTTGTAGAGAGCTTACGTATTGTTTAGTTTGTACCTTGATCGGGGCGACCAAGAGTCAGGATGGCCGAGCTGTGGATAAAATTACTTCATTTTTAAGTTTCCCGCCAGGAAACTAAAGCTAGTGTTTTTTATGTTAAGGTTGGTAGTATGTATAGTATACGTGTTTGTTGTTGCTTCTGAGATGCCAGGAATGGCGCGTTTTTTTAGTTTGACGTTTTTGATTATTATGTTATTGTTAAGTATGAAAACTAAAGATTGTATAAGAAACTATTGTTGTGTCTATGAACCCCTAACGCTCCTACACACCTAAAGCTTTTTGAAGATATTTATTAATTTCTCTAATTTCATAAGCACCTTCAGGTATTTCTATGAATTCTCCGTTAGATCCATAATAAAATTTATTATTTATTCCTTTTTCTATGTTTGGAATTGTGTTATAAGACTCAAAATTTGTTAATCCTAATACGTACTCCGAATCATTATCCAAGTTTATAGGCGGATTAAAGTTGCTTGTTAAAACTGAAGTGTTTCCCGTTAGAGTAAAAGTGTACGACATGACAACTTCGTACGCAGTTCTATGTACTACTTAGAAATTGTAAGCATAAATGGCCGCAAAGCACAGTACCGTACGATTGTTCTTGGTTAATGTTATAAAGAATTTTACATTTACCCCCGCTATTCAAATAACTTATCAACTCTGTTGGCGGTCGCAGGTTTCCGTAGCTGTCATAGTAAATAGCGCTACTACCGTACTTTTTATAAGAGGTCCAATGCGTGCCTAAACCTTCTTTCCATCTAAAATAATTATACCACATTCTTTTAAATTAACTTTCTTGGGAAGATTGTTTCTCATGAACACTCCACGGAAATATGGTACTTCTAATTGCTTAACAAACTCTATTAATTCTACATTGCTTAGTGCTCGATTAGGTAAAATCAAGTTGCGTTCCTTTGAGGTTTTGCAGGGGCTAAAAAAAGACCAAAACCTTTTTTATAAGGTTTGATGTACATGCCGTTTCCGACTGCAATGTCCTCCATTGCCTTGTTATGACGTTGTTTTTCCGCTAGTTGTTCCTTAGCTATTTTAGTATCTGAAACTGCTTTTGCAACAGCAGCTGCACCTCCAGTAAGAGTACCAAGAGCGCTTAGGCCTGCAAAAATTAGTATTAGTGGTAGAAAACCTCCTGTTTTAGGAATTGATATAATACGAGCTGATTTAATATGCTTCTTTTGTTTTGCTGTATTGGCTGCCTTAATTGCTATGTTGATTGCATCCATAATATTAGATCCTTTAGCTTTTTTTAAAGCTGTACGTGCTTGTTTGATAATACTTTTAATACCTAGCGTACTTCTTATTTTACGTTTCGTTATCAGTTTTCTTATTTTATTGATATTTTTTGTTCTCAGTGATGCACAGGCACCCATACCAAGTTTTACTTTAGCTTTCATTGCGGTAGCTACTCTAAATGCTGCTACTTTTTCACCTAAAGACGAGTCACCAGAATTTAGTCTTTCTGTAGCTAACTGAGCTAACTTCGAATCTGCTTGATGGCATTTAGATAGATCCTTTTCTTTGGAGTATGCAATATCGTGCTTCTTACAAGCCTCGTCTAACTTGTTTATTCCCTTGTCTCCCCGAGCTAACCGTTCGATTAGTTTTGTACCCGGACCGCAAAATTTGTAACCCGGAATATGCGCTTCAAATGATAAATTGTTAATTACAGTATTTAATAGTCCGTTCCCAGTAGTTTTAGAATTATTATATGTAATCATCAGCGGACAACTATCCTCTCAAGCTGTGCAGTAAATAAATAAAATATTGTGAATTAATGATTCTTTATATACTCGCAGTTTCTTATATATATATATATATATATATATATATATATATATAAACCAATTACATGAGATGTATCTGTAAATACACATTGTATTTACCTATACAAATCGAACTGGTATTTGCATAGCCATTACAAAACAATTACCTGATCATTTTGTAGGGGGAAAAAACATCCATTGACCAGGTTTCGACCTCTTGGGTCTCGTCAGAATGGACTAGTCTTAACCCTAACAAAATGTCCAGAAACCTCAAAGTATAGGCAAGAAGAAACCTCTGTACGTTGGCGAAAGGAAGATAGAGCGCCATCAGTTGGCTAGAACTAGCACTAAGGCTGAAACTGTACAGAAGTTGATTCGAAACTATACTGTGTTCTATAAATGGCTATCACAAATACGTTCTGCCTTTGGGATATTAACAATGTACATGCATATATTTAATGCAATAGTAACATTATTTCCCGTGGCGGCGTCCAAATCTTGCCTTTAAGGCACACAAAATATATAAAAAAGCAAAACTTTCTCTGCAATCTGCAGTTACAATTAAACCAATTACATGAGATGTATCTGTAAATACACATTGTATTTACCTATACAAATCGAACTGGTATTTGCATAGCCATTACAAAACAATTACCTGATCATTTTGTAGGGGGAAAAAACATCCATTGACCAGGTTTCGACCTCTTGGGTCTCGTCAGAATGGACTAGTCTTAACCCTAACAAAATGTCAAAAAACCTCAAAGTATAGGCACGAAGAAACCTCTGTACGTTGGCGAAAGGAAGATAGAGCGCCATCAGTTGGCTAGAACTAGCACTAAGGCTGAAACTGTACAGAAGTTGATTCGAAACTATACTGTGTTCTATAAATGGCTATTACAAATACGTTCTGCCTTTGGGATATTAACAATGTACATGCATATATTTAATGCAATAGTAACATTATTTCCCGTGGCGGCGTCCAAATCTTGCCTTTAAGGCACACAAAATATATAAAAAAGCAAAACTTTCTCTGCAATCTGCAGTTACAATTAAACCAATTACATGAGATGTATCTGTAAATACACATTGTATTTACCTATACAAATCGAACTGGTATTTGCATAATCATTACAAAACAATTACCTGATCATTTTGTAGGGGGAAAAAACATCCATTGACCAGGTTTCGACCTCTTGGGTCTCGTCAGAATGGACTAGTCTTAACCCTAACAAAATGTCAAGAAACCTCAAAGTATAGGCACGAAGAAACCTCTGTACGTTGGCGAAAGGAAGATAGAGCGCCATCAGTTGGCTAGAACTAGCACTAAGACTGAAACTGTACAGAAGTTGATTCGAAACTATACTGTGTTCTATAAATGGCTATCACAAATACGTTCTGCCTTTGGGATATTAACAATGTACATGCATATATTTAATGCAATAGTAACATTATTTCCCGTGGCGGCGTCCAAATCTTGCCTTTAAGGCACACAAAATATATAAAAAAGCAAAACTTTCTCTGCAATCTGCAGTTACAATTAAACCAATTACATGAGATGTATCTGTAAATACACATTGTATTTACCTATACAAATCGAACTGGTATTTGCATAGCCATTACAAAATATATATATATATATGATCATTTGGGCGTTACTTAAAAAGTCTAAGTTATTATTTCATCTTATTAATTTCAATACGTTAGTATTTTCAACTTACCTTGTGTAAAAAACTACTTATAATATTTATATATATATATATATATATATATATATATATATATGTAATTCCACTTTTTTTACAAATCGAATTTAGTACTTGCAAACATGCGTGTTGTGAAACAATCAACACCTTTAACCATAAACAATAATGACATTGGCGTGCCATCCTTAGCTAAAAAGAAAAAACATAGCGTTCGTCTACCTTCATTTAATCGATGTCTAGTTGTTGGTCCATCAAATTGCGGTAGAACCAACGTTATGATTGGGTTGATAGAACATCCTAATGGTTTAAAGTTTGAAAACGTATATGTTTATTCTAAATCACTTTATCAACCAAAGTATCAATACCTTGAAAGTCTACTCCGATCAATAAAAGGGATCAAATATTATACATTTTCCAGTTCTGATAAAATTATATCACCATCTGATGCTCGAAATAATTCTATATTTGTTTTTGATGATGTAGCTTGCGATAAACAAGGTATCATTAGGAAATACTTTAGTATGGGACGTCATAAACAAGTAGACAGTTTTTACCTTTGTCAAAGTTATACTCGTATACCTAAGCACTTACTACGTGATAATGCTATTTTTTTAGTTTTATTTAAACAAGATGATTTAAACTTAAAACACATATATGACGATCACGTCAATACTGACATGAAGTATGATAAATTCCGTGAAATATGTGCTGCTTGTTGGCAAGACAAATACGGTTTCTTAGTTGTAGACAAAGATAGTGATCCAGGTCAAGGAAGGTACCGAATAGGTTTTGATCACTTCATACATATTTAAACCTTGAGAGACGCAAGTATCGTTAGTATCGAAGAATTTTTTTATTACAATAAACTTTTTGTGCAATGAACAAGGAGGCGATAAAACTTAAAGAATTTTAATTACGAAAAGAAACATTGTAAAAACAAATTGCGCCAGTTAAAGATAATGAAGTCGTCCAAGTGGAATCAATCTTACCCATAACATCGCGATTAGAAACTATTGCTAATAAACTGGATGGGGAAAGTGTGGTAAAGAAAGAAAAATTTAAAGAAGAAGAAGAACTGCCTCATAGCAGTGTAAAAAAAATTAAACCTAAATTGCTAGAAAGGAACGTTGACTATATTGATTCGCCGGTTATTGCTCAGCATATACCGAATATAAAAAATGATGCCATAGAGGAAGATGATGATGATGATGTTGAGAATGAATACGAAGCAGAAGTTAATCGAAATGCACAAGAAGCCCAGGAATATATACAAAGCTTTGCCGATTCACCTGGTATGACACATTATCTCGAACAGCTACATCCGTTACCTCGAGAATATATTTACAATATGTTTAAAGATGTTAAGAACGAATTTGATCATAAATATGGTATTAGGTTTAACCCTGATTCAAATGGTCTTTTGATAGACAATTCGAATTTCGCGTTGGATGATGAAAATGTTCTAATAAATGATTTGAAATATAAAGGTACTCCTGGATTATACGAACTACTGTTTAAAAAATATCCTGTCGGGTACAGTCCGCAAGATCTAAAGTCGTACCTTGATATTGTGAAAAGAACAAATGCTAGTAGAAGATATTATTCTGAAACAGAACAAATTCAGGGTAATACTTCATATAAGTACAAAAATATAATATCTACATTAAACATACTTCCCCAAACACCCCGTAGATCTAGAACATTACCCTATAGAAAGCGTCTTGGAGACGGTATGACAATGGAAGTAACAAATAACGCTATAGATTATTTATATTGGAATGATCCCAATGAACTTGTTGATAGATTACGACTTTTAGTTTCATCTCAGACTGCTGGACACACAAGTCACGGCAACGAAATAAATTCGATCATTGAAGAATTGCGTGAGGCGAAAGTGATTGGATGATATGACAATTGACAAATTTGAAAGGCACTTACATAACCGTAAAATAGATATAAGTGAACAGGAATATGAAAACAGAAGTGAAGGTTTTGAAACCTTGATTGAGTACAAGTTACATATGCTACATTACACGGTAGTAGCAACGTTCTACTCTAGTACATTCCTAGACGGTGACAAGACATTCCTTATTTTCAACATTAAACATAATTATGAATTTCCTTATGAGGAAGCAGTCATTGAGAATATTAAAAGATACCCGCAAGACATTGAAATTCTTATAAACGAAAAAAGTTATGTAATTGCACAGTTATAAGGATTTTTGCTTAAACGTATGGATGTAATCAGCTTTCGTGACAGAGGTACTATCATAAACAATACCATAATGTTTCTTGATTTTATATTAAAAGTTCCTTTCAAAGCAAGTGGAGCCCACGACATTCAAACATAGAAGTATTTATTAATTGTATTTAATAAATCCTGATTAGAAAAAAGTATTATGATAGTTGCTCAATCAAAAGTGAAAGAGGATATAGTAAATGAACTTCATAAATCAGCAAGAATAAATTTCAAGAGACGCAAAGTGATCATCATCATTTTGTTATCGACCTTACTTAAGGTCGGTTTGACGCAGCTCTAACTTCTTTTCTATTCTGTGCTAATCTAAAATGCTCTACATACCCTTCACAACCTAAATTTCTAATAATTTGACTAATATAGTTTGGTCTAGGTCTTCCTATATTCTTCTATCTTTTTCCTATCTAGCTGGCTCTACATAGATATTAGCAACCTGATGGTTGTTAAAGAACTCTAACATGTTTACATGATTACCATTTATAAGGAAATGAAATATAACCTGGTTATCCGCTTCATAAGGAAAAGTGTTAAATTATATGTTACGGTAAGGCTTAAGCAACGAATCGCTGCCAACATGCCAGACCGCTACCTAATTGTGAGTTATGCCATGGTGACGTTTATTAAATTATGTTATGGTAAGGCTTAAGCAACGAAACGCTACCAACATGCCAGACCGCTAACCAATTGTGAGTCATGTCCTGGTGACATTTAGTTAACTGATTTTTATTTTTCTTTTTGTTTTGTTTTCGAACTTACTTAAAGTCGGTTTGACGCAGCTCTAAATTCTTTTCTATTCTGAGCTAGTCTAAAAAGGTCTACATATCCTTCACAACCTACATCTCTAATAATTTGACTAATATAGCTTTGTCTAGGCCTTCCTACTCTATTTTTATTTGGTAGTCTATAATCTAAGACTTTACTAAATAGTCCCTCATGTCCTAACTGGTGCCCTATCATTCTACCTCTCCTGACCTTCAATTGTTTCCACATACAGGGATCCTCACCTATCCTTCTATAAACTTCCTCGTTTGTTACTCTATCTGTCCTACTAATCTTTAACATTCTCCTATAACACCAAGTTTCAAAAGCTTCTATCTTTTTCTTATCTACTTCTTTAATTGTCCAAGTCTCACTACCGTATAGTAGAACGCTCCATACGTACGACTTTAAGAAACTTTTTCTATTATCTAAGCTAATACTATTAGCTATTAGTAAGTTTTTCTTTTTTAAATACATTTTTCTAGCTTGAGCTATTCTAGCTACTATATCTCTTCTGCTACGTCCATCTTTTGTAATTATACTACCTAAATAGCAAAATTCACCTACCTCCTCTAACTCAGTATTACCTATTTTTAATTTTGGTTTAGAACTAAGCTGTAACTCACTTGTCATTATCTTTGTCTTTACTGAGTTAATTCTCATACTATAGTTACTCCGTAGTATCTCATCTAAAATATTTAAAAACTCTCCTAACTCTTTTCTAGACTCTGCTATAATGGCTATATCATCTGCAAAACGTAACATGTCTATTTTCTGTCCCTGTACACTAATACCTATCTCTTTTCTCTCTCTAGCTAAGTTTAAAACTTCCTCAATATAAACATTAAAAATCAAGGGAGACAGTATACAACCCTGTCTAACACCATTTCTAATCTTAACTTCCTTTTCTATTTCATCAAATCTAATTACTATGCTTTGGTTTTATATAGACTGTAAATAATTTTTCTATCCCTATGAGAGATTCCTATTTTTGCAAAACCCTGAACATAACAATCCAATTAACCCTATCAAATGCTTTTCTAAATCTACAAACGCAAAATGAGTCTTTTATTTTTTGTAACCTTTTTCGATAATTACCCTAATCATTAGTATCGGTTCTCTAGTCCCTCTGTCTTTACGAAAACCATATTGGTCTTCGCCTAAATAATTCTCAGTCAAAGCTTCTACTCTATTTTTAATTATTATTGTTAGTATTTTGGAAGCATGAGAAGTTAAACTAACCGTTCTAAAATTGTCACACCTATCAGCTCCTGACTTTTTTGGGATTGGGATAATAATAATTTTTTCGAAATCTATTGGAACCTCACCTGTGTCATATATTACTTTTACTAGTTCATATAATCTATCTAAAGTTTTCTGACTTGCATATTTTATTAATTCTGCGGGAATATCGTCTATCCCTGGCGCTTTATTTATTTTAAGATTCCGAACAGCTCTATCAAAGTGATAGTAAAAGGTTTAAATGACCTTCATTAGATCGATTTGATTGAAATGCTACCATATTCGCAAACAAACAAAGGATTTAAATACATTTTAATAGTTATTGATTGTTTCTCCAAATACGTATGGACTGTACCTGGATTGATTGGGGATTAAGGAGATGATATAAATATGCTATTATAGGGAAGGACCAATTGCTTTTTGTAGCAATACCGATTGGCGGTGGAGCGGTTATGTAATAACTAAACAACTACACCAAACTACTTAATAAAGGGTATAAATACCTTTTATCCTGTGCCGCTGTGGGCAATAACGTGCACACACAAAAGCTTTCGACGGACCACCAGTAACACGCACGATTTGGTGTCGGAGCCGCTTTCAAAAGCTCTCATACAACCGGCTTCTGCAAGGGTTCGAATGCGACTGTGTTCTTCAACGCACTTCCACTGTCGGTATATAAAATGTTTCACTCAAACTGCAGGACACCCGCACCAATAGTATTCATTGTCACAAACACCAATAAATGTTCGATGATGACGTAACATACCGCCCACCAAATTCATAGAATTTTGAAAAGGAGGGAAGTAGGTTGGGTGAAGGAAATCACATGGGATTTGACCTTGCTAGGAAAACAGGTAACGAAAGATAGGATGGTACACTACAGCGAGCGATATTACCAACTATGCAAAAATAAAAATATATATGTAAATAAGCAAATATGTAAAAATAATATACTACTATACATGTAAGAAATGTGTATATACATCTAAACATAAAAATAAAATTAAAATACCGGTAGCGGTGCTAGTTTGACCAAAGGTCGTTTTAATGTGCCATGTGCAGTTTTGACTTCAGCGACACGAATAATACCGTCCGCACCGGGAAAAGTATTAATAATACGACCAAACTTCCATTGAAGTGGAGAAAGCTGGTCGTCCTTGATGAGGACAATAGTGTCCTTTTCGACTTGTCGGACACCTACCTTAGAGTGCCATTTAACCTTTTGATTCAGAGTATGTAAGTACTCATGGCTCCAGCAAGCCCAAAAGTCTTGGTGGAGTTTTTGCAGGAGTTTCCACCTGCTTTTTAATGGTAAAACGTTGGTTGAATGGTCCTCATCTGGTGGTGCAGAAAGAGGCTCCATAGTTAGGAAATGACCTGGTGTTAGGCAACGCAAGTCGTTTGGATCCGAACTCAAAGCGCAGAGTGGCCTTGAATTTAGAACAGATTCAATTTGTGTAAGTACTGTGTACAGTTCCTCAAAGATAAGTTTTTGTTCGCCGATTACGCGAGATAGGTGTGTCTTTACCGACTTAACACCGCTTTCCCACAAGCCACCGAAGTGAGGGGCGCTAGGTGGATTAAACGACCACTTTATCTTTTCTGAGGTTACTGCACTATGCAGATAACTCATAAGCTGACGATAGGCACCTACAAAATTAGTACCGCAATCGCTAAATATTTGAGAACAGCGTCCTCGCCGTGCTATAAATCGTCGCAAAGCGGCAAGAAACACGTCTGCCGACAAATCCGAAACAAGTTCAATATGTGCTGCCTTAGTGGCAAAACAAACAAAAATACAAATATAGGCCTTAAGAGTTTTAGAGCCTCGCAGGCGGTTAGCCTTTATTAAAGAGGGCCAGCAAAATCAACACCAACAATACTGAACGGTTTGATTTGGGTAATACGTGCTGCCGGTAGGTCTCCCATAGGAGGAGTTACCAGGACCGGTTTGGTACGAAAACATCTATGACATGATGATAAATAACTTCGGATTGAATTTTTAATGGAAAGGATCCAGAAATTCTGTTGGATAAGATACGCTGTGGTATTAACACCGGGATGGCAATACCTTTCATGAGTTGACCGAATGATAAGTTCGGTTAATCGGTGCCGCTGAGGCAATAACGCAGGAAACTTTTCGAAATAGGAAAGCGAAGAATGTGTCAAGCGCCCACCTACTCTTAAGATGTTTTGTGGATCAACAAATGGAGAAAGTTTTCGCAAGCTTTTAGGTAATTTACGGTTTGCCTTGATCGAAGCTATTTCCTTTGAAAATGTAACATTTTGTACATGCCGAACGATAATCATGAGAGCATTGTGTAATTCAATGTCTGTTAAGGGACCCGTATGACGTTGAGTCATGGGTTTAGAAAATCTATAAATGTAAGCCACGATGCCTTGGATTTTATATAACGATGAAAAGCGACTTAGTAAAATGTCAATGACGTTTGGATCTGTTTGAGCGACAAATGTTAGGATCTTCTTTTTCGTAGTTACCTCAGCAATTGAGGTTGACAATGTTGGTTGAGGCGGCCACGAGTCACTAGGGTAGTGAAGCCATTCAGGCCCCGCCCACCATAGCGAACATGAAATAACCGCGCTTGGCATTAATCCCCGAGATGCAGGATCAGCCGGATTATGCGAAGATTTAATATAAAACCATCGGCTAGGTGCAATGATTTCTTGAATGTGGCTAACACGGTTTGCCACAAAAGTTTTCCAACGAAAAGGTGGAGAACGTATCCAAGTGAGAGCGACCGTAGAATCACTCCACGCTGAAACATCGGAGATGTCAGTCAAGCCTTGATAAGAACGAATGGTAAAAGAAAGTAAATCGGTTAATAAAACGGCGGCACATAATTCCAAACGTGGAATTGAAATGCGCTTAATTGGAGCTACTTTTGTTTTAGCGGTTACAAATTGTACAGTTATTTCTCCAGTAGTTTGATTTATGAACTGGAAATACACTACCGCTGCATACCCTACCTCGCTAGCATCGCAAAACCCATGCAAATGACAAGTATATTGGGTTTAATGGTTTAACCCGAAATGAGAAAATATCTTCTGTAGGTGACCATTGAAGACCTAATATTTTTATTGATTCGTCAGAATCGAAATCGAGAGAAGTATATTGGCAAAAATCTGACGGAATGCCTTCCAAAATAGAAACTGAATTAGAACTCCATTTTCGAAGTTCAAACCCAGCCGAATGTAAAAGTCGGATAAGTGGATCTTTAATTTCTCGGGCCGATTGTATAGAATCTCCACCGGCGACGAAATCATCAATATATAGATTTGACCGTATAGCCTCAGCGGCTAACGGAAACCTTTGCCTTCGTCAATGGCTAATTGCTGAAGAGTTTTAATGCTAGATAAGGCGATGACTTAATACCATAGGTCACTGTATTAAGCTGATAAGTCTGAATGGGTTCTTCTGCGGAGAACCGCCAAACAATTAATTGAAACTTTCGATGTTTTTCGGTAACCAAAATTTGTCGATACATTTGGCGAACATCACAAGTAAAAACGAAACGATGAGTACGAAATTTCAATAAGATTGACGAAATGTCGTTTTGGAGACTAGGTCCAGCCAATTGAGTGTCATTAAGTGACACGTTGTTTTAGCCTTTGCAGAGGCGTCAAAACCACACGAATTTTAGAAGTATGACCTTCCTCTTTAAACACAGGGTGATGGGGTAAAAAATAATTATCGTTCCCAACGGGCGGAGAATCGAGTAATGCCATATGACCCGCATCAAGATAGTCCTGCATGAAATTGTTGTATTGGGCGCGTAGCTCCGGTTGAGCATGCAATTTGCGCTCCAACGAGAATAGTCTTTTTTTAGCCATCTCAAAGCAATTATCAAAAACGGGCAAAGTATCGTTGAACGGTAACGCAACAATAAAACGACCGCTAGGGTCACGAGAAAACGTGTTTTCAAAAATTAAATCTGCCTTTTCTTCTTCCGGAGAAGTATAAGGCTTGGATGGCAGTTCTTCTATCTCCCAAAACCGCCTTAGGGGCTGGTCGATAGGATCTTCTACAGAAGTAAAAAATGCTTGGACAGTATCAGACTGCAAGCTTTTTGTGGGACCAATGATAGTCCAACCAAAAATTGTATTTATGGCGGCAGGCTGAAGAAATTTGCCATGTATAACACCGCCATTGATGATGAACGGATAAACATCTGCTCCAAGGAGCATGTCAATGGTTCCTGGGGAGTTCCAGGTCGGGTCTGCAAGGTGCAGGCCGCATAAGTGTTCCCAATTATTAGGAACTTCAACGCTAGGTAATTTGCTAGATATTGACGAAAGCACAAAAGTTGTGACTTCTAGAGATTTTTTAGAGTCTAACATAGAGCGAATGGTGCAGCTGACGGCACCCCTATTGACTGCTGAAGTTGTCTGCCCAAGTCCATAAATCGGAACTTGAGAACGTATGCGTGGAAGCCAAAGTTTGCTCACGCAATCGTCTCGAATAAAGCTAGCTTGAGAGCCAGGATCTAAGAGTACCCTGATCGGTTTGTATCTACCAGACCGGTCTTGAACTTCCACAACAGCAGTGGAGAGTAAGACAGTAACCCCAAGATTTGAATTCGTCTGTGAAGACAAAACATTTGCCGGAATAGGAGAGGCTGACTGCGTCCTATTGGCATTTTTATGCATATGTGTAGCGGTCGGTTCAGCTGAACGGCTAGAAGCAGGTTGCGGTTCAAAATGTAGCAAGGTATGATGCGGCTTGGCGCAAGTTCGACAGGAATTATAAGATTTGCATTGCATGGACGCATGGTCTGTTCGTAAGCAATTTAAACAAAGGCGTAAGCGTTTGACGATGTCGAAACGTTCTGTCGGAGTTTTCTTTAGAAACGATTGACATCTGTAAATTAAGTGATTGCCCTTGCAAGAAGGACAATGGTGCGAAAATGAATTCTTTGAGTCACTGAAGCTACTTGGTGTGTCCAGTGAGACTACGTTAGAAGAAACTTTTCGTTTAAATTGAAACGCTGAGGATTTCTTAGGCACTGATGTGTGAGATGTGTGGACAGTCGTCGAATAAGAAACAGGTGCGGTTGAAGAAAAGGTTTCCAACGCTGCACATTGTTGAGTTAAAAAATATCTCAAATCATCAAAATTGGGTATTTGCTTCGGATCCGATTGGAGTTCGAAGCGTTTTCTAGTGAACGGATCGAGTTTTTCTAAAAGACAATCGACTAGAATAAAGTTCCAATGTTCAGTGGGAAACTTTAAGTTAGTTAGAACAGCAAGGTTCTCTGAAAAACAATCAATAAGTGCCCTAAGTTTCTTAGGGTCTTCTGATTTTAAAGGTGGAAAGTCTTTCATTGCTTTCCAATGCAAAGTTGCCAATAAACGCGGATTGCTAAATCGCTCACGTAAGGCGTTATATGAGATAATGAAATTATCTCCCGAAATGGGTACCGATTTAATGATTCTCAAAGACTCCTCGGTACAGCAACTGATAAGGTAATTTAATTTTTCGATATTGGACAGCGACGCGTTATTATAGACCAGACTGTCAAATAAATCGATGAAAGATGTGAATTCAGTTACCTCATTATTAAAAAGTGGGAGTTTTAACGGTAACAATTTTGATCCCGAGCTGCTTTGAGCATTTTCCGTAATTTGTGGTGCTTTCATTTCTTGCATCGTTTCGAGATGCAGCAGTATGCAATAATAAGCGGAATCTACTTCCTTCCGTAAGGCGTTGTAATTTAATAATTCTGCCTCGTCACAGGAGGCTAACACAGCAACTAAAATTGTATTGAAATCTTTGTAAAGGTCATTTACGCCCTTTGTTTGAATAAGGAACAACGTTTTTAAAGTTGGGTCACTTTGTATAGCATTACTAAGTTCAAACATTTCTATAATACGTGTTTTCAGTAATTCTAGTTCTACTACATGTGCCTTCTTCGGAGCCATAGTGACTGTTATTTTGAAAGATCTACAATAAAATGTTGTAAAACGGTACCGCTCAAGATGTACACTGAGAAATATTAAAATATTATGAGTTATTCAAGGCACGAAAAGGTAAGATAGCGTATAAACCAATAAATCACGTTTTGTGACTATTAGCCTGCAATGTGGTCTTAAAACGAGACGTCGAAAACAAGGGTTTGTCAAACAAAGCGCGAAGATAAGATTTACAGCTTACGGTTACGGTCGGCCTTTACATCAAAAGATCACAGGAACGTTGCGGCTTAACGTGTTTGCAAGATGGGTTCAGCTTTACAACTTTATCCCCTGCAAATGTATTAAATATTTTACGTTGTAAACCGACTGAAAGGGTTGTGATACAAAACGTGCAATAACTTTTAAATACAAAGCAAATCCCTTTCCTTTCTTATTTAAGAAGTATAAAGCGACTATAATTTTCAGGTTGCTGTGTGCTTTATATACCGCTAAAATATATTTAAAACTGAAAACTAACAGATTTGATGCTAAAGTATTTGTTTGTAACTAAATGGCGAAATCGCTTATTTAATTTAACGAAAGTATGTAGCTAATATTGTACATATTTTACCCACTAAATATGGAGCTTGAACACAAATTTAAAAGCTAAAATAGTTACTTAAAAGCTCGCTGAAATGCAAAATGATATTTAATTTAGGACATGCGTATACCATAGGACTGGTGAATTCGGATCGACTTATAGGACCAATGGATTGATTGGGGTTTAAGGAGATGATATAAATATGCTATTATAGGGAAGGACCAATTGCTTTTTGTAGCAATACCGATTGGCGGTGGAGCGGTTATGTAATAACTAAACAACTACACCAAACTACTTAATAAAGGGTATAAATACCTTTTATCCTGTGCCGCTGTGGGCAATAACGTTCACACACAAAAGCTTTCGACGGACCACCAGTAACACGCACGATTTGGTGTCGGAGTCGCTTTCAAAAGCTCTCATACAACCGGCTTCTGCAAGGGTTCGAATGCGACTGTGTTCTTCAACGCACTTCCACTGTCGGTATATAAAATTCATTGTCACAAACACCAATAAATGTTCGATGATGACGTAACAGTACCACTTAAAAGTAAAACTGGTATTGATGTTACTGCTGCAATGAAAACAATTTTAAATAAATTTAAAAATCCACCAAGAAATTTGCAGTTTGATTTTGGTAAAGAATAAATGTTATAACAAACACTTTCAATCCTTAATGCAGACATATGGCATACACCATTATAGTGTTTTTCTACAAAGAAAGCATGCATTGTGGAACGTGTAATTAGAACTTTAAAGGAAAAAATGTGGCGCTTGTTTAACCTGAACGGTTCTTACAATTGGATAATAAATTTAAGCGATATTGTGAAACAATACAACAATACAGTTCACAATACTATCGGAGTCAAACCTGTAAAAGTTGATAAATCAAATGAAAAAACTATTCTTAAATCATCATTTACCCACATCAAACTTGCAACCAAAATACCAAAATATTCAATAAAAGACAGTGTGAGGATTAGTAAACACAGGGAAGCATTTACGAAAGGTTACACGCCAAACTGGTCAAATAAAATTTTTAAGATTAAAAAGGTAAACGTAACCAATCCGACAACATATATATTAGAAGATCAAGACAAGAAAGAAATCAAAGGTGCATTTTATGAAACGGTGTTGCAAAAGGTTAAACATCCAGGAATTTACCTGGTAGAAAAAGTCCTAAGAAAGAGTGGAAATAAAGTCTTTGTAAAATGGTTAGGCTTCTCTAACGTACACAATAGCTGGATCGATAAAAATAATGTTTGCTAGAAGTTGTTATAATAATAGTTAAAAAGGCTAACATTGTAAAATTATATTAAAATAAATAATACAGACAAAATCTTTAAATTGTTTTTTTATTATTATAAAGGAATTTTGTAAGGCTAACATTGCAAAATTATATTAAAATAAATAATACAGACAAAATCTTTCTATTGCTTTTTATTATTATCAAGCCATTCTTTTAATAAAAAGGTATTTTGGTTTGCACATTGCAGATTATTATTGCTGTGTCTACAACAATGGATGTTATATTTTAAACGATTGGTGATTTTTAACTCCGATAGCTTAAGACAACCTAGTGCAAGCATATCAGTTACAGAGTTTTGCATTATATATGTTTTAATCAATTTTTTCTTTTCTAGACCCTTCACAAATACTTCTTCACCGGGGGATAATTTGCTTCAAATAAAGCGCTATATATGATGACACCATTCCAGCCGTTGAAGATTCATCCCAAGAAAGACCATGAATATTCCTTGTCACCCAGTCGTTATGTTTTATATGATCTTGACTCAAACAACTAGACTGCATTGGCAGTTTAAAATTTTGATGCCAAATATCACCTAACAACAAGTCCAAAACCGCAATTTCTTTGCACACAAACTCGTTTTTCTTGTATTTAAATCCCTGAATATCAATTATATACATGTTTGTATGTAAATATATGCAGTAAACTTCGACTAATTAAATTAATATTAGGAGCAATCTCCTTATATAGCAGATTACCACCATCTGCGTACTTTGCCAACCCACTTTTCAACCTATCACAAGAGTGAACACATTTTGAATTGAAACCGGCCCATCTGTATTTGCAGCCTCTAAACATAAATCAGAATCCACTTTAATTAAACACAATTGACTTGAATGCGATATTTTGCATCTGTCATACTTTATAACTTCTCGCTAGAAAACCAAATTCAAAACATCTACACACATTTTCTCTGCACTTACATTTTTCAACATACGTGTGTTTTGAAATATGTTGCATTGAAAGTAATATAAAGCCGATCCTAATTCAAAACGTGCCCACAAGTATTTTACATTTGAAAGTATATAAGAATTCATGTTTTCACATTTTACATTAAAAGTATATAACGCCGATCCTAATTCAAAACGGTGCACGTGTAACTTCTCGCTAGAAAACCGAATTCAAAACAGCTACACACATTTTTTCTCTGCACTTACCTTTTTCAACATACGTGTGTTTTGAAATATGTTTCATTGAAAGTAATATAAAGCCTATCCTAATTCAAAACGTGCCCACAGTATTTTACATTGAAAGAATATAAGAATTCATGTTTTCACAACTATTTTACATTGAAATGTTTTCACAACTATTTTACATTGAAAGTATATAAGGCCGTTCCTAATTCAAGAAGGTGCACGTGTATTTTACATATGTAAAATACGTGTGAGCACGTTTTGAATTAGGACCGTCCTTACCTATCTACTAGCGTTTGTTTTGTCGGGGTTCGGCATCACTCCTTGGGGTGTTATTACGTGTCCTAAAAAGGCTACTTCCTTCTGTAGAAATTCGCTCTTATCTAGTTGCACTTTAAATTGTGCGGTTCTTAATCTTTCGAACACTTCTCGTAATCTTTCAATGTGCTCCACTAATGATGTTGAATACACTATTATATCAGCTATGTACACAAGGCACTTTTCCTTGTGTATCCCTCGTAGTATGTTGTCTATTACTCGTTGAAAGGTTGCGGGTGCGTTCTACAGTCCACATGGCATCCGTTTATATTCATAATGTCCTCTAGGTGTGCTAAAGACTGTCTTTGTGTATCTCTTTCTTCCATTTCCACTTGATGGTATCCTGATGCAAAATCTAGCGTCGAAAAATATTGGCCCTTGCCTAACTTATCTAAAATCTCTGTTATATTCGGTAACGGGTATTTATCGTCTACCGTTTTTTCGTTTAATTTGCGGTAATCTATTACCCTTCTGTATTTCCGTTTTCCTGATGCGTCTAGTTTCTTCGGTACTATTAATACGGGGCTGCTCCATGGTGAATTGGAGTGTTGTATTATATCTTGATCTAATAGATCGGCTACTTGTCTGTCAGCTTCTTCCTGACTTGTCTGGGGTAATCTGTATGCTTTGGTAAATATCGGTTTGTTGTCTGTTAGCTCAATGTTGTGCTTAACTGTATTTGTAAAAGTTAGGGGTATTCCTTCGCAATGGAATATGTCGCGGTACTCGTAGCATAATTTTTGTATAGCTTTCTGCTCCTCGTGATTTATGTCGCGGTTAAATCGGATATTATTTAAATTTTGTCTTAACATTTCGTCGTTTTCTACGGGGTTGTAATTTTCGTTTGGGTTTTCATCTATTTCCATTTCGTTAAAATTTAATTTTTCTACGTTAATCGGGTTTGTTAAGGATAGTTCTACGGGGTAGTCATTTGAGTTTAGTATGGTCGTTGTGGCATAATTGTCTTTGATTTTTACTAATGCGGTTGGGGTTTCTACTCCTTGTTGAAAAGATATGTGGTTTACTATTCCTAAGTTATTATTTGAATTTACAGGGATTCTTATCTTTTTTTCTGTTCAGGGTTCTAATGTATATTTTTCGTCAATTTGGGTGTTTTGAAATTTGATGGGGATTCGTCCATATTTGGTTCTTAATAGTCGGTTTTTAATATCTATGTTGGCTCCTAATTTTCTTAGAAGATCCATTCCTAATAGTCCGTCATATTTGTCGTTAAATTCAAATATGCAGAATTTGTGTTTCATCTTTACGTTAAATGTTTTTGGTAAAGGTATGTTTGCTACGAATTGGTGTAGGTTTGTTTGATGGGCGGTTTTAATTTTGAAGGGTTCTCAAACTACATAGATTAGATAATGTTTTTTACTGTTCACGGGCTTATTAATGTTTTTGAAGATCCTGTATCGATTAGTAATTTAAATTCAGCGTGGGGTATTTCGATATAGGGTAATACTAGGTGATTCATATTGTTTAGATTTATTATGTTTGGTCGTTCATAAAATGGTCCATTTGAAAATTTGAACATGTGTTCTCTTCGTCGTCCTCTTCGTAATTTTCATATGGTTGTTCGCGTTCATAGTGGTTTGATTGGTTTTATTCATTATTCGTACACGGTCGATTGCTATTATTCTGGTCATCTTCATACTCTTCTACTTCTTGATGAAATAGCTCTTCTGAAGTGAAAGTGCGTTTTTGATTGGGGTTTGTTCTTATGTGCGTTATTTTCGTATTGGGTCTGGTGTTACCAGATGAGGTATCCATTGGTGTAGGTTTATAATAGTTATTGGGATTATTATTGTTTATCATCGGTGAGTTTCTATTAGGGTTTGCGTTGAATGCTGGTCTTTGCTGATTTACGTTTTGATTGAATCTCGGTTGAATTGCGGGTTTTGAAAAGTTCGAGTTAAATGTTGGTTGAAATGCGGGTTTTGAAAAGTTCGGGTAAAATGTTGGTTGTGAGAAATGTTTGTATTGGTTGTTAAAGTTTGAGTTATTAAATGTGGATTATTTGTTCGCATTTGGTGTGTTTGTGCATTGAACGGGTTAAATTTTTGTTGTGGATTTATCTGTCTTGCGGGTTGTATAGTTTTCATTGGCGTGTAGCTTTTATTCGCGTTGGGTTTCTATAGTACATTACATTCTCTTCTGCGATTATCATGTTCATTGCTTCTTCTAAGTTTTGGGGATGTTGAAATCTGATTTTATCTGAAAGTCGTTCGGGTAGTGCATTTAAATAGGTATCTAATGCCATCTCGTCGTACATTTTCGTTTTTAAAAGTCTTACGTTTGGGCCGGTTTCTTCGATTTTGAGTTTTGTCAAGATCAAGCTTCTTACATCTTGGCATTTCATTCCAAATTGATAGGGTGATTGGTTGTGTTCCATCCTAAAGTTTGTCAAATCTCTCACTAAACATTTTAAGTTTCTCTGATCGCCGAAATATGCAATCAATATGTGTTTGTACTCTTCTCATTGGTCTACGTCTCCTGCGACTGGCAATTAATGTTAGTGCCCTTCCGGTCAGTTTACTGATAATAAGGCGGATAAGCAAAGTGTTTCTTTCGTTATCGTCTGGCTTATAAAAGTTTTTAGGAATATTTTGCTGGGTGAAATATAATTAATGAGTTAACATTGGTCATTACCTTTAAAGCTGGGGATCATTTCTAAGTACAGTTTTATTTCATTAGTCATCTTGGCTGGGGTAATATTTGGGAAATTTTTAAAAAATAAAAAATTTTTTTTTTTTTGAAAAAATTTGGATTTATTTTGTAGTTTTCGGTGTTATTTAATGAGTTTTACGCTTGATATTGGCTGAGTAGTTTTTGAGGCAATTTATCGTGCTTGAATGTTTTGCGTTAGTTAAAACTTCTCTATTTTTAATTTATGTCGATTTTAGTTAGGTGCGTAATAATTATCTCTTTGGTTTATGCGATTGTAAGGTGTCTGCAACGCTTACAATGTTGTCAATTAATTAGTTGCCTTAGCATCTCTATTACAGTTATTTTTAGTATACTGTGGGTGTTATTCAGTACTCGCTGCGATTTTATACACTGAAATTTGTGCTTCGTTAATTTACTAAAATATTTAATTAAAATTTTTACGTTTGAATGCGTTCTCAGTACCGTAATTATTTATATCTTTCCTGCGTAATTTTTATTGATACCTTATAAAAGTTTCTTATCGTAATTTTATGCTTTTTTAATTTCACAATGCTGAAAGTTTTCGCGATGTATTTTAAATAGCTTTTGTATAGTGATTTATAATTAGATTTGTTCGAGGTGAGGATTTTATTCACTCTTTAAAGATGAGATATTTGCGTTCAATTTGCGCTTTATTAATTCTCGTATTGAGGATGCGGTTTTTAATAATGGAATGCATTGTCTATTTATGGATGGTATTCGCGTTTAAATACTTGCGTTGTTATAAGGGTTTTGGTTTTAATTGCTTGTGATTTTAGTTTTCGCTTTTTATTCTCGGTGTATTTAAATTATTTTTTTATGCGCCAGTTAATTCTCTTATTGTTGGATTGGAAATTTGTTTCTTGCGTTAGTTAAAGTTGTTGAATTAGAAATTCTAAAAAATTTTTGCGTCAGTTAAGATTGCTGAATTAGAGGTTTGGTTTTGTTTCTAAGAAAATTTTTCTTACGTTAGTTAAAACGTGATCTAGTCTCTTGTGCGCTCTGCGACTTTTTTAATTGTCTCTAGTTTTTGTGTCTCAGAATAGTTTTTCTCAGTTCTTTGTCTCAGAATTTTAGTTTTCTCAAGTTTTTATAAATCTTTCTCATATACAAGTAAAATAATAATAAAATTTCAATAACAGCTTGAAGATAATCTCTAGCAATTGCTAAGTCGATTATTTTCAAAAAATTGCATACAATATTTGTAACAATAGTTAATATACATATATAAATCATAAACTAGCAAATATCAAATGTCTTTGTTAATAACAAAATAATTTTCAATTGGTTTAAGGAAAATAAACTTACACTAGTTGCTTTGTTGATTTCATTGATTTCTTTCTTTGTTTTTGTTTTCTTTTGGTTTCTTGGATTTGATCTATGCTTGTATCGCCTCCAATTTTTCTTTTGATGAATTCGAACTATTCTTGTTTCTCCTTCAACTGCTGGACTTGAACGATGCTTGTTTCTCCTCCAACTTTTGTTTTGTTCTGCCAAATTCGGATTTGAAATTCCCGGACCACCAGTTTCTCGAAGTTGGATTCGCTAGTGCCCTTTTGACATCCGTTACGACTGCGCCAGTTAAGGTTCGTGGCTTCGAGCGGTCCTTTTAAAAGACTTCTTTGAACTTTAACACATTTATTTAATTTTTATACAGATTTAAACAATGGAATTTTACAATCTTGAATTATTATTCTAAGTCGAAATCTAATTACTTAATTGTACAATGAGTTATCTACGAACTGCAATGCAAAAGCTGAACGTTTGATGAACTGACTGCGAGTGGAGCTCCCGGGCCTTATATAATCTCCCTACCCCCTCACAGTTCCGTGGGAACTTGCAGACCTAATGTCTGCTTACACTTGACTCTATTTATGATACATAGTTGCTAACTTAAAAGCTATTCATAATTACAATGTTGCAGGCTTACTTCTGCGTAATCTCGGTACGTGACTTCCTACGACCGTCTGTGACCTGACATCTGCAGTGTCACTTATCCTTGTGCTACTTTGTAGTGCTTCCGTTCTCATTAACGTTTATAAACTGAAATAAATTGTAACAAATTGTCTTTTATGACATTGTTGCACATTTCCTAATATTTCCTAATAACTTTCTTAAGTATTAGTTTTATATTGATATAACAAATGGGGATCACATAACTCGCATACCTAGACAATAGTGTGGTAGGTTCCCATATCTTTCCACAACGCAGTTTTTAAAGATTTTAGCAAAAAACCGTATCTGTCACGGCCAACCCCCAACAACCTTGTAAATTATTGAGAATCGCACGAGACCAACCGACTCTCCTCCAATATCTTTTAGCCTGCTAGGCTGCTGCCCCTTGGTGCGCCTTTTAATCGCTTTTTACGATATGCAGGTTTACTATAGTAGTATTCTTTGTCCCCTACTATAGGGAACTCCCCAACTATAAGGATAAATTCAGTATAAATCAATAAGTTTGTTCGATGGACCGCATGGGATAAAAACCATGCTCGTATTCATTAATGGGAACTATATTACCCTAAATAGGTTTACAAATACGAGGCTCTTTAAAACTTTGGCAATGATGGACAGTTTACTAATACCTCAATCATCCTATTTTGTCATATATTTTATACAAAGATAAAAATAAACCCCCGAGATACCGATTTATTACCATTTTAGATTACCAGTACAGGCGCCGCTAAAAATTATTTGTATAGGCATCGCTTAGTAACTGCTTGTTAAGTTTCAGAGCTCCCATTCGTCCCTGGATGAGACATACATTATTCATGTCCAAATAAAAATTTAAGACAATCTAATTAAGCAATTATTGGTCAAACCAGCATTCATAAAACACGCTTGAATTTCGTACCGATTTCTATGTGCGTATTGCAATCCTCACATTAACAAATACGACAAAAATAAACGCGCAATCAATCAAAAATCAGCACTTACTAAGAAAACATCCCTAATTAAATTATCATCCAATCCACCTGTATCACTCTGAAAAGCGTTTGCGTCGGGACGGGCTTCTAGCGCGGCACAGATGCGCCGTGAATCGTTTTATGCATTCAAGTTGTTGATAAGTTTGGGTTTGTCAGTTCTTCTCGAGCATCGGAAGTGTTTATATGTTGGAGTCGCTGACCTCTTAAATAAATCGTGACTACGGAAATTGCCCGCGTGTTACACGCGATTAACTGCAGGTGACTAGTAAACTTCAATATACCTACGTATAGAAGACACCGGAACTTATTCTGCAGATCAGGATTTTTGACAGAACTTATATTTGGTGAGTTTTATTTGAAGCTTCTTAGACAAAACTTTCGTGTTTTGAGATTACAGTTTTAAAATTTTTCCTGCATGTCGTAGTTCAGTCGCATTATACTATTTTGGACGAATCATATTAGGCTAGCGTTTTTTTGCAGATTCTTTGCGACTAGGAGGTTTTGAAGGAATCATAGTCCTTTTGCTTTTCATAAACAACTTATTATTTTATTATTGCTGACAGAACGCTACAAAGAAACGCTCGTATACAAAACCGAAACCATACAAATATAAGTTGATCCGGAAGTAGATTTTACTTACCGAGCCTAGTTTTGAAAAATAAATTTCAGAACTTTATACGAAAGTAATAATTGCGGTATACGTAAATTCCATCTATGGTACTATACACTTAATGAGAATAAACTTCTAAAGGCACAAAGCGTCTATTGCATTTTTTGAAAGGCTTTAACAGCGTTGCGAAGTAAATTATTCCACATCTTGAGCACTCGCTTAACTAAAAATTATAAAGAGAAATGTGTATTAGAACTAACCCTTTTAAATTTAAACCAATGATTTTAATAAACCAGTAACTTTGGGACTGTGGCGGTTTGTGAACTGTAGAAACGTTGGTTCTGTACGTTTTGATATTATGAAATAACCCAGTTTTTCCAAACTTTTCGATTACATTTTGTAAATGAAATTCAAGGAGCTATTATTGATACTTCCAAACTTTCAACTACTTTTTCATTGAATTTTTATGTTATTGTTATAAATTTATGTTCTGTGGATCTAGGGGTTGTTAAGCGATCTTGTGATATGGTGTTACAAAGAAAAGTTCTATTTCGTTTTAATATAGAAAGGTATCTTTCGGCTTCTAAAGTAGCTAGCCATCGGTATGGTTATTAAAACTTTTAGTAAGTTAGTGATTTTCAAAAAGAAGCATCTTCTAAACTATTGGTAATCAAAAATATAAAAACGCCGTGTCCCCTTTCATATCAGTATTAATTTCCTGTGTAAGTATATTCTTGTTCGCAATTTTATGAACATATTACAAGCAGCAAATAGTAGAATTTAAGTTCATCTGAAAGTTTTTTTCATATTCTGTAAGCTTCTCAGGAAGAAGTGCAGGTACTGCCCTAAAATTACCGTATAATTCAAAATGATTTTTTGCCGAAGTAGTTATTACGTTCATCACATACATCCAATGAGGCACTTTCGACGTTTCCAGACTGCCTTAAACAAGTTCCTCTTAATTTTAACATTGGTTGCTGACTAATAATTTTTACAACTCCTTTTGAGTAAAATTATTTCTTTCGATTTGTATTTTGGCGATGTTCTCAATAAGATTTGTACTAGGTTTTTTATTTTTGGAATTAATTGTGAGGACTATCGACACAAGCCATTAATGGTAACCAAAAATTAATACTCTTGTTTCTGTACCATGCTAGTAATCGCCACAGCATTGAAAGCCTTTTGCCCTATGTTGAGATTAAAATGCGTCAGTGGAACAAAAAGTTCCAGATACTGTTGCCGGTAGACGACTTCTGGAATAAGTGATAATTAAGTAGTTCCGAACTTCACTTCAGCGTTTGAGCGATAAGCGGGGAAGATCAAGGGAAAGCGGAGAGAACTAAGATGATAAAAGAAAGTTGAGCGCCACTAAATATATTAAAATATATTGAATTAAATTGTTAATCTGAGGATGCTAGAGGAACCCTAGGATCGCGTACCGTAAAGACAATCATTAATCATGAACATGGGGGTTATTACAGAAACACATTTTAATGAAATGCTAACATGAGACCGCAACTTGCGCCTCAAAATTAAAAAATAAAACCAACAGTAAAATATAGTAAACCCAAAAAAATTACTTAGTTCTAGTAAAATAAAACTTCTAATCATTTACTCAAACAATTATACACCACCGTGTATAAGGTAGGGCTACTTCTACAAATATTGGTATCACTTAAATTTCTGAGCTCACTTATGTTTAACTTAAATCACCAAACTAATAGTTTGCAAATAAAAGTTTCAAGACCAGTTCAAGTAAAGTTAGACAGAGCGGTAATTCAAATAATTGACCTTATTTTAGAACCGAAGGTTTCTGATGAAACCATTTTTTTCGATGAGTATAAAACTTTTTATAATAGCATTTGATACGTTAGAATATCTTCTAACTACACTTATTCAAGCATTAGTTTCTGAAAGATTTAACATGTAACAACTTGAAAGGTTTTCTTTGAAATGTCTCGCAAAACTATTTCTAAAGTAGACTCTAAAATATTAGCATTTTATTTACGAATGCTGACAAAAAATAATTCTTTAAATTATATACACGCAAAATTTTACAAATAGCTAGTTTTTAATTCAAATAATTCCTGACATCAAGTACTTAAGTTGTGAAATCGCGTATAAGGAAATTCCTTCCGAACAATATTCAAAAGATGTAAATACTTTTCATTTTAACACTAAAGGCAATCTCTTGTTAAACTGTTTTATAGAAATATAAATTCAGTAACTTAAGATAGCCAAAATATGAATCACTTTCATAATGATCATTTTAGTAAACATATTAAAGGGGATATAAACTTTTGTTAGTATTTCTATTTTACATGTGCTAGATTTTATACCAAAAATTTTCATCTGATAACTTTAATTAGCCCAAGGTTGAACGATTAAAACAATCTTCAAGCGTTAAACGACTGTTTGTTAGATGTGACATAAAAGCGATATCTGGTACAGTGTAATATAAAACCCATTTACGAGGAACTGGAAACTTTCAGAGGACTACTCCTAAAGTGTTTCCAATACCTCTTGGATGTCGAAGTTCGACTTCCAGACAGCATACTCTTATTAAAAACTAGACCTCCAATGGCGTTTAAACTGCTCTAAGAATCCATAGTTACCAAACCATAAAAATAACACCGTGAGTTCCAATACAAAATTAACACCTACTCTGTACATTTTTGACGTTTCTTTAGATTTAAGTTCCACAACGAATTTTCATACTCTGAAATTTGCGCATAAATTACAAATACTTTAAGGCTATGTTATAAAAAATTGAATCAATAAATGTGTATAAAAAATTGATATTACAAACCATTATTATAAAGGATTTAAATGAAGAGTACGGCATGTCCTCTCAACTAAGTTTGCGGATTGATACGTAAAACAAATTTCGCCTTCAACACTCAGAAGCTCTTCCTACTTCGACTAACTGTGACTGATCGAGCACGCTCGAGAGTGTTGGGAAACAATTAATAACGTAAATTTTAAACAAATGTAACAAATCGCCAAGTACCTTTATAATGGAAAAATACACTACAAAAACCGAATATACTATTTGACCCATATGGTATAGGGATTTTACATGAAAATCAATATGTGGTTAAAACTAAATGCTAATATATGAGGAAATAACTACAGTTATTGTATGAATAAAACAGTCTGTATTTTGAAAATACTTTGGCATTATTTATAGTAGTGTAGTCGACTAGTGTGTTTTCAAGTATCTCCATACGTTCGATAATAGATAATAGATAATAGATTATCGACAACATTAACTGTTCTGCGTTTAAAACTATATCTTGTTGAAGATAAATAAGCTACTTTATATTCAACGATTGCTTCAAGTATTGCAGCACGTTGGTAAAAATTGAGAAAAATGTACAAACTGTTTGTTTATATCTAAAAATGTATGTGAAGCTTGTTTGATGTTCACATTTGGTTGACCAGCATAACAATGTACAAAGTGAGTATTGGGAAATGCCATCTGAATTTTTGCTTAAACGCCCTCCATCTTCCCTCTCACAAGATTTGCTCCATCGCAACTATAAACGATCAGCTTTTCCCTTTGAACGCCTAAGAGCGATTCAATTGTATCTAACATTCTATTGGTCAATATGTTAGAGTGAAGCGGAAAAGCAAGGAACACCTCAAAAAACTTTGTTTTATGTAACGCAAAATTATAGAAAAATGTAGCTGTGCAGGTATATTGATTGTTTCATCCTCCATTAGAATAATAAATAAAGCTGAAGAAATTTTCTTCCCCATTTCTTCGTAGATGCATACACCTTAATATAGATGATTTTAAACGTTTTTGAAATGGTTTTAAACACGCAAACTTTTGATGATCATTATATCAGGTTCAGTGATAAATTTACATTATATCCTCGCAAAACTAATTCAAAGGTACCGCAAAACTAATTCAAAGATAAGGCAATATGAAAAATAGTAGCTTTTGATAGTACATACTGACTTTTTAATTCTGTTGTTATATTTAAAAACAATGTCCAACGTGCTACCTCGTAGCGCTAAATGTGTTTGATTTAAAATGTGCTACTTACTGTTTCCGTAGGTTTATATTTGATCCCTTCATCATTAGGTCTTCAGTCCTGGAACTGATAAGGCGCGTACCCTAATTGCTTCCTATTCCTAACCTACACACTTTTCTGAAAATTGCACAATTTGCATCTATCACCATCTTCGTGCGATAATCTGATCTAGGCCTACCCTTATCTATTTTTTTTCTATCCTTGTTTGTAATATGTCCTGCACTAATCCCTAAAAATGCTTTAGAGCACATCCTGTCCCTGTATTTCTCCTACTTTTTTCCACATGTGCTTCCAACAGTTTTCTCCTTGCCTCTATGTTTGTTGTCTTCGAACATAGCCGCTGCTCTGTCGTGTTAGATGCAGTTCGGATCGCCTTCTATTGTTTTACAAATATATACCCTATTTCCCAATATTCAGTGGGGTTAAGCAGTCTGTGGCTACCAAGATCCCCTAACACTTGAACATTTGCCAAATTCATATTTTTACAATATATACTTTCGAACAAGGTTTATCGTCTTGAAACTGGTTGTACTCGTACCTCCATTTACTTCTATTCTGAGCTAGCCTACACAGTTCCCCAAAATTTCCACAGCTCAGTTCCCCTTCTAATTATATGTCCTTCTTTCCTTTTCTTGTTAAACGTAGTACGAGCTTGTGCTAATCTTTGTTTGAAATCTTTTGCGCTCTTCCCATCTCGCTGTTATTTGTCTTCCTAGGTAGCAAAAATCTATAACCTCTTATAAGTTCTCGTGACCAATTTGTATTCTTGTTTTTTATTTATTTTCTCTCCGTTGCATACTAGTAATTTAGCCTTATTTTTGTTAATTTTCATACAGTATTTTTCTGTTAGAACTGTTTCCATTTCATTAAGAGCAGCTTCTAGCTCTTCCTTGCTAGATGCTTGTTACGTAAATTATAATACAATCGACAGAAACAACAGGTGGGAGAGTGATGTTGGGTCGTAGGAGACTAGCAACAGCCTCCGGTGCGCGACAGTAAGAAAAATCGTATTGTGATGAATATCTGAAATAAAATAAATAGTAAAACAACACAGGAGAATAGTACCTTTAAAGTAACCAGAATATATGGCAATTTTTGGTCACCAAGGAAAATGTTCTCCCCATGCGCCAAAAGGCCGTAATTCTAAGTTAAACACTAATACTAACTATGTACATATAGGAGTACGCATTTGTAGAATATACACATGAAATATTTATTTAGAATATAATGTCCCTATTGGTAATATTTAACCAGTACTAATGGAAAGTTCAACCAAGAATATAACCACAGACTTGGCAAGTATCACTAGAATGAACGGTATAAAATTTGTTCAAATATAGAAACCACACGCTAAAATTTGTGGACAAATCCTAGATAGGCCACTCGTTTCGTGGCGTTGTGCGATAAGATGATTCTCTTGGAGTAGGTTTAATTATATTTACTCCTTAATTTAAAGAGGTACCAGATAAATAAATTCTCCCTGCAGTGACTATAAATCGGCAGAAGCCTGTCGCGTAGACTGCAAGGTTAAAATAGAAGCTGTAATATGGGTAGGACTCACCAAATGGACTTATAAGGTGTCTTGGCTGCACGCATCGATAAAACGGACAGCTGGACCAGTAAATATCAACTATCTATAGGGTGGTGAAACATCCGTACGGTATCTCAGGCATTACGCCCACGGAAGAAGCTGAAGAGCAAATATGAACGAATTAAGAAATGCACAAGTAAATTTACAATTTGGTAACTGCAAATTAGCTTACCACATGAGAAGATTATCGCTCCAAAGACACTCACAGCGTCAACTTCTCTATGTGCTAAACCGACAGGAAACATCTATAGTAAGACCATGACGAACAAGGAATTTGCTTTTGTAGAAACATAAATATTGGTCGTTATATGGCTTTAGCAAACGAATGAGAATATCTTTTCATCACAAGCAAAATCTAATTCAACACGTTACCAAAACAGGTGTTTAGAATTCGTAGAAAGTCTTTATCAATTGATAAAGTCAGTCAACATTTTGAAGAGCTGAATGCAATCACGTAACGTAAGTATACCAATACGAAGAATATTGATACGATCCTTTATTAAACAAGATACGGACTACAATCAATTTTAACAAATTGTCAACTTCGCGGAGAAGCTGGTTTATATAACTTGTTGAAGTACACAATCTCTATAGCAACGTATCATATACGAGGTCGTATTTGAATATAAAGAGCCAAATCTATGCAAATAGATACTTGAATAAAGTACTGTACAAACGATTACGCCTTTGGTGGCGTCACGTAACATAATAATTGCAAATGTCTTCCTGCATTTGACAGTATTCATTGCCTCTTCAACGTACAACTTAAGCGTTAATAGGAATAGGGCACATCCATGTCTCACACCTTTCCTAATATTTACTTCTCTACGTTCCTGCTCTAATCCTATTACCGCTGTTTGTTCTTTGTATAAGATATGTATTATCCGTCTATCCCTAAAAGTCATTCCAATCTTTTTGAGTAGTTCCAACATTTTTTTCCATTTTATATTGTCGAATGCTTTTTCCAGATCTACAAACACTATATACACGATTTCCCCTTTTTTTATTGTTTTCTCCATTATCACCTATCAGAGCTAAAATAGCCTCCTGCTTCGCCTAAATCCAAATTGATTTTCTCCTACTATTTCTTCAGCTCGTTTTCCCATTAGTCTTTGTACAATTCGAGTTAGTATTTTTGACACGTGTGCTGTCAAACTTAATGTTCAAAAAGTGTCACATCTATCCGCGGCTTTCTTTTTTAGTATAGTTGCTATGATGTTATTTTTGAAATCTTTGGATATTTTGCCTGTCTCATACATATAGCTTACAAGTTGGAAGAGACGTTCTGTTATTGCTTCTCCAGCGACTTTTAGAATTTCTGCTTGTACCTTGTCTGTACTTGGCGCCTTACCATTTTTCAGATCCTTTAATGCAAATTCAAATTCAGTTCTAAGTATAGGATATCCCAAGTCATCCTTTTCAATGTCTGATAGCTGTTCTCCTGCATATAAATTCACTATATATTCCTGCTATCTGACCACTTCCTCTACATTTTCTACAATGACGTTTCCTCTCGCGTCCTTGATATTTTTGCTATACGGTTATATATCTCTAAAATTCATTCTAATTAGTTTGTATGCTTCATTTGTCTTTCCTATTTCCATCTTAGTTTGTACCTCCTAGCACTTTTCATCAATCCAGGGTTCTTTAGCTTTCCTGCATTTGCAAATAATTTCCCCTTTTATGGCTTTGTATCTTTCTTTTCCTGTTTCGTCTGATTTATTTTTGTATTTTTGTCTTTCTTCTATTAAATGCAGAATATCCTTGTTATTCATAGTTTCTTATTTTCATTTTGTGGATACCCCAGGATATTTCTGGCCGCTGTTTGTAAACTGGATTTAATGTCATTCCATTCTGTTTCCACTTCCTTAATATAAGAAATTTTTCTGGTATTTTTCAGTAATTCATTTAACTTATCCACTCTTTCGTGGATAGCTGTATCTTTTAGTTTTTCAAAGTCAAAGTGCCTTTTTCCGTTCCTTCTTTTCAAATTTTTAAATTTAAGAGCAGCCTTCATAATTACGATGTTGTGGTCAGTATCTATTTCTGCTCCTGGGAAGCTTCCACAGTCTTTTACTTGGTTCCTAAACCATTGTCTAACGGGAATGTAATTTATTTGATACTTTTTCATACTCCCTGGCATCTTACACGTGTATCGTCTCCTAACATGATGTTGAAATAATGTTTTTGTGATGGTTAAATTGTTTTTAACGCAAAACCTGTTTCCCCTATTATGTCTCGTACCAAAATCAAATAAACCCACTACCGCTCCTATCACTGCATTAAAATTCCTAAATTCCCCGTAATTATATATATATATTGTAGTGGTTTTAAAGGGTTAAATTTAGGTATGAACAAGGCAATTTCAAACACCCTGTATAGAGGAAACAACCATAATTTACGTGCGAAATTTATTTCATTTAGTTAATTGAAAGTAACAAGTATTACCATAATTTTACAATTAGTGATTAAAATTTAGTTAGGTTCGTAAAGAAAATAAATTGTATAAGCCAATGCAAATTATTAATTAATTTAATTGAGTTTAATTCAAAGGGATATAACGTCTAATACGCATAAGAGCATGAAAAATCGATAATACCAATGCGAAAAACTTTACTAACAAATAAACAGACGTCGAATATAGGAAATACCTTGAAACGCAAACTCCTAGAAATGTTATTTTAAAACGATCGTTAATTGAATACCTGCATGTTTTGGAAAGGTCATGTTTCCCTTATTTGTGTAGATAAAAGACAAAATTTGAGGTATATTGTGCAAACGGTCGAACGGTTTGCATAAATGCTAACCAAAAGTTTCCTTAAAGCGCAGAAGAGATGGACAATCAATGATATGCTTCGGAATGAGACAGGCATAAAGCAGTTCACTTCGAAACGCACGTATTCAGTCCACGTGGGTTAGATAGCACACGGACAGTAATATCGATTTTCTACCACTCAAGCGAGGGTAGAAAGAAACATCTAATATGCATAAGAGAAGAATAGAGTTAATATAGGCGGGGTTTTTAAGACGTCACTGAATATATCATTGGTCTAAATAGTTAGTTGTACAACAGACGAACACGGGAAAATTAAATGCGGGGTTTTCGGAAAATATCGTATCAACGAGCTAAATTTCAAAGATTTCGAAAACGGTTAAACCAAAATTTGAAGAAGTATTATTTTAAATGAAGTATTTCGCGTGAAGAGTGGCCGAGAGGTGGCATTTTGAATAGTATAAATACTCTAAGAAAATTAATAGGGCTCTCTTTGTATTTCCATCGCTATAGACAACGTACAGAAATCTACCACGAACTTGTAAGTATTTAAAATTTTTAAATTAGATAGTACAGTGTTGGTCTCATAGTTTGAAACGCGGATAGTGTCGGGTTTAATTTTAACTGAGGTGCAACAGATATTTTAACAAGTTCGTGAAGTAAAGTAAAGTAAAGTAACGTAAATTAAAATTATGCAATTATAAAAAAAGTGTAATATACTTGGATTTGGATTTGGATGGATCTTGAATGAATAGCATGCAGCACAACTTAGATGGTGTTCATCTATAAATAGCTGGAGGCGGCAAGCAGAGCAGAACCACGAGACCGAGGGTGCAGGAACTTACCTTCATCGTCAACGAAGTAGGGATCTTTAAGAAATTTCAGGTAACGCATTAGAATTTGCTGTTTTTTTAAACTATGAAATTATTGTGATGTGTGAGAGTGGACTTTGATGGTATTTTGCATTGTTTTGCGTATTGAAAATAATACGTATAACTAACTTTGATGATGGTATTTGAATATAAATCTAAAGGTGTATATAAAGTTTATTAACATTCCTCATGAATTTAAAATTTTATTGTTAAGAGTACATGGGTTTTTTTGTGTTTGTAGTAAGAGTATGCCAAGTAAAAAGCATACATTAATAAAATAAACTGGGTTATCATGAGCTACCATACTCCAGAATGTACTAATTAGAAATAATTATAAATAAAAAAGAAAAATAAGGTATTATTCAGGGCCCATTTACTCCTGTTACATTCAATGTGTTTGATATTTCAACTTAAAATTCTGGACTTTACAAAGATAAAATTTATTGAGGTGTAACTTGAGCACCGAAATGTAAATAATCTTGAATTTTTATTTGTAAATAGTGGTAAATAAATATTGTATGATTGTTGTGTTATTTTGTGGTTTTATTGAGAGTGTGCGTGAACAATAATGAGTATGATAGTAAATCTAGGTATCCAAGAGGAGGCCCAACTGAGCTAGCCAGGGAGCTGTTGAAGAAATCAATTAAAGTGATGAAGCAGGAATCTGGGTAAGAATTCTTTTTTTGAAATTTTCTATTGTGTGAAATTTTCGATTTTTTTTTAAATTGATAATTTGAGAAAGTACTATTTACCAGAGGGGTTACACGACAATTTATGACGCTCAAGTCGTAGGGGCATGATTCTTACTAGGAAACACGGCAATTTATGACGCGCCCAATTCGTGAGGCTCGATTCATACAGGGTTACACGGCAATATATATATATATATATATATATATATATATATATATATATATATGATTAAATTATAAATAGGATTTGTTAACAGGTATAGCATTCACAGAATAAAAAAAAAACACTTTATTCTTAATTAAGCTTTCGAAATAGAACCGAATCATGTTACCAATAACACAAAACACATAGCAAGTCTACTCACGACACCAGATGGAAGATTTAGAAACGCTATCCACAAGTTTCTAAAGAAGATCAACACTAAAATAATTAATCTTGAAATAGAAGTCACTATATCAGAAATTACACAATTGCAACTGGACTTACGACAAAGTTAACAACATCTCTGGGGTAGTGTACCGGGTGCAATCATTCAGGAATGTTGATGTCATAATGATGCCCAGTTCTAAAAAAAATTTGTAACGAGTAAATGCAATAACATAAAAAGTTCAATAATCTAAGACAAAATCATGTACACCGCGCACTCTTTAAAGACAATAGCAAATGGTTTGTCAATTTAGCTGATATAAGCATACCGACTGATGTAAGAGATTTTCTATCAATCTAAAATTTAGTTTACTTGTTTCACCATACGAAATAAACATAGGAAAGTTATTAGCGGAAACAGAATTACTAATTCTATATTCTCCTCAACACAAAAAGTACGTCATAAGAGCCAACGTTACGAATATTATAACGTACTATTTACAATCAACTAGTAAGACAGAATGTTTTGATAGTGCAAGTTACAATAACACGAAACGATTTCTAAGAAATTACCGAATGCATATATCATAAATGCTGATAAAGGCAAAGTAACCGTTGCCATCAATAAAAATGATTACATAAACAAAGCGTACAGTATTATACTATACTTGTATGTTAAATTTGATTAGATGAGCCGTTTAATAAATTATTGCGAGTTTCTGCAGGTAAATAAAAATTAATCAAACTTGAAAACGCTTTCCTAATCTCTAGCATAGTAATTAAAGATTCTAATGAAAAATTTCATTAAGTACAAGAGTTAATTTGTATCATTTTTAAGGTGTGTAAATATTCTTAAAGAACTTTCACACTGTTTAAATGATAGGGAGCATAATCCTTTAATCATAAATACCAGTTGTAAATAACAGGTGTTATAAATGTAAATATTCCTAGAGTATATTTTATCATAGTTTTAGTGAAAAAACGTTAGCATTTGTATAACTTTCAAAAGCTTAATTATAGCAAAAGAGAAACAAGCTTAACGTTTACAGGTTCTAGTAAATTCGAATAAAAGATGTGTAGGCAAATAACACATTCTTAGTATTTGTTTACGAGTTTGAAAGTTGTTTATCAAGGATTTCTGGGTAACATTGTGTTAATTGGTGGACAAGTTCAAGCGTCGCTCGAGCATATAACGTGAGCAAAATAACATTTCAATTCTACGAACGGTATTTGAAGGTTAAAGAGGCAAGGCGTGACATAGAACAAGGAAAGATTGTTTATAGTATGTACTAGAATGGAATAAAGATATGATGTGTTAAGTGTTCGTTTGACTTTGAAAAAAACTGTGAAATAAAGAAAGATTTAATAGATTGTGTATTTATAGGAATAGGATGAACGTATTTTGTATATCATTTAGATTGGTTGATTTCATCAAGAGCACATGAAACTTGCATATGAGGAACAAAGAGGGATTATTGGATTTCATATGTTGAAGGGAGACAGACGATAGTTCTCAAATTGTTTAGACAGGGTAAATATTATTTTGGGTATAACCGAACTTGCAAACATGGTGTAAAAAGGATAGAGGATGTAAAATACATGGTAGATTGGGATAGAGATAACTCGTGGTAGGAATATGAAATATGGAATGGGTACGAAGTAAGAAAGAGAAAATTTTCGTATGTAGGTTAGACTAAAACGACTTTAACACGTACATTATGATGGGCGTTTGGTAACCAAGGAACATATTTTAGTAGGTGCTAGGCTTCGGCGAAATAAAGATCCGTTGCAAAGCTAAAGTGTATTTTCATGGTAAATTGTTGTTTGTATTGTTCAAAATTCTAAGATTTCGAAAGCAGTTGGTGCTCGGATACGAAATTTACGGAGAATTGTTGGAATTTAGTAGCAGTGGAAAATTTTGTTTGTGGAAGGGTCTTAACCGTTTCGAAAATTACCAAGAAGGCTAGTTGGTTTGTATTGATTTGTATTGATGTATTTACGAGAAATTTCAAGTTAAGGAGGATAGATTTGGCTATATAACCTTGAGGATGTGGTGATAGTGCTCACTTGTCTCTTTTTCTGGTCAATATTGGTGATGAAATTACTGTTGATTTTTTTTGTGAATTTTAATATTTCAATTAAAGTTAATAATATCATACACAAGTTGGTGTATGGTTTTACTAACAGTCCAGAAATGTGATGAAGTACATTTTGACAAATGCGAGGCATGTTTGAATACTGTAAGTAAAGACAGCTGTATATTTTGGTGATTGGTGCAAGTTGTGCACACTAATGGAGTATAGAGTATTGATGGATCGATTTGGTGCTTTACCTACGGTAAATGGACCAGTAACGGAATTGGGGGAGTTGGATGTACCGTCACTTGGTAGTCGAGAGAATTGAGTGGCTGATTACCATCACGGATGGTGTTATATAATTTGGTGAGGTTTGAGAACGTGCAGTCATTGGTGAGGTCATCAGGCATCGATGGTATGATTGTAGTTCCATGTGCGATGGTGCATTCCAGGTAACAGATTTTTATAAAACAATGTTTATTTTGTGGTTATTTTGTGTGTTATGACAATTTTGTGCTTTATGGGTATACTTTTATAAACTCTATGGACTAAATAGTTACTTATTGAACGTTTATAATTTATTATTTAACTAATATATGTAGGAATTTATATTCAAAAATGATTTTGTAATATTTGATTGTGTGCAAAGTAATAGGGACTTATGGTAATTTGCAGTGCAAACTTAGCACGAGTATTTAAAAGTCTTACTATGAGCTCATGTTAAAACCAGGGGTAACGTAACATGTATGGTTAAGCCCTGTTACTTTAATTGTTTATTAAAGGATAAAATGTTATTTCGAAAATAATTTGAAAGAAAAGGTAGTATTTCAAAACGAGGTTGTAGGTAATTTTACTGATGTGTGAAATAACAATTGATAAAAATTCTTTGTAAGGAATTTTTCTTTTTGAATAAATTGAGGTGAGTTACCGTAGTTGAGTTTTCTTTGGTAGAGTAGTAGGGTAGAATTTTTCAGATAACAGCAGAACAGCCGTGGTGAACTTCACTGATGAATTTAGAGTTTTTAGGTATAAGTGGCAAAAAACTCGAATTGGCTATAGTTACCAAACTTCAGCGACACAGGTAAATACTTTAGCAAAAAAAGGGCTCCAATCAAACCTCGCAGCAAAATGTCGTCCCAACAGTGGGGCTCGAATTAGTTAGCGACAAGCGACCCAAGGTAAACCTCGTAGCAATATATATGCTTCTTATTAATACTTAAACATTTTAGAGTACAAGTTGTCTACTACTACATTATCTTTTTTGGACTTTCTTCGGTACTTCTGGAAATTATGTAAGGCTGTATATTATGTTTTATTAATATTTAAAAGTGTATGATAACAGTGACTGGGAATAATCCATAACATATATTTGTTTTTATTTTCAATGTGAATATTAGAACTGAGGCTAAAAATTAGTTTAAGGTAATTAAGGAGGGCGTTGACTATTTTTGGCGTAGATTTTTGGTGGATGTAAATT
Source organism: Platerodrilus igneus (assembly GCA_036346225.1). Taxonomy (NCBI): domain Eukaryota; kingdom Metazoa; phylum Arthropoda; class Insecta; order Coleoptera; family Lycidae; genus Platerodrilus; species Platerodrilus igneus. The sequence continues at coordinate 1,736,335 of JARFIW010001297.1, read as the reverse complement.
CCCCCGGTATATGTCTTTGGATAAATGTTGTTTTCTACTGGGGTTAAATTCCTTTTTTGCAACTTGCTTTTTTAATTATAGGTTTTGTAAATAAAATTCTTTTCTTGAGGTTTTCTTTTCTTTTTTGCTTGTGACTCACCCCACTCCACGACTTTCTAGCTAGTACGGCATTCTTTGTCTTCCTTTTTTGTTTTGGTATTCGGCGCGAGCTATTTTCTTTGCTTATTTTAGTTTTCTTTCTAGTCCACACGGAATACCGTATCAACTTGAAATATTGTTTGCAATAGAATAATTGTGAAATCATGATATTTTCATTTGTCATATTAGTGTAATTTAATTTAATTTAACTCTGAGCGGAGAGGGTACTCCACACCAATATATGAATAAATTTTCAAACATGCAAAAGCAATTGGAACGTCGTTATTCTAGTTACAACTGACAGTGTTTTTATATCTTGCTTGTTAAAGAGGCACCGTATACATTTTACGAACCCAAGAATGACAAATTTATTTATGTATTTGATATGATACTAAGAAATATATGAAATCTTATCAATGTAATAGGGCTAAATTAATACATCAATATACACGTTTCTACATATTTCATTGAATTTGTAATGTTATCATCATAATTTCAAACGAATAAATGTAAGGATTATTTGTTATATAGAACCCGCCTGAAAGACGCCAAATAGTGACATTTTTATATTCGTTCATATAAAACTGGTCGTAAGTGCTTCCTGAGGGTATAATTATCGTTTAAAACAATTCACACGTAAACAAGTTTAATGTTTACAGAACATTTAGCATTAAATGTGTCGTGCAGCAAGCAAGCTTCGTAATTAAGAACAGTGTGCAATAATTATGCCAAACAGGTATGGTGTTATTTAAAGTTAAAGTAGCATAGTTTGATGTGGGTTGTGGTACTTGAAACAATACGCCATCGACCATTTCAGCATGCACTGTGCCTCTTTGACTGTCCGCAGCACTTTGGTCGTAATGAGCTTTCACGTCCGAGCTTTTCTCATTAGTATAACAGGGCTATTCGCTCGTTAGTGAACAGTCAGAGAAGCCACATGCCATTTCATTAGGACTAACAAGGCCGCGTCTACAGCAGTGCATGTCTTAACCGGACATTATTGATTCCATGGACTCAAATAGTAAATACAATCAACATCACCCAAAGACAGTCTTGATTGCAATAATAATCTACGGTTTGTGCTGAACCTCGTATATTGTACAATATATTGCTGGTATTGATGTTTGGAAGTTGCTCGTGAATTGTTGGGATAAAGAGTACTCTAGGGTTCCTGTAGGTTACAAAGTATAGAAATTGAAGACTTTCAATGCATACGCACGCACAAAGCGTTGTAATAAGAGCCACAGAGCGACCTGAAAAGCTTCGTTATCGACCTGAATGATATTTTTAGTGGCGGTCTAGTGACAATAGCGAGTTCGTTAATGTTAACAAGCGGCTGATTAACTCTTAGTTATTCTGCGCAGGGTCTCTATATCACAATGGTTATCTCCGCAGCCTCTGGGAACAGCCGCTAATTAATACGATACAGACCAACAATTATTTATTGAATCAGTATTGTCAATAGCTACTTGAAAAAGCTGGAAATCGCTTTGATCAGATGCATGATTCTGGTACGAACAATTATGCGCGTTTGAAAATAAGCTCGGCTGTTGTATGCTAAATACGGTATAAGACTTGATCTAATAGTCGTATACAACATTTATTTATAGAGGAGTTGAGATACACAAACTAATGAGCTTAAGTAAACAGTCTTTTTTCATAAATAATATAACTATATAAATGCCAAAAATATTTTTGTGCATATGGCTTTTATACCTTTCCGTTTTTACGATTGTCACTTACGTTTATTTTTCAACATAAATTAAACACCTTTTTTTCCTGGTTAGTCATTACCCGATCGAATAAATTTAATATCTATTCTTAAATTCTTTAACAATACCCTATATAGTGTACCTGTTCAGAATAAGCCTGCTTTAAGATAATTTTAACTCAAATCCACTTTGCTTTTAAAACAAAAATTTATTCGATAAATTAATTAGTCAATACCTTGTTTTAAGTATCCGTTAATTTGTTAAACAGTCCGATAACGTATAATTGTTTTCTTTTGTGTTTTCCATCTAAGACTTGCCAAAATAATGGATCCTACTATTAGTTGATAGTGTGTTTTCCAGTTTGCTAATCGCGCTTTGATAACTCGTGGATTGCAGTTTGAACTCGTGTTATTTAAACCAATTTTTAATTTGCTTCTGCAGCTTGTACGTTGAAATATTTTCTACATTACTCTTTCCAGTACTTCAAGAGCGATGCACGTTTTTTTGTTCGACAAGTAGGAGGTATCTATCGTGTATCGGTGAGTTTTTCCGCGCTTACCCATCCTAATCAGATTCTCTTTTTAGCTCTTAGCTGGAGGCCAAATTGGTTCTTTCTTTATGTAAGCTCAACTGTTCTTTGACTTAGACCAACTGCTTTTGTCTGTAGACCGCTATTGCAGTTACGGTGGCAGTGTGAATGAATCCTGACTACCGTGGCGTGGCTGTGCTGACTCGTCTCCTACGGCTTGCAAGATAAGCATCCCGACGCATAGAGGTATGTGACTCGTTTTCTTTTGTGAAACCAGTTCACCATACATGTTTAAAAGCTAGTGCTTCTGGTTATATTTCTTTAATTCTTACTACAACTTGTTCTACATTTAATACTTTAATTTAACACCCTTGCTATTGAAAAAATTTAAGCATTACTTTTTTTCCAATGAGTTTTATTACATGCTAGCTGCGAAATGCGCACTTAGTGGATTCATTATAAAAATTGTTCTTTACAATATAACTTAAATTTAATACTTTTCTTTGTCCATGTGAATGAAGAAATTTTAATTTATTTCTATGGTTAATAGATAATCGTGGGCGACGTGCTTTTTTTTTGTTTTTGTTTTGGTATGTAGGTGAATCCCCCCCACTGGTAGTTAGCCTAGCATTCACGTTTCTTCCGGCTACATGTAAGTACGTAGCACACTTCTACAGAGGTGCGTAAGTAAGTTTCTGGGTTTCACACACGGATATCGCTAACAATACATAAAGTTGACATACATGTCTGAAGTAGTGCTACTTTAATAGCTTGGCCATCTGTCAACAACAACAAGTCGCAATACCAATACATATCGCAAAACAAAATTATTTTTCTAACAAGGATGTCGTCGAATATTATGTCAAATAAACAGTAGGTAATTGCGGAGAAAGTTCTGGTTTTCGGCTTTAACTTGAGAAAAATGCAGTTAAAGCACGCCATTGGCTTGAGGAGGTCTACGGCGAACATGCACCGTCGAAAACTGTAGATTGGTTTAAACACTTTAAAAGTGACGATTTCGACACCGAGAACAAGGAACGCTACTGAATACTAAAAACAATTAAGGACGCCGACCTGCAATCGTTATTGGATGCAGACGATACCCAAACAAGATCAACTTGCGGAGACATAAAACAAGACTTGCCAAGGTATTTCCAAACGCTAACATGCCATAGGAAAAAATTTAAAGGAAGGAAAATGGCGGTCGCATTAGTTGACTGGGAGACAGATGAAAAATCGAAGAGTCGCTTCTGAAATTTTGCTTTTGCGGCATGAAAGAAGGGGTTTCTTGCATCGAATTGTTACTAATAATGAATGAGAAGTGTATATATTTCGAGAATCCCAAACACAAAAAATTGTGACTTTTACCTAGTGAAAAATCAACATCGACTGTACGGCCAAATCGCTTCGGTATGAAAACAATATTCTGCGTTTTGTTGCGACCAGAAAGGAATTGTTTTCTATAAGCTACTGAAACTGGACGAAACTGACAATAGACTTCGCTAGCGACAATAACTGGTCAGTTTTGAACATGCATTGCTCAAGAAATGGCCAGAATGGGACACGAGACACGAACTAGTAATTTTCAGCGCCTTTTGAAGTTTTATTATTCTTCACTACTTTGTAGCAAACCTGCAAGTTTTATACCTTTATATGTCCTGAAGCAATTATAAAGTTTCTTTTTACCATACATTTACTAATTCGTGTCAAATCTATCTGTATATCTTTTTGTTTGTGTTTCTGTGCTTACCATCATATCAGGTGGTCTGCAACTTCCATCAGTTTTAGATTGAGGTTTCACAACTGGTTCATGGTGTGTATTTGGACAACATGGTATGCAGTCCGGTGGAGGAACGAAAGTACATGGAACATTTGTTTCATCGTCCGAAATTCGATCTACAAAGATTCTTAGCTGCGCTAACACTTCTCGTCTTCGTTGAGTGTCTTATTTTTTTGGACATATGAATGCCATTTTTATATTAACATTTACTAGAATTTTGAATTTTGCTAAAAGTTTAAAAGTTTACTAAAATTTTTGGAATGCACATCTAAATTCGATAGCTAATGGCTTGGCTGGGCTACACTTGGCCAATTTCGAAGAAGTGCAAAATTGGTTGGATGAATGGTTTCGGTTCAAAGACACGTTGTATTATCGGCACGGTATTCAAGTATTGCGAGACAGATGGCAAAATGTGTAGCTATAGAGGAACAATACTTTAAATCAAGCATTTTTTGTATTTCTCTTGAAATTTTTCATTTTGTGTTGATCAACAAAATCCGGAAACCTATTTGCGCACCTCGTAGACATTCAAGCAACTGAGCCAGATCTAGATTTTTAACTGCAAGATAGCCCTAAAAAATAATACCAGCACATGAATGCGTATTGAAACTGGGTCCTATTTTTATCACGAAAGAACAAGAGATCCAATTGACTAATAAACCTAACTGATCGATGTTTTTAGTAAAACACGCATAATTAAAATTGCTTCCTAAAGATTTTCTACCGCCTACTAATATCGTCAGGACCGTATCTAGAGCTCTGGTATAGAACATTCAAAACGCCTTTTGACCGTAAATTTAGCAAATAGGTGTGTTAGTCCTCTACACTAACTTATGTAAAATCGGCTAAAATTTTAGTCTGAACAAAAGTATTCATTTTCTTAAAAATTTAATTTCTCAAAGAAGAAAGAGAATTCTCAAATAATGAAAGCAGAAGAGCCTATTTTTACGTGTATAATATATTTTCAGAGGGAAGGACTTGATACGTTTATTTTTTATTGTAAAATATTTCAGTTGCCCTTTAAATAATTAAATATTACGTTACCACTATTTCCAATTATTCTAAACTTATAATAGGTCCAAGTAGATAGCACCACCGCAACCGGCTCTCATTGATATTACAAATTCTTGTTTTCGCTTATCTAAACCTATGCTTTATATTCGAATTGAAAAGGTGGTTATTAAAACTATTGGTAAGTCGCTCTTTGGAATGTCGTACTTTTGTTTTGTTCTTTAGATACCGCCTTTTCACAAGATGTTCTATAACTAAAGCATGCAATTACACGAATAAACTGTTAATTATTAGCGCTGTCTTTGTATTTGGTAGGTATTCCTTTAACGGTGATTTACTAACCTTTTATTCGTTTTTAACTCGTTTTGAGTTATATTTCACGTTCTTACGCACGATTTCTGTGAATTCTAGTAATGCCATGGATTTCTGAGAATACTGATCACCCTCAAAACGTGTAGCTCATAGAGAATTAGAAAAGTGCGTGAAAAATTTTACGTTCCACTAACACACGGCGGCTTTCCAAAGTTTTTACGATTTATGCTTGTACTTTTTTTTTTACTTACAAATCAACGCAAACTATTTATAGAAATGCCTATAAATAGTTTGCGTTGATTATATATATATATATATATATATATATATATATATATATTAGGTAATTAATTACACAAGGTAAGTTGATAAATACTATTACATTACAGTGAATAAGATGAAATAATTACTTAGACTTTTATGCAAAGCCCAAATAATCATTTCAAAACGAGCAAGTAATTGAAAGATGGAAAATATAAGGTCTTGGACAGGATTTGAACCTGTATCTTGATTTTGCCGGAACCATGCGTTACCAATTACGCCAAAAATGCCAAACGTAATTGAAAATTAGGTTTATGTATAGTCGTGTACACGATTTAAATTTGTAAATTTCCCAATTGTCGTCATCGGTCTCGGTGGCGTAATTGGTAAACGCATGGTTCCGACAAAACCAAGATACAAGTTCATATCCTGTCCAAGACCTTATATTTTCCATTTTTCAATTACTAGCGCGATTTGAAATGATCATTTTGGCTTTGCATAAAAGTCTAAGTTATTATTTCAGCTTATTCACTGTAATACGATAGTATTTATCAACTTACCTTGTGTAATTAACTACCTAATGTATATATATATATATATATATATATATATATATATATATGCTATGATATTGGAATTCTCGAGCCCCTTCGTTGGGCGACCTATTTATTTGCTATGCTACTGTAATTCTCGAGCCCCTACGTTGGGCCGTTATATTAATTTGCTATGCTACTCTCTAAATTATAGAACCCCTATGTTGTGCGCCTTATTATTTGCTATGTACTCTAAATTATTCGCGTTCCATCATTTGGACGACCATTTTAATATTTACTATGAATAAACCAGATTGTAATTATCTCCTCCTCCGGCTGTCTTATTAATATTGCTATCAACTTAACTGGATTTTATCTTGAAGCAACCTTGTCTGCCAATAGCAAAATTCGATACGTTACCGCCTTGCGTGTTATCAATTTCCTATTCAACTTGTAGCTCCTCCTTGAACTATTTAAATATGACCTCGGCTAGCATTTATTTGGAATTATAAAATTCAGTTAATTTCAATTTTATATAATGAAACCAATATATCATGTACAGCTTTTGCAAAGTATTTGAAATACACTTTTCAATTAGTTATATTCTGCGTCGTTATGTATCGCTTTACTTCAGCGTTAAAATGACCTGATAAATATCTTATAATATTTTTTTCTTCTAAAGGAGGATCCAATTGCTTTGCTACAGTAAATTTCTCAATCGCATATAATTCTCGCGTTATCCCTTTCGCCGAATCATATCTTCCCATACTTAAGTTATCCCGAATTCTATTTTGCTGATTGTCACTCCAGAATTGACGTAAAAATTTGCTTTCAAACTGTTCAAATGTTTCTATCTCATTTTCAACTAAATTATACCACTTCTCAGCATTCCCTCTTAGTATGACCTCAATTAAATTTAATTTGTATAATTCATCTGTAGATCCTTGTATCAACATTTTAAAATTTTTCAGAAATATCTTCGGATTTAATTTACCGTCCCCGTAAAATTTAGTAAACTGTTCAATTGAAAGGTTTGTTTGAACTAGCCTAATTGGTTCTCTATTAAAATTTATTGGATTACTTTTTAAATTATTTATTCCTTGATTTATTGATCTAAACTCCGTTTCGCAATTTTCTTCAATTTTACCTAATTTAATATTTAAATTCGTAATTTTATCGTTGGATTCGCATTCGTACTTTTCTTGTTTCGTTTTAACTAAAGTAATATGGTCCCATACGCATTCTATTTCCTCAGAAACTTTCCCAATTCTTTCATTCATCTGTGCCTTAATCTCAGCGATAGTGTGGTTCGTTTCCTTCAAATCATTGCTAAGAATTTTGATTTCATTCCCTAATTTCTCGCTGTATTCATCCATTTTTGTCGTAACCATTTTTATGGCTTCTTCACTTCTATCCATTTTATTATTTAATGCCATTAAGATCTCCAACATTTTGGCTTCTTGTGAAATTCTCGGTTCTTCGCTCAAACTTCTCTCCAACGTTATGTTTCCTTGGGATCCTTTCTCCATTTTGAAATTATTATATTTACGCTAAATTTTTAAATGCTAAATAAATCTACCTAACTTTAATTACTGTACAAATTTCTTTATTTCTCCCTAATTGAAACTCTTTAAATCTCCGGTTTAGTTTAATTAATTTATTTTTAATTTAATTCGCGCCTCTTAATCTCAGGTTATATTTTATTGTGGTTTAATTCATGCCCCAAGCTTGGGTAGCCATATTTATTTGCTATGATATTGGAATTCTCGAGCCCCTTCGTTGGGCGACCTATTTATTTGCTATGCTACTGTAATTCTCGAGCCCCTACGTTGGGCCGTTATATTAATTTGCTATGCTACTCTCTAAATTATAGAACCCCTATGTTGTGCGCCTTATTATTTGCTATGTACTCTAAATTATTCGCGTTCCATCATTTGGACGACCATTTTAATATTTACTATGAATAAACAAGATTGTAATTATCTCCTCCTCCGGCTGTCTTATTAATATTGCTATCAACTTAACTGGATTTTATCTTGAAGCAACCTTGTCTGCCAATAGCAAAATTCGATACGTTACCGCCTTGCGTGTTATCAATTTCCTATTCAACTTGTAGCTCCTCCTTGAACTATTTAAATATGACCTCGGCTAGCATTTATTTGGAATTATAAAATTCAGTTAATTTCGATTTTATATAATGAAACCAATATATCATGTACAGCTTTTGCAAAGTATTTGAAATACACTTTTCAATTAGTTAATGTTGTAAATTTCATTTATTAAACATCATATACTATTTACTCAAAACCCAAAGTCACCAAAAAAAAACCTATTATCCTTATCAACAAAGTGTAAAATATTCTAAACCTGTTATCATATTACTCATTTTATACGTATGCAACTTCTTTTGTTGACTTTTCACAAGCATATTATATTAAGCAAATTCAATATTCAAAATAAAAAAATATATAGAAAAACAAAATGTCTTATAACTAAAAATCTGACCTGGTTTATTTTCTTCATATCGACGCTTCCATTGGAAATAAAAATTATCTTCCCCAATTCTGGATTACATTTAAATTATTGCCATTACACTATGGACTACCATTATTAATTTATGTACCCCCAATTTATTGTCGTTTCATATCAAACTTATTACTTCTTATCAATCAATTTCCTCAAACTTAAAATTGTATTATTCTTCCTCCAGACTTAGAAATTGTGGTTTGTTTACCCCCGTACTTCAAAATTGTATTACTCTTCTTTTCCCCGGACATCAAAATTGTATTACTGTATTTTCTCCCTGGACTTCAGAATTGTATTACTGTTCCCCCAGACTTCAGAGCCGTTTAATCGGTAATTATAATCTTCATATTAGCACTTGTTTTATCTTTCACTTTTAAAATTTACGTATTGCTTTATTTCATAACGACGCACTTCGGCCTTTGTTGAGTTCAAAACTAACTTCGTTATCACGGTGCTTGCTAATATATTCTTCATTTTCCACTACGTCAGTGGGTATGGTCTAGAACTCGTCGCTCATTTCTGACCAATCAACAAATTACATTCAAAGCAGTTTCTGATGTAATGCACCACGATTCCCAATAATCGTAACCTGCTTGCAGCTGTCTTTCGTTATCAACATGCTGTGTTTTGATAGATCTAATTGCTTTTCCATAAACAACTGATGCAACTCGACTTTTAACTAACATATTTACATGCTATTCACGCAGTTTTTGATCATTTTTCTTATCAAAAATGGTTAGCTATTTGCACGCATTTATCTATGCTACTTGAAGCTCTATTTCTATCTCCGTATTAATCTAATCGTCTGGAACTCCTTTTGAATGCGTGTCTAATTACACTTTATCGTTTACTTATAAATATACGCGTGCTTCCACTGAAAAATATTATTACTTGCTTTACCTAAATTAACTAAACTTTATCTACAGGGTATTTAATATTTTCTATTTACGAAGACGGGTTAGTGCAGGACATATGCACAGAATGTACACGGATGTCTCGTCTTTCAACTGACAGCCTCGACAGATGCCGATGCTTCTTTAGTTTGCAGTGCCCACTCAGATACCGACCAAAAACCGTAGTTTGCTTCTGGGCAAGCATATAACAAATTTTTCGATTTGAATTATGGAAGATTTAATAAACCTTTTTGTCTTTCGCAAGTCTGTCATAAAGTTCACCTGTCCTTATGGTGGGTTGTTTGTCCTATCATGGAGAACATTGCAAATGGCTATACCGGAACCGATGGCTCGGGGCAAACAAATCTCTAAACCGATCCTTGTTTCGCCAGAGTGAGTGCCTGTTAATTACCAAGTACCCCTGAAAGCCCATTGACCAAAACTAGCCCTGGTTTAGTATTGTTCGCTTCAGTTGTGCTTTGCAATCGTTGATTGTATTAAGAATTGATTTATATGTTGCTGCGCATCATTGTTTGGTTTGTTCACGTGTCGTTCTATTGCTATGGCTTCTAATTTTTCTCTGTTATGTGTCATTTTGGCGAGTATCAAGTGCGCTTTTTCGTTGTCCAATGAAGACCGAGTCTTTTTCCGGCACCTGTAAATTGTGCAGATTCAGTTTTTATCCAATTCTTTACTTATATGAATCTTAAGTCTCTTCCGTGGCAGACTTGAATAGGCACGAACCCCCCGAAGGTAATTCTGAAGGAGCATGGTTAAAAATTGTAACTAGATAGTTAATCGTTTTATTTTCGTATGATTTTGTATTTTAAATATTGCGCCGTGCTGCGAAATGTATACCTGTCTATTTAAGCGTCTAAAGAACGCTAAAATATCTCAGTGTATTAGAAGGTTGCAATAAATTTTGAAATGTTACAATTAAATTTAACGATAGCAGTTAAACTTAAATATAACATTTCTTTGTCTTGTTTTGCGTTGTGATAGATCTCGTGCTTACAAAGTCTATTGCGTGTATGGTTGTTTTGACGTATTGTACTAAGGATGATACATTTCTGTCGTTCTGAACAACATTTTATACCCTTTCCTTCTCATGCTTATTTTTTAATTTGTTTTTCCGATGTATAACTTGTCGCACCCTGCACATTGTGTCTTGTACGACCTATAATTTTTAGATCTATGTTGTCTTTGAGTTAAGAACGACCACATTTACTGTTTTGGAGGCAGAAATATACTTCGTATTTTGTGCCCGTTAATTTTATATAATGTCTCTTTGATATGTAGGTTAAGCTGTTGTGTTGAGCTTATCTACTTTTTTCTACTGTTCGTTGAGTTCTTCTTGTTTTCTTAGTCAGTTCGATATTAACTAATAGCTAAATCTACAAGTATCAGACGGTAAATGATAAATGCAGTTCAGTCGAAACGGCTCAAACTAGCGGTTTCGTAGAGAACCCGTCGACAGCGACACGAGGTGACACCCGGAACAACAATGTATCAAATAATACAATTTGTGAAACCTCAGAACTACTCAAATAAACAACTGATTTCTTTTCCGTTTACAGACAGGGTCTCCTTTTTCAATTTCCAGCATTTCAATTTGAAAACCGTTCTTCAATCTACTTTTATCTCGTCCATCAGTAATCATAGAAATGTTTACTATATACTCCCATCGCATCCCTTAAAATGAGAGCTATGCACATACTATACAAGAGATACAAAGCGTCATAGCATTTTACTTCTTATAATACAGCTTTCATTGGAAGGTGTCACTTTACCTTCTGGTGTTGTCTGTAATTGAAAAAGAGGGTGACCGACAATGTCATAAGATCAGAGTGGGATCCACGTGACAGGTTTCTGATTGAAAAGTACAGAACCATAGCTTTCCCGTAGAATGAAATTGCAATAGGGTGAAGCAATCCTTTAGGATTTGTATATTTTAAGGGTTGTGACCAGAGAACGTGCACACCTAAGTTGAAGTTCTATTTAGGCTTTTAGCAACTGTCAATTTATGTGTGGCTTAAGAGTTAAAATGCGTGCTAGGAAGGAATAACGTGGCGATTTTAGTAACAACGTCGTTTACTCGGACATATTTAACAACTGGGTAATGCAAGGAGGTTTAAAAATAATCGCTTTACTCGGATTTATTTACTTATCTTCGAAATAAAATACTTTGCATTTTGGGTTTTTTTACCGTTGAAACAACTATGTGTTCAAAATCCAGAGCAATGCTTTGATTTTTCATTCATTGAGCCTAACAAAGTTTTTATATTAAATTGTTTTAAGGAACAAAACATGTTGCAGCACCAAAGTAGATCAGGGTATTCATTAAGTAACTTGCGCACAGTTTCTGATATCATTAACATTCTATAGATAGATAGATAAATTAATTTATTGTTGTGGACTATACCTAGGCCAGAGCCCATACTAGTCGCACATTATAAGTATTTACATATTTGAAGAACTTAGAATAATTAATTCAAAGACAACTGTGATTTTTGAAGTTCTGATGACGGCGATTTGTGCCCCTATTTAAGTCGTCGGCTGTGCACGTGGAGTGGTGCTGATTGTGTGTATAGTGTGTGTAGGTGTGACGTGGTAGTGAATTGCAAGAGTATGTATTAAATGTATTAGTGACGCTGGTTGTGGGTGGTAGGTTTGGTTAAGAGGATTTCATTTAGGAAATGGTTGAATTCTTGAGGGTAGTTAGTGACTAGGAAGTTTATGTTAGGAAGTGGGGAAAACGGGTCAAATTTTATTGATTGTTTGAGGTTGATTTGTAGTAGAGAGGTTAGGCGACAGGAGAATATCAGGTGTTGCGGGGTTTTGAGTGATTGATTGTTGCAAAGACAGTGAGGGGAAGGAGTTAAATAGAATTGATGAAGTTTATTATGGAAGTTACCATGGCCGGATAGAAATTGCATTGTAGGAGGATTAGAGAAAGGAATATGTGGAGAGATGTTTGTGATATCAGGGAAGATATCAAATGCATATCTGCCAGTGGTGGAGTGGGACCAAAGATCTTGCCAGGAATGGAGTAGGGAGTTATGTATTCGGGATTTAATGTCAATTTTAGGGAGAATACGGTATTCGTCATAGTGAAGTGCTTTGTCGTGTAGGATGATTGGTAAGTTATGTTTGAGGTTTCGGATTTGGAGTGAGGAGTTTAGTTGGATTTCGATCGGAGGGATTTGAAGCAAGATATATAAGGACGCTGTGGAGGTGGTTCGTCACGCTATTGAAGTGTAGAGTAAGAAAGCTCTTATGATGGTGTTGAGCGTACGTCTGGTGCAGGGAGGTGTAAGCGGGAGCCAACAATCTACTACGTATCTGATGATCGGGAATATGATGTGGTTAATTATTAGTCTTCGTGTTGGATTGGTGAGGTGGACTAACTTTGGGAGAGTGTGAAGTAGGTTATGGAGTATGATTTGTGTTTTGGTTCGAAGTTTGGAGAGATGGGAGTTTATTTTTAGGCGAGTGTCAATGTGGAGGTAGGTAGCTGTTGTTGAGAAGGAAATTGGTGTGATAAGGATGTGAATCTTACGATTTCGGTTTGGGTTGAGGTGGCCTTTGAGCAAGAGCATTTTTGTTTTAGATGGGGAGAGTGGCTGTTTGTTTAAAGAGGACCAGGATCAATTGAATTAATAAGTATGACAGCGGTGGATTCTATAGAGGCACAGGAGTTGCCATGGATAAGGAAAGCTACGTCATCGGCGTAAACGAAGGTGGAGGTGTTTGGGATATTTAGGTCTAAGAGATAAATGATTGCGAGGTTCCATTAGGTAGGTGATAAACGGGAACCTTGTGGACATCCGTGGGTGAGAGGTTTAGTAACCAAGTGGAAATTGGAGGTTAGGATGGCTGTGCGGAATGAGAGGAAGGATTTTATTAAGCGGTAGAGAATGGAAGGGAAATTGGCTTGTTTAAGTTGATTAAGAAGATTGGGCCACCAAAGGAGGTTGAATGCTGAGTGGAAGTCAAGGAATAAGGAGACTACGTATGTATAAGGGGATATTTGGACTGTTTGAATTAGGGAGCGGATTGTACGTTCAGCGCTTTGCCCCGTGCGTAAGCCGCGTTGGTTAGGTGAGAGTAAGTAATGATGTTCTATGTGTGAGTTTAGTTTGTATAGGATGATCTGTTCAAGGAGTTCGCCAAGTATTGGAAGGAGTGCAACAGGTCTGTATGATTTGGGGTCTTCGGGAGGCTTATTGGGCTTGAGTATAAGGGAGATGGAAGCTAATTTAAATGGGTCAGGGAAAACCCCAGAGAATAGGCATTTTTGAATAGTAGGGAGGTGTATTCTCTGATGAGTGGGCCAGGATTTTTGTAGGATCAGATTAGTGATGAGGTCTGGGTCGGGGTCTTTATGGGGGTTTAGTTTGGTAACGAAGGAATCTAAGAGGGAGAGTTCAATGTCTGTGTCTAGGTCCGTGTTTGGTTGGGTTAGAGTGTTGTCGATAATGCGTTGTTGGGATTGGGTTGGTATGTCAGGAGAAGCCGAAGGTATTGCTGTATGTAGGAGGGTAAACATAGTTTGTTTAAATGTGGAAGGGATTGTAGTTGAAATGGCTGTGAGGATGTGTATGGAGGGAGGTTTGATCACTTTACGGTACGTACTCCAGGAGTTTGTGTGTTGATTGTGTTGATTGATGTCAAGGTAGTGCTGTTTTCTCGTAGTGTTAACAAGGATTTTGTATTGTTGTCTGTCAGTGGTGTATGTGTTAGATAAGGTATTAATAGCAATGGGGTCTGCATTGGTATGTTTCGCTCTTTGGAGTCTGTGTCCAGTGGTTGCAAGCGAGCGTCTAGTGTAAGTAAGTTGTTGTGTTCACCACGGCGTGGCTCGTGTGGTGTAATGTTTTCGTGGTATAGCTTTAGAAGCAGCTGTTCCCCACAGCTGCTTATTGTTGGTTATTTTGATAGCGAGGGAATGAGGTGCGAAGTTTGCATAGGAGACTGATGGAAAAGCGGGGATGAGTGTAGCTAGGAATTCTAGAAATAACGGCCAGTCTGCTTTTCGGGTGTTAAAGGATTGAATTTTCTGATGTGTTCTGGGAGGAAGTTTGGTTCGATATCAAATATAATTGGATTATGATCGCTGGATTGATGGATGTGAGAAACTGTCCATGAACTAATTCGGTTTAGGGCTGGGGGTTGGTGAGAGTAATGTCGATTTAAAAAATATAAGTTTAATTCAAATTAAGCTAGAGAAAAGAAAATATATTTAGATAAGTGCAAATATAGCTATGAGTAACTACTAACTGTAGGGGACACATAGAAGTGGTTTTGAATCCTTAATATGCCATGGTTCTTGAAATTGGCCATCGACATATTGTAATTTATAAATTAACGCAGGGAGTATATAATACATTTTATATAAGGTATAATCAAGCTTTACATTTAGAAAGAAATTTTTAATTGTATTGGATAGGTAATGATTTAATTGCACTTTTAATTTTAAAACGTCAAAGATGATTTTATCTAAGTTTACATGTACATAATTCATGTTATTTAATTTAATATGAATATAAAATCAATCCTTAAAATATACAGGTGGTAGTTATTATAGACGTCAAGCTAAATTATTCACTATTTGGAACGACATTAAAACAATTTTTTATAGGGAATAGAATGTCCAATCCTTTCACATGAAAATAAATAAATGTGTTTAGAAATGAAAGTAATTACCTGTTTTTTTTTGTTATAAAAACGCAATCAAGTTTTTATTTAAAGGTAAATGGTCATACAAAATTATAATAAAAGCATATATCAAGCTAGAAACTTATTGGACAAGAGATTTCCCAGAAAATTTAGAGTAAAGCATTTTAATACCCTAGAATATATTTTATTATTAATCAAAACTCCTGGACAATGGAGTACCGGGTAATTCACTACTTTATAAAAATATTTTAACTGATGCCTAAGAATCCGCCGTAGATTGGTGTTTTTGCAAAAACATTTTTAAAAACTAAAATTCGCCCAAATGTTTTCAGTGTATGCATAAAACTAATGAGGCAACTAACTACACGCTTCGATTGAAATTCTTTTGTGAGTGACTCCGGTATAATGTTTACGCTATACGACAAGTCTATCGTAAAATTTTATAGTATAGTTTGGTGGTTTGAAGTCCACAAAACAAAAAATTGACGTGTTCTATTATTATTAGTTGTGCCATTGACACCGACAGAAGTTTCAAATAATGTTCATTGATTACTCATTAGTATACTGCATTTTTTTTTGTTGTAATATAAACAAAGATGTTGTACTGTACAGAAAAGGAACTTGTAAAACACTACCTTCGGAAACAAAATTCTTGATGTTTAATGTGAAATTAAAAACCACAGAAAGCAAAAATAGATTAAGCAAGAACTGAATTAATATTAAATAACGAATTTTATATTGTACCAACAAATGCTCACTGTTGTTCAATCTCTTTAAATTTTTGACTACGGTTATTGGGTGCTTTCAAGATTGACACCAAATAGGAACTGCAAAGGCCAATTATGTGTTACTAGCTAGTATAGTAGTATTTTATAACCCCGCTACCTGTAAAATAGAACACATTTTGTTTGTATCGAAATTCAAAAATGTAACTTACTAACGCGTAACAAATTAAAATTATTTGAAGCGCCCGGGCGATGTCATTGGCACTGCTTATAATAAAACTAATTAGTTTGTGATTTTGTAAGCTTTAAATTTCAAAAATACCATACAATTTTACGATCGATTTGTCATGCAGCATAAATATTATACCGGAGGTCACTCACGAAAGAATTTCAATTAGAGCGCGTGGTTAGTCATCTCATTATTTTAACACGATATTCTGAAAACATTCGGTCCAATTTTGATTTGAAAATATATTTTTTCTATGAAAACACTAATCTATGACCCATTGTTAGTTACAATATTTTTAAAAACTTGTGAATCACCCTGTATATTCCAATATATTAATGTCAAGATAGGAACCCTAATGAAATTAATAAAAACTTGCCAATAAGTATGTGTAAGAAGATATTTTAAAGTGAGTATTTTAAAACACTAAATTTGCAGTTTTCTACGTAGGTTACAAAACATGCAAAACTATGAATAATTAATCATAAAGCTGGTAATTATTTGAAACTCCATACAAATATTTAATTTGCCATGGCGTTTACTATTTTAAGATGGGGCCAAAGCAAACTGGAATGTCGTTAATTTAAGTATTGAAAGGCGAAATAATTCCTTTTTTAAATGTATTGATTTTTTAAATATATCATTTTTTGATACTGAGAATTTCATAAGAGCGAACCAGAAATAGAACTATTATAGATGAAAAATCAGTGAGTTATAAATAAAAACCACATTCTTTTCACCAAAATTATTGTAGCTAAATAACAGTTACAGGTGAATGTACTTTAGTTCATCGCGTTACCGCAGAAAAGGTATAATAATATTACAGAAATTCTCAATACAAACAAGCAAACCATTGAATTAGAAAATTAACCTTACCTATAGTAATCTAGATAGTTAAACTAGATACAGTCATTTACGACATCTCTTTATTTCTTCAAACGTATTATAGTCTATGGCCTATTTACGTCAAATTGGACAGAGTTCGTGAGCTAACCTACAACATTAAACAGAGAACATAGATAAGACACTGGAAAAAAATTTCGATTTCGTAACTCCGCGCCGCATTATTACGCAGTATCTAGTCACTTTATCTTGTCAGTCCATGAGTCCAAGGTAACCTGCCACGATGATAGCGTTCATTCATACCAACTTGCAAAAATCTTTTAACTATGTCGCCTTTCTCATTGGTTGAAACAACGATGTATGTTCTTCAAAGCGTGAGAAACACCTTATGCGGCTAAATACCTAAATTATACATAAATTATAAGTTATTCTTCTGCAGTGCATGGGAATTCAAAACCGTATTCTAATGAAGCATGACTTATTTATACTAGCTAAATTACGATGGGAAATACACTACCAATTTAAGTTTATAAATCTCCTGTGTTTAATTATTAGAATGAGAGTTGTGACGTCATGAAAGCGTAACTAACTGTGACAGTCTAGCCTGAAGTTGGAAAATTGCTTCGTTGAACTCCATATTGTGCAGTGTCTGCTGGAATGCAATGCTGCTGCGCGGCAAACGAAACCGCAATTTCTTAAAACCATATATTCTTTTAATGAGTATTTATGTCGTAGTCTAGCAAAAGCATTCTATAGCTTTATCACAGATTAGTCTGGAATAAAATGTAAATTTAAATCAGATCTGAACATACATCTCTAGCTTTTAGCTTTGATTTGAGCGGAGTTTATTAAGTTTGCTTGTTTTTAAATCAGGTGGTGCAATCGCATTGGTTTTACGCATACACGAACCAGAATTGACGTTTATATAAGGAGCATAACACAAAAGTTAAAAACAACCTTAAAAGACAACATTTACGGTTTGATATAGTTTATTTTAATATTTCTATACACAGTTAACGGATACTCTAGCATTAGTATTCGTTCATAAAAAAGTTCAATGTAAATTTAAAATTACACTTGATTATGATCCATATTAGCGCTTGATATGCTGATGTATTTTAATTTTATATTAACAAGCTAGATTTATATCAACGTTTAATCTGGAGTATATACCACGACCCTGTAAAGAAAATAGTAAAATATCGATATGTACAAGAAAAGTGCAATTGTAACGTGTTTTTGCAACCCCATGCTAAACTTACACCAGTACTTCAACAAAACTTTGTAAAAAGTTTTTCATTAATATGTTTTAGTGTCAGTGCAGGCTATCAACAGCGGGGTATGTCTGATTAAAATCTTTCCCTAGCGAGGTGTATGAGGATTTGTGCCAATCACAAGCAACGACAAACATAATGAGTCGCAAGAAATTCAGACTAATCATGAAAATTGCGGATGCGAAACCTCATACCGCATTAATAGAATAATTTTCACTATCCAACCAATTACAGTTTCTAGTTCGTTTGAAAGTTTGTCTGAAAAGATTTTGATTTACATACCAGAAAAAGAAACTGTGAACTCTATAAGAAAGCTTCTTATTTGTTCGCTTCTTGATTAGAGTCAATAAGAAGAGATGAGGGGAGCAACTGTTGTTCATTACGGTTTTCATTCAAGGGATTTCGAAGTTCAATTTCCTGAGGCATAGACGCGCAACGTGTAAAGAGTACTCAAAATGGATTTTCTGCATTTTGTGATTTATATGTTTATCACGTTTTCTGTACTGATCGCAGTTGAAATTGGAACACGCAATAACCAATATACGCAACTACATGTTGACGATAAATCTTTGCTAGCTTGTGCTATTCTAGTTGCAATATGCGGTGTGATTTAGATTAAGGATTACTATAACACCCGTTCGTAATGCTCTTCAACAAGGTACCCTATTATGTTTAAACGCAAAACTAATAAAAACTATTCATCTAATTCTAGAAGAAAATTACTTCGCACACTGCAAATGTGAGGGAAAAGTGCTCAAAGCTCAAAGATGGTTACAATCAAACCTCTTATATAAATTACAGATAACTATCTTTAATTTTGAATAGATTTTTACAAAGACGATAAGTTTTTCAAAATGAAATCAAACACAACACTATCACATAGCATTTATACAGTATTAAATATTTTCTCTCATACAAAAGCATTTAGAACATTTACTACAAAGTTTCTTTTAAACGAAAATAATTTCTAAGGATTTAAAAAAATAGGTTCCTTACCTTACTTTAAATTTACAAAATTAAACTTTTTCTTTTGAGACTGGTTTACTTGGTTATAATTATTTCCGCGCTTGAAAGATTTGTTTTGGCCAGAAAAAATCCTTAACAGATAATCTACTAAAAGATCGGAGTATTTCGAACTCTAATCACAAATTCTCCTGGTAAACTCCTTTTACATGAAAAATATTATATGATTAACAATTATTATTATTATACTTTACATTAACTATAAATCAGTTAAAAATAAATCTAAAAGTGATACTTGCAGAATTCACAAAAACTTTACTCGTAATAAAATATCTTCTTATTTTAAATTGATATCCAAATCAGCTGACAAGATTCAAATTCTCGTTTCTAACAGCAGTTACCAAAGTACATTGTTGGTTGAATTTACCTCTCGGTTATTTAATACAATTTTTAAAAAATAGCTTTATATTGAAGAATTTTGCCTTTCCTTCGTAATTAATAATTCCATTTTCGTATGTAATTTGACTTTAAAAAACATCACTTCTTTATTCATTGCAACCTCGCAACTATTAAATTACAGTGTATTTGTTGCATACTCAAATACTATAGCAACCGCTTACCGTTAAATCAAAATAATATTTTGTGCTCGCATGAATGACTGACTCAGAATGACTAAACGCTTCTTCTATATACTTTAAATTGTCTATATCCAGAAGCTACTAAAAAAATGTCGAACATTATGATGTAAGGGTTCTTGGAAAACCCAATTAGCGTCTAAAATTGTGGACTTTTATGTCCTAATTATCTGGTTGCAGTTATCTATGATGCGTGCTGGTCTTCCTTGTTTAATACCTAAGGTTAATGTGTCGCATCGTTTTGTTGTAACAGTGAATGCGAAAGGTAATAAATATTTTTTATCAGATATTCCCGGGATTTTGCAGGTTTTTGTGTTTCGGTCGCTTCTAAGAATAAAATGTTTATTTACTAATGAGTTCATAGAAATTTGACGTATTTTTAAATACCGATGACTCATCCTTTTATGTTCTAGAAAATTCTTTATTTAAAAATGAATTGCTGTTATCTACGGGGTAATTAATTTAAATTTTAATTGCTTTTTAATGCAAAAGGGGTTTTAAAAACACGTTGATTGTAGTTTCTTAAACTAAAAGCGTAAAGCTAGTATTTTTTCTATGTTATTTACAGCAAATCAAATACATTTCTCTCAAAAATGCACCGATAATTAACAAGTAAAACAAATGACCTTGCATTTATCTCAAAAATATAGAGATTTACTCTCATATTTAATGCGTTATACGGTATCTTACCAATAAATATTTTTTACATATACCACTTATGTTACTTGCTATTTATTTTCAATACACTTATGTAATTCAGGGTGATTATTTATCCACTCACAATTTGCAGTTTTGCTTGGCACTTTAATGAATAAAAGTACGCTTGTATTTTACAGGGTGTAACCATGAATTTACGGAAATTTCCGTTTTTGCCGGATTTTATTATATTTTGATAGGATTTACTTTTGGAATTTGGGGTTCGATTACCTTTTGTGACCCCTTATCACGCCTTTTTTCCCTAAATTAAAATTATAATTTGAAATCTGTCTTACCTTTCCGCATGCATGAATAATTTTACTATTGTTATTTCTAACTACTTGCTATTTAAAACTAATTGTATAAGTTTTATAATACATACGCATAATTTTTTCATACGAGGGCTTTTCTCTTTTTAACAATCCACCTATTCCTATCTTATAATCAAACTTACTTGCTTTAACTCTATTCTATTATCATTTACAATCTAACATTTTCATTCTATATAAATGACTATTTCATAATTACACAAGGTCTCATCAAGTCTCCTTTCTAACAAATTCTCTGTACTATCATTCATAATTCATCGTATTATTGCACATTTCTCTCTGAATTATCATAATTTTGAACAAATATGGGGTATAAAATTTTCATAACGTTGTCCCAGCCACTACTCAGCTATACTAAGGTCGAAAAATTATGGTCTAGAATCTCTATATCTAGCCTACTTACGTTTCCTTCCAATTATATATCTTTCAATTACTCTGCATTAAATGCATAAACTTCAGTCTTAATTCATTCATTATCATTAACTTCTTAACTCATTTTTACAATTAGTAGCAATTTTAACTCCTTATCTTCCAATTCATAAGATTCCTCTTTTAACAAGAATTCTATTTTATTCTTAACTTCACCTGGACATACATTAGCAATTGATATCTTATCTACATCATCTTCACATTTTCTCTCTGTCATTTACATCTTTCTCAAAATAATTCACATTTATATCTTTAATTCTCTCATCCTCTTCCATTTCATTAATTTCTGTCTTTTTCCTGCGCTTCCAATTCCTTCTTACATCCGTATGTATCCATATTTATACATACGCTATTTAAAATATCTATCTGATTCTCTAATCGCAATTATACCAAACGAATTATTAAGTTGTATTTTCCAAATTATTTCATCATTATTTAATATTTTACTGCCTTTATTTATTTTATTTTTAAGAGCTGCATTCACAAAAAGTTCCTTTATCTCCTTTTCCACACCTACAATCACAATATTGTCATCAGTTTCATTTATTATTTCCATCCCTTCAACATCATTATCTTCTGCGTTTCTAATAATGCCGAGTTTTTTTCTAAAAACGCTACAACTGCTCTTCTAAGTTCGCCAGGGCACTTACTGCTTAAACTTCTATCTACTTCACGTTCCATCTTCTTTTTAAATTGATTCAAATTCATACAATCTCCTTAAACTAAAATATGAACTTCTTTGTCCCATTTAATTCTTTCATCTCCCATAATTACCGCCTTATTCTTGGAATCTATTATACCTTACTTATAAAATCCATTCCCAGAATGGCATCTACTCTTAATCCTGGCACTATTAAAAACTCTTGTTCAACTTCCATCTTTCCCAACTTAACTTTCAGAATTATTATACTCTTGATAACTGCAAACTTCTTATTCTTCGGCGATACTAAATTATTTCTTTTAATAAGAATAACTTTCTGCATTAATTCCTCTGAATTATCTTCAATAAAACCTTCACTTACTAATATTTCTTCAGCTCATGTATCGACCAGTAATTTTATCTCATTTCCCTCTACTTGCAATTTTATTATAGGTAGTAAATCATTTTTTACATTAACTTTTTCATCATTTTCCAACTCAAATGTTATAAATTCACGGGCATGTTTATATTTACTAATTTCTATATTTTCGTCACTTGATTTGTCCGCTTCTAAAAATCCTGCCTACTTGACGTTCCAGGCTGTTAACTATTTCTGCATGTCCTTCTATTTTCGTTGCTACCATTTATGTCATTTCTCTGTGCATTTGTCACATTTTCCCTTCCTTGGGTAACGGTTCTAATCTCAATTGTCCGCGATTCATTATTCGCTCTTCCCCCGTCTCTCCTAGTGGCATTACCTCTATTCCAATTATTTCTTTGGCAATTCCCCCTTTCAAATGGTCTGCCTTGATATCTCTCCGGTCCATTATTCATCTGGAATCTAAATATGTTCAGGGGCTGGCTCCTTGGCCTGGTCTCCATGTGTATTGGTTGACCCATGTCATCGTAACGTTGAAGATATTCGGTTAAATCAAAATAAAATTTTGTGCTCGCATAAATAAACACTATTGAATGAATGACCTCTGAATGACTAAACGCTTTCTTTATATACTTTAAATTGTCTATATCCAGAAGCTACTAAAAAATGTGGAACATTATGATGTATGGCCTTATGGAAAATCCAATTAGCGTCTAAATTTGTGGAGTTTTATGACCTAATTATTTAGTTCCAGTTATCTATGACGCGTGCTGTCCTCCCTTATACCTAAGGTTAATGTGTCGCATCGCTTCTTTCTAACAGTGAATGCGAAAGGTAATAAATATTTCTCATCAGATATTTCCGGAATTTTGCAGGTTTTTGTGTTTTGGCCGCTTCTACGAATAAAATGTTTATTCATTAATAAGTTTATACGAATTTGACTTATTTTTAGATACCAATGACTTTATGTTCTAGAAAATTCTGTATTAAAAAAGAATTGTTGTTATTCACGGGATGACTAATTTAAATTTTAATTGCTTTTTAATGCAAAAGTGGTTTTAAATACACGTTGATTGCAGTTTCTTAAACTAAAAGCGTAAAACTAGTACTTTTTATGCTATTTACAGTAAATCAAATGCATTTCCATCAAAAATGCACTGATAATTGACAAGTAAAACAAATGGCCTTGCATGTATCTCCAAACGATCGATTTTTGCTTTCGCATTTAATGCGTATTACAGTATCTTATAATTAATTTGTGGATTGCTGCAAGTATAATTCTTTTAAAACATTGCTTGTAACTGATATTTGAGTATTTGTCATTTAGTTTAAGATAGAATGAGTCCTAATCATTTTATTTTTGTAAGAATCTTTACCAGGAAAGTTTGTAATCAAAGTTCGAAACTCTCAGACCCTTTTTTTATAGACTATCTGCCAAGGATTTTTTTGGTCAAACAAATTTTACAGGCGTGGGAATCAAACCCACGCAAACTATCCATACCAGAAGATATTGAGTTCTGTAAAATTTAAAATTAAAATAACGTAAGAGACATTTTGACAATTAAGTAAATAGGTATTTTTTAGAAATAATTTGATGTTTGAAAGAAATCATGCTGTAAATGTTCTATATGTTTTGGTATGAGAGAAAATAATTTACACTGTATAAATGCTTTATGATATTGCTGTGTTTGACTTCATTGTGAAAATTCCGTCAATTCCATTGTTCGCGAAACTGCGGGAGCCGCTTAAAAGGAATTACGTTAGAGGGATTTGGCTTATTAAATTCCAATCTGGACAGCGATTAGATCAGTGTTGATTAACAGTTCGAAGTGAAGGTACGCAGCCTTTGATTGTGTACAGTATACGTAATTAAACTAGTAAACAAAATGTATAATGTTTGGCAATGATAATTATTTAATATATATATTAATATAATTAATAAGATGAAATAATAACCTAGACTTTTTAAGTAAAGCCCAAATGATCATTTCAAATCGAGCTAGTAATTGAAAGAAGGAAAATATAAGGCCTTGGACAGGATTTGAACCTGCATCTCAGTTTTGCCGGAACTGTGCGTTTACCAATTACGCTACCGAATCCGATGGCTATAATTGGGAAATTTACAAATCCAAATCGTGTACAGTACCATATATAAACCTAACTTTCAATTACGTTTAGCATTTTTGTCAATCATATCTGAAATTGTCAAGTTTTTGACTTAAGTCAGATATAGACAGGAAGCAACGCTCAAAATCACGGTCATAAGCCAAGTATTAATATATAAATATTATAAGTAGTTTTTTACACAAGGTAAGTTGATAAATACTAACGTATTGCAATTAATAAGATGAAATAATAACCTAGACTTTTTAAGTAAAGCCCAAATGATCATTTCAAATCGAGCTAGTAATTCAATTACTAGCCTTATATTTTTTATCTTTCAATTACTAGCTCGATTTGAAATGATCATTTGGGCTTTACTTAAAAAGTCTAGGTTATTATTTCATCTTATTAATTGCAATACGTTAGTATTTATCAACTTACCTTGTGTAAAAAACTACTTATAATATTTATATATTAATATATATATATATATATATATATATATATATATACTTTAGATAGTAATTACGAAAAGTAAGTTGATAAATACTAACGTACTATAGTTAATAAGATGAAATAAAAACTTAAGACTTTTATGCAATGCCCAAATGATCATTTCAAATCGAGCTAGTAATTGAAAGATGAAAAATATAAGGTCTTGGACAGGTCTTGAACCTGTATCTTAGTCATTCCGGGACTATGTGTTTATCAATTACGCCACCGAGACCTATAACGATAATTGAAAAATTTACAAATCTAAATATATATTGTAACGAGCTGCTATAACGCGTTTAATTAATTTAAAACAAGTAGTAATAAAAGTCTTTATTACTCACTATTCACAAGTCTAATTAACAGTATATGCTTTATTTATAGATGTTTTCAGTCCAATTAACAAAGAAGCACTATCACACTAATGCTATTTACAAGCCCTAATATCTTCTTAAACTAAATTCTTAACCATAGGTCTATTAACAACACTAACACTACTATAATTCATTTATTACACTTTTGTCTATTTATGTACAAGCTGGCGGTATAATATACACGTTCACATAACACAAATTTATATTTACTAAAGGATTTTTAGAACGTAATGAACAACTAACTATATACGAGATGATTTATATACGACATTTTGATATAGACTAACTCTGTACTTCAATCATCGATCTTATATATACCCTGAATTAAATAGATGATTCATACTCCGGTATATGCTAGAAAGTTTGAGGTTTTTCTAGTATATACATTGCTTACGGCGCTTGTGTGTTTGACGGGTTGCCTAATAGTAGCTTGTAACAACATATTAAATAAAACGAACATGTTTTATTCTTTACCTTCACTCTATGATAAATCTTTGCTTCAAGTTCTTGTGTTTGGGTCTAAATTAAACCAATTACTGACGTATCTTTATTTCATATTCCAAACGTTTCAGTCGCTTTTATGCAACGTTTTTCAATGGCTTTTCTACAATTAATTTAATTTGAAACATTGGCACTCATATTATATAGATTTTCTTACCTTAAATGAAGATCAAATTAAATAGTATAAACCTCTAACCCACATATATTGTACATCTTTAATTAATTTTATACGTCTTTTATTAAATATTTTGCTTAAAGTTAACTATGTTAGACCATATCAATAAGGTGAATGTTTTAGTTTAGTAGTTCTAATATTTAGTAGAAAGGCGTTTGTGTATAATTCCACCGATGGTAGCTTTGCACCAGCCGGCTTTAGCGAATGCGTAAACCTAATGTCCGAACGTGCAGTACCGTTCGTGCTGAGGAGGATTACTATTGCAACGAGGTGTCATCGGCAGGAGCATGGATAATGTCCGTAGAGCCGTGTAAATGTTCTACTTTGTTGTGTTTTTTTATATATTTAATTAATGGTTGTTCAAACCACTTTTTGTTTTCGTGTATTTGACCTTGTGATATTAACGCGTCAGCTGAAATGGTTTACCTTGTATACTGTTACGATTGAAATTGACGCTAATGACATTTTGAACTTACTCTATCACGAAATATGTAACAGCAAAATTGCACCCACTAGATTACAGTAACGAGGAGTAAATTCTATGAAAACAGCAGGAATTATTTTAAAGATATACAACTCTAACACTTAACACCTACCTGGAAAGTCCAATAATATATGCTTGACATCAACTCACCTGCCAGGTACTAATCTTATCTCGCTAGATGAAGAGTGATCTCTGAGATGATACTAAAATAATCAATAAGTTATTGCAAATCAGGTTAGTAGAGTCTCGTATACATTTTCTTTCTCCCGCAACTATTAACCTAAAATCTACACAAATAAAAGCTCCAAGCTGCTTTCTTAACTTATGTTAAAACATAGATATCATCGTAATAAAACAAATTGATTAAATTAACTATCCTTATTTGGTAAAATCTACGAGTAAAAAAAGAAATCATTAAAAAATCCAATCAAGCTAAATCGCTTTCATTCAAGTGTGCACCAAGATACAAGTTTGCTTAATAAGAAAATGGGTTGTATGCATATTAATATTAAAATCACAGTTTGAAGTATGTTGCAGGTGGAAAAAATTTACCGGCTTACAGTTTCTTTTGTCTTTCAAGGTTTGAGCGACCTCATACAAGACAACAACGAGGTATTAGTAAATAAACTTTGGAATCCAACGAATGTTGATGAATGCGTCTACAACCGCATCACTTTCACTAAGTGCTAGTAACTTTTTTAATTCCGTTTTCGCAAACGCGTCTGAGAGCTTTTTCACTAGCAACACGTTTTTATGAAGTTACCGTACTTTAAATTGCTTAAAAACTTGTCACCGCTCGACGCTAGTTGATGGTCAATCAAATTATATCTGCTTGTGCTTGAATGTCACCTCTATTTTGAACTAACGGTACGTATATAAGTTAATATGTCCCTAGGCGTTTACGTGTGTACTGATTTACAGGGTGCGTGAAACGAACTGTGTGGAGGTCAAGGGTACATAAGAATATGTGTATTGGTATTTTCACACTGCTATTTACTACACATATGCGCCATTGGATTTAGTCTCTACGTATTTAATTTTATTGCGTTCTATGCTTCTGTCTATTTAATTATTTACAATCATTTCGGCGTGGGAGAATGTTTTCGACTTCACGCTTGTTGAATGATTAGTCATGGAAAATTTGTTGGTGTTTTTCTAATTTAGCATGTATGTCTATAGTGAAATCCCGGTTTTTAGTTGTTGGTTGTAAAAGAATGTACTTAGTACTATACCAATTGTTATGGTATTTTACTTTAATAGTATGATGAAATAGTCTCATTATAAGCTGTAAACTAACCAATTTCCATAAACTTGTTTGTGTATTTTTTTACTACGGTTCCTATACCAGCTAAAACTGATAAATGTTTTCCTGTATACAAATATACGCGTAATTATTGAGCGAACGTTACAATACGATACCTTGTTTATTCTAAAAGGGCTTGCGCATTGCTTCAGACCCGACCTTCTCTTAGTTTTGAAGTCTCTTTATTCGTTTAATAATGTTTACTTCCGTTTGCGGGCATCTCTTTACGCAATTTTGTTATTTATCAGTTACGTTAAGGGTAGCGTTTTCTTTCATACATGGACTATCCCCACACTGTTGCAGGTTGCAGTTTGTGTAGTAGAGCGTTCAAAATGTTCAAAACAACCGAATCTACCTCCAAGCATGAATTTTGTAGTGCAACGTTAGAAATATACGACCGAGCAAAATTTATCACTAAATTTCTGACGTTTATGCTGAACATGGAATCAGCCATGGAATGGTTAGGAAATGATTTCGTATATTTATTTGAGGACGAGAAAAATTAGCGGCCATCTGTGGTGAATATGGCATTATTACGCACTATCCCCGAAGATCGACGAATTTCTACCTTCTCCTTAAGTTTACCGATAATTCACGGTGAACACTGTACGGAGTTGTCGATGATCATTCAAAATATCGCAAATTGTGTGCACGTTGGGCGCCTAAGGTGCTCACAAAGGAGCACAAAAGCAAACGTTTTGAAAGTATTTTGATTTTTCTCTGACGTTATGATGAAAAAGGAGACGAATTATTAAGCCCAATTGTATCACTTGATGAAACTTGGGTGGTCTGCATTGCACCTCGAATAAAAGGACAATCATCACAGCGAAAAGAAGATAGTTCAAACAGATCATTTCTGTAAGCAAACTCATATGTAGCGTATTCTGGGACAAACAAGGTATTCTATTGGTGGAATTACTAACTAGAGGCACAACAATAAATTGTGCCGTTTATTGTAGGTCCTTAAAGAACTACGCAGAGCTTCTCCAAACATAAGACACGGTTTGTTAGCGCCACTGTTCTTTTTTCACGACAATGCGCGCCTCACACTGCGACTAGTACTCAAAACTTTATCACCTCATTTGGCTAGGATAAATTCTAATCGTGTACCCTACAGCTCCGATCTGGCACCGAGAGATTATCATCTTTTCTTACATCTAAAGATATTCCTGGGTAGTACACATTTTGACAAAGATGAAGATCTCGAAAATGAGGTTTGAAATTGGTAGTCCAGTCAAAGAATCCCGTTGGTTTTATTGGGGAACCTTTTTTTTATTGTTGAATTTACTCACCACATAGTAAAGGATGAAAATAAGATGGTATGTTTTTTTAATAACGTGGGTTCTTGCCCGCCATTTTGAAAATATTGATGTTGAAACTAATAACTAATCAATGTGGAAATATATTGTAGCGTGGTACTTTGTACGTATAACAAATAATGTGTAGCGCTCCATCTGTGCGGAGATCTTGATAAACGTTAGTTCAAAATACCACCGAGGGTGGAACGTTAAGTGCAGGGTGCAGGTAGTATGTATGTATGCATCGTGAGCAGCAAGCACGTTGTCGAGTGTAGCGAGCTGCGGCGAATGAATAATAATTTATGCTTGGCAGTCCGGTTGTTGAAAGATTAAGAATATAGTTATTGGGTAGTGTTCGATGTGAAATATAAATAATAAAATTGCTGTGATATTAATCACTCGTAGTATCAAGTGTGATTTCAAGTTTCAAGGTAACGTCAAGAATTGTGTGGATTGAGCACGCTACAAAAACCCGAGAAATTCCTGCACATCAGGGCCCGAAGAACGAACGCTGCTATACAAGATTCAGGTATTTACTTGTTTGTATTTGGTATTAGCTTATTACGTTGCGTATGAATTATTGACTTTAGTTATATGCTATATCTGTTGCTGGAAACGGCCTATATAATTTATTTGATTTGCTCTTATCTAGAACCCATGCTTTGCGTTTAATAAACTTAAGCTTTGCAAGGAACTAGTTTTAAAATCTTGAAATAACTTGGCGGAAAAAGCAGTGGAAAGACATTGAAAATAAATTTAATGTATTACATTTGCATATAAAAAGGGATGCTGCTTCACAACGCATTCATACTGTATGCAAGCTTAATGTAGTAGGATCTAGGCTTGCAGTTGCACTGAGGAATAATAAGAAAACTGTCGATGTTGAAGATGTATGCCTACAAAATGTTTCACCAAATCCTGAAGTAAAACGTAGGTACAGTCGGGTCCCTATTGCGAATTCTTCAACTTGTGTTCTATGCACAGAACCACTCGAGGGAAAACAATACGAGATCCTGTGACCTGGAGCAGAATAGCAGCTAAATGCCACCGAATTGAGACCCATGAGACATGGAGGTCATTTATCAAGGATCTTGCATTTGTTGTGGATAAAGAACAAAAAGATCGTTTTCAGACTTTGATAACATATTGTGAAGGTGACGAAGGAATTTAAAAACATCTGCTATGGTTATTCGATATCACAAGGATTGTTGGTTGACCTACTGCAGACCCGTGTATGTTATTCAAGAAAACGATCGGATTGAAGATGAACGACAGAAAAGATGGGAATGGGTTAAGGAAAAACAAAGTGAGGCATTCCAGCAACTATGTATTGACCTTAGAACCAACTTAATTGAGGGGAAACAAGTCTTTACTTTAAGAGATATTTTACACGATTATGAAAC
Source organism: Platerodrilus igneus (assembly GCA_036346225.1). Taxonomy (NCBI): domain Eukaryota; kingdom Metazoa; phylum Arthropoda; class Insecta; order Coleoptera; family Lycidae; genus Platerodrilus; species Platerodrilus igneus. The sequence goes on along the minus strand of JARFIW010001297.1, from coordinate 1,705,689 downwards.
CATACAACGAGAAATATCAATAGATGATAGTGAGATTAGAAACACTTGTGATGACTCTCATGCATTGAAGACATTATGGAGTAAGTTGCAAGAACATTTTGGTGATGACATTGGCTACCATGCCAGATATCGACGGAACGAGTCCCCCACTGTGTTCCTTCCTAAACTGTGAGGAGCATATGTTGAAGCTGGAATTCATAATTGGGGTATTGAATCTGTCGCATTGTCATGGAACCTTGCTAAGCTTCTGAACGACAAATACAAAAACATACCTGGGATTCCATGGCCCTGTAAATTACATGAGCTAGAAGCAAGAAGTGTGCCAGAAGAAATTTACAATCTTGTTGCATTATTAGCTAACCCCTCTGCTTTAAAAATTAACGAAATTGCAACTGTACCAGACCGGAAACAACCATTTGTGCGATTGTCATCAGAAGGAATATTACATTTAATAAATGGAGAGCGCCAACCATTGCAGATAACCGTATCCATGTATGTACACAATTGAACTGGCAGTAAAGAGTTATTGCAAATCCTAAAGAAGTTCAAGTTAGGGATATCGTACAATGTTGTTTTGGGATTTATTATATACGTGGGCTCTTGACAAACAAAATAATCCAAATGATGATAGCACTATTTTACAGTACATTGCACCAAAAATGACAGAGACTGTAATTATGGACAATGATGACTTCAAGGAAGACGGTCTTAGTGGAAGTGAAACAAGCCACTATACGAATGTAATGATGGTGCAACGAAGTTCCAATAGAGATTCATTAGTGCCAATCGCTTCAAATGTTTTTTCTATACCATCAGCTTCTGGTCAGGGGGTCTGAAAAATTCCAATGGTTCAACAGGACTTTACCTGCACTAAATCACGATCAGAACCTGAACCAAAAAGTATGGAGATAAATATTTCTGGCACATATGCAAAGCGCGTAACTGCCCATGCTATAGTGCGATCAGTTATATCAGACAAAAAAATTTCATCTTTACTGCGTATCATTGTGCTCTTGGAAATAGTATTGAAAAGTGTGACACATTCTATATAAAATCATATCCACAGCTACCAAGCATTGAAGTTGTTATGACGATAACGGACTGGTGCCAACGAGTAGCCATTTCCAAGGAAATGCCTGTTATTCAACTTGTTAGTGATCAATCTGTCTATAAATACATCGAAGAAGTGTACTGTAAAGATGTGTTAAGATGGTCGAAAGTCGTAGAGGTTCTTGTAGGATTTCACACTGAAATGTCCTATCTGAATGCATTGGGAAAGAGATATGCAGGCAGTGGTTTAGTTGAGCTAGCCGTAGCTTCAGGAGCAGTGACTCCTGGTAGCATATCAAAGGTCATGTCTGGTAGACATTACAAACGTGGAATGTGAATGCATGAGCTGTTAGCTGAAGCATTTATTCGCAGAATGGTAGAAAGACACATGGAAAAAAACCAAAGTGTAGGAGATGATTTAAATAGGGTAGTAGATAATATTACATCAGAAGAAAATCTAGAAGCATTCCTTGAATCTGAATCTTTCAAAAATCTTACAAGCAAGATGTTTGACGACGCGATTAGTTCAAGTTCCGATATGGCAAGATTTTTGATTTCTTATACGACTGATGGTGAGACTTTATTTCAGCACTATCATTGCTTACGAAACGGAAACAAATTTGAGAAGTACTTAGAAAGCTGCAGAAATATGTTGCCACTAATGGTTGCTTACAATAACATCAATTATGTGCGCAACCTGTTGCTGTTTTACTGGCGTATGTCAACTCTTCCGGAAATACAGAAAGCAGCATTGTCGGACGTTTACGCTGTCTCTTTGACAGGCAATAGTTACAGTGGACTTTCACCAGACCAAGTATTAGAAATGACGATGAACAAAAAATCGGAAAATAGAAGGAGAGGTGGATGGATTGGACTCACAAAAACTCGCCAATGATCGCTACTCGTCTGTTAACCCGCCCAGTCATTATGATCATGAGAGGAAAACTTCGCGAAATGGCTATGCGGCAGAAACCTGTATACCATCATCCATAACGAAGCCTTTCTCGGATTAATAAAGACCAGAATGTTGTAAATTCTGCTGTGAATGCATTGTTAGAATGGAATGCAGATCCATGGTGTGATGAGAACCCCACTTTCAGATCTTTGTGCTTAGGAGAACCAGCAAGTGAAAAAATTACTAGGAGCCTCCTCACAGCCCACACAGATGGCAACGTTTTAGTAGAAACAGTCCTAAAACGACTGACTGTAGATAATGCGTCATTGCATGATAAAATACTAAAATTAAAAAGCAAAACCTTTGCGACGAAAAATACATTTGTACAGAAAAATCAGAATATTCGAATGATGGTCGATCATGCAGCTATGAAGAACGTTGGTAAAATTACATTAGAACAAGTCTTGCAGCATTGTATCACTGAAGTAAGTTTATCTCTATTTACACCAACGGGCACTTTTCACAAACGCACAAAATCAGAATTTCTAGCAACCATGAATCTTGTACCTGCATCAGCACCGTCAATGTACAATGCACTTATTGACGTTGGTATGATTTGGCACAAAGTCCCACTAGGTAATAATACCTGATTAGATTATGCTTGAACAATGTACAACTTTGTTGTAAATCGTCACCCTGGAGCGACAGCCATTCATTTCATCAATGATGTCTACAATCCAGATCTATTAAAAAAAAGCAGAAAAATTCAGAAGCAGCAACGCTGTGCATCGTGCATCCTATTTTCTGCAAATGTATACCCAGTGCAAAATCAACAGATGCCTGCCGGGAAAGCAAGACGTGCATTTCTGTCAAAGTCAGAAAACAAGCATAGACTTCAAAATTCCTATTTAATGAATGGAAAACATATACCTATAAATATAACAAAATTCTCTTCATATTAGATCTTGACTGTTATGATTTATCAAGTGGAAAACGGCTGGCGTCCTTTTCATGTCCAAATTCAATTGAATCAGACTCTCGAGCTTTCTACCATGCCGTTCGGTTGCAAACTAGCTATTCTGAACATACTGTTGTACTAAATTTTGAAGATACCGATGCTTGGATGATTTCGGGACATGTCAGTTATCAAAGCGACCAAATGATATTTATGTTCAAAAGGACTCATAACTCGATAAATTTGTATAACAGTCGTATCCTCTTTCCTGATGAAGATGTTGCATCTATTACACTTGCAGTGTATACCTTCACTGGCGTTGATACTGTCGGAGGTCTCATTGCTTGCGGGAAGTATAGTACTATGAAAAGAACTCTTGCGGCCAAGAACACCTCGATTAATATAGGTTTAAAACAGCTTGGTGAGAAGACAGTAGCAGATGAAAAACTGTTGAAATCTTTAGAATAATTGGCTATCAAGATTATTTACAGGATTCAGTAAATAAGAATCTGTCTGAAGCCAGAGCTCGCCAATGGAGAAAGTTACGAAATAGTAATTCTTCATGTATCCCACCAGATGAAGATTACTTCAGACAGCATTGCCTGTGAGCTCATTTGCAGGTAATGATATTGTTATATTCATTATATATACTCATTAATTGTACCTTTTTTAACCAAGATTTTTGAGTGGCCGTCACGTACGACAAGCTAAACAATTGTCTCCAACTGACTTTGGATGGATATATGGAGGTGACGGTGTATTATATCCCATAAAAAATACAGCTCTAGCACTAACTGAAAATTTCAAAGTACAATTTCAAAGTGAAGATCATGGCGACTTGTTATCCGATTCAGAAAGTGGTTCCTCTTCGAATGATAGTGAGTCATCCACTGAAAGTACTGATTCAAAAATTGATAGCTACTGATTTTGGTCTTAGTGATATCTTTATTTTCTAATAAAAACATAGTTAATTATTTTATTTGTTGTGATTTGTTTACTTTGAAGTGCCATTATATAAATACGAATGGCGATTTACTCATATTTTGTTTATTTAACACAAATCTATATTTCGAATATGTATGCACTTACAGCGGCGCTTGCCAATATTAAGTGTGGAGGAGATAATCCCCCTAGGTATATACTATACTCAGTAGCGGGATTTCAGACATATTAGTGGGGGGAGGGGCAAAACTGAAATTTTAGAAAATAAAGTAAAAATTAATATATATTTATTATACATAAACTAGGTGTTTGGGAGGGTAGTTGCCCCCTTTTGCCTTCCTAAATCTAGCCACTGTATACTAAACATTAATGTTAGCATATGTTCATATATTTCACTACTATTTTTTTATAGTAAAAAAATTAATAAATTACAATATTGGCGATTTTTCAAAATGGCGGGCAAGAACCCACGTTAAGAAAAAAACATACCCTCTTATTTTTATCTTTTATTATGTAGCTAGTTATTCCAACAATAAAAAAAGGTTCCCTCAAAAGTTAAACGGGATTCTGAGATTTGACTGGACTTGGGTTAGTAATTCAGGCAATCCCTTTTTATGAAGAGAATATACACAAACTTATACCAACATATACTCAAGAATAGTGGAAACTGATATAGGCAAACATAGAAATAAAATTTAGTAAACATGCTTCATTATTTATTGGTACCAATTTACTTTAAAAATCGGCTGTGTATTTTATAGTAAGCTGCAAGACTTTTTATATAGATGATGCTTTTATGTGAAATGTCATCCCCGTCACATATAATGCAGAGAAAACTACCCACTGCATTAAAACTAATTGTTGGAACGAAGGAACACTTTATCGTATTTTAAATTGGAATGAATATTGCTTGTTAGGTGCAATAATAGCATATGGTGTAATACAATATTTATTATTACTTTCGAATCCTCATTTTTTCTTCGTTTCAATATAATAGACCCGACAGGTTCAATCACAGAGCAATGCTCTAGAGTATATCGAATTTATATCTCTTCTTGTTATTCCAGCTCCCAATTTATCCATCAATACACATTTAATAGAGTAGCTATCCATGCTTTAATTAAATTATAACTCCTCAATTGGGTTGTTATTGTTTTGCTGTGGTAACGGTCTTGCGTTATTAAAAAATTTTAATTAATCTACAATGGAATTGATTACGGATTTTAGGTCAAGTAAATGCTGTTTGCACTCACACATATTATTGAGTGGCATTAATTTTACTTTTCATTTAGCGCATGATTCGTATTAGATGTGTTTATCGTCATCCATATGGAGAAAACTCCTAACTCATAACTTATTGGTTTGCTGAAACTATGGTTAAAGATTGTGGCTGTTATACATAGTTTAATAAAGTTTTCGGCAAAGTATGTAGTAGTTGCAATTTTAGAATTCGGTCGACTTGGCAAAAATCTAGGAGTCCCGTGGTAACCTGATCTATAAGTAGTTGGATGACAACCAGCGAAAATAATCCACAAAATAATTTTCTTTTCAGTATTCTAAAAGATTCCGTAAACTTTCAACTTTAGTTATAGTCAGTTACAGCGCGTGTCTTTTATAAGAGCTGCATTTCCAGTGAGATCACAATTGCGACACAAAAAGCGTCTACAAGCAAGCCCTTTGATCATCTTATTGCTTAATAAAATTTTGATAATTTTTTACGTCTCCTGAAATTAGTCCAACCAAACGTCAATTAAAATAGAAAATCTCTAGATCACAAATTGTAATTGAAAATTGTTTTTCGCCTCTGAAAAGCTTTATTATTTCAACCTAGTAAAACAAATAGCATTCATATAGAAAGAATATCAGAAGCAGTCATTGGAAATAAAATGTTCAAATCAGGGTGTGCGGTGTTACTGTATTTATATACCAAACAATATTTTTCATACGCGGCAGAGAACGTGTTGTGGTACGTTTATTAACTTCACGGAGAATAATTTCAAAGACTGCTATGGGTAAAATTGACCTTATATTCCCAATTTCGATTTGCCCAGAAAGGGCGGAAGCCCCATGACAATTTCAGCAAGTACCGGCTAACTTTCGGTGGTGCGAGAGTGGGTTCCTATGAAAACATAAAAGAGAAATAATAAAATCTAAAATGTAAAATGGTGGAAATCTAAAACTGCTTTAAAAGTACTACTTACCTTAAAAGGTTCTACCAATTGATTAAATTAAAGAACGCCAAACAGTCATATCCTGTCAATTCTTTGCGTTTTAAAACGTTTAAGCTTCTTTTCAATTAATCTTATGTTTAAATATAAACAACTAATTCCGTCGTTTTCCGAACCAATTACAATTATATTTACAAGTTTGCATTTACATATTTATCAAGCGTCAACCAAAATACAACCAGAAAAGCTGAGAACAGTATTCTCAGGAAATCTATCCCCAATTCTCGCGATATAATACGTAACATATAGTTTTTGAGTGAAAACTCATTTATTTAGTACCCCACCGACGCGCTTGAAATTCACGCAAAACACGAGAGTTTGATCTTCCTGGCCAATTCATCCAACAAAGCTTAAAACAATTCGTTATCGGTCACCTATGGGGGGGGGGGGCTGGACCTACATGCGCTCGTTACTCTTAAACCATATTTTCGCTCTATTTTGCTTTACTTCCGAACTCAAATATTACAATATTGTAAATTTATGTTAAAATTTTGAAAACCGTTCTCATACGTTGTGCGTCTAGTATTTTCGTGCCCCCAATTTCAATGTCTTCAGACCACATGAACGCATTGATTTTGTGATGTTTTATTATTTCGTGGTTGTTGCGGTTTTCTGAACTCCCATACAAATTAATACAAATATTATTTTGGACGGTATTGTTCTTGGTTGTTGTTGGTGATCTTTTTAATTGAATACAACTACTGTAAAATTTCTATTGACATTGCTGCTTATATAAAAATTGTATTAAGTGCTTTTTGATTTATTTACATGTGCTGATTTAATTTTATATTTAAATAGCTTCTTTACAAAGCTTCTATAAAATTTAGGAATATATTCTGACTAAAGCTTTAAAACTAGCCGAAATTAATATATGCTTTCCTATTTCTATGCTTAATTGACATGCGAGAGTTACAAGACTTTATTTGCTCAAATCCATTATAAAATTGAGACAATTTTTAATGCTTGTAACACTATATCCTTCCTACGTTATAAGCAATTGCTAATGCCTTAAGTTGACGTTTGTTTAAATTTTTTGCTATTTCACATTGGTTGGGGTGCCTGAATAATTGGGTAGACTTTAACTCTTATTTTAATGTTATACGATAAAAATAAATAAGTAGACAAAGATTACAGGTTCTGGCACAACCACCTCACAGGATTCGCCTTAGGATTTGATCCTGATAGGTTCTCAACTTGTCCTCAAGGTCTTTTCACCTGTATAAGGTGTAGAATTAGAATTGATTTTTCGGTAAGTTTTATTTCTGCTAAAAATTTTAACTTGAGAGCAAGTTTGCACGCTAAAGAATAAAGTCGGTAACCCTCAAGGCTTAGATTTTCTTTCTAGATCTTTGTTCCATATAAAGTCAAAGTTAAGTGTAGGATTTTCTTAAGCCTAGATTTCCAGTAGAATTTTTTACTTAGCAATAACTGAGACCCCTAGGAAAGTATTGTGCATGCCTTCCGGGCGATGCATTGTCTTGTGAAAGCAGATGTTGCTTTGAAATCTTCTGTTATTTATAACATATGATCAACTAAATCCCCCAAATAAAGAATATTTATCAATAAAACTATTCGGAAATTGAGGAAAGGTATATACTTTAAGACGGCAAAAAAACTAGTATTTGTATTTTATTTCACATGTGAGGCTAGCCTTTTATGACAAGATAATCAATGGATTCAAATAAATGTTCTAGTACCCAAATTTGTTTTGAAGCACCAAAATTGTAGCAACTTTTTTATTTTTGTTTATATATATTGGTGGTGCTGGATTACAGATTAAAGATTCGTGTGTTTTTACTTAGTATTAATAGTTCCTCTCGAAATATCAATTAAACCTTGTCGCTTTCTATGAATAAATAAAGCATTAAATTTTTAAATCTGGAATTGCTCACAAGGGGTGGAAAACCCGTTACAAAATAAAGGAACACCAGCTAATTGTGGTGCAAGAGTGGAACCCTATAGAAACAATTAGAGAAATGAAACAAAAGGAATTGAATAATTAACCAAATAACTAGGTGCAATGTCAATTTAAGTTACCACTAATACCTACCTTGTCTGGTCTAGTGAGAATCCCTTAGACGCTGCGTATTCTTAGTGATTGTAATACCTTGACGTTCTGGTGAAATGGAGTTTGTTTACACAATGCTACCTATATGTGTACACAAGGAAAACAACAAATTTCCGATCACTGCTGCACCTAGATCTAATTTAGTACAGCATCATTTCATTATTCCTGTAAACAAGTATACATACATAATTTTAAAGTTACTTACATCAATTTAAACATTAGTGATATAATGATATTCCTGTAAATAAATACACACACAAAAGTGTAATATTTTATAATAAGCTCATATTTAATTAACCATAACTTTATCGGTTCAGTTATAGAGATTTACAACAATTACTAAGTTTTCAATTAAAACTAGCTATGTCCAGATTTTATACGTCTAATAATTTAGCGTCATACTATAACTAAGAGTTGACATTGTAAAATTTTATGAATATTTTAAGCAACAAATGCCAGGCATAAATGCGACCAAAAATAAAACAAGAATTCCTATTGAGCTATGATTTACAGTTACGCCTTCAGGTGGCTAAAGAATTCTATTTACACAAGAATAAATTTGTTTGCCATCGAGTCTTATTTTTATTGGTTGGAATCAAACCGTCCAATTTGTTAGTGTTGTGGGTCCTGTCGAAAATCTGTGGTATCTCACCATATTAAAGCCCGTTAATTAATTCATAACTAAAACGGTGTACCCAACTAACCTCTTACTATCACTTTCATATGTTTTGTTTATGGCTCGCGAATAATTAAATTAATCATTTTTGGTCCCTCGCTAGCGTCTGTTCTTTTTTTCCTGTCTGTCATGCGTTTGGTGGGATTTATGTAATTGTATAACATTTCTATTCCACGTGAATTAGGGGTGAAGTCATATGGTCCCATCACGCAAAGACCACATACTCACGACTATTGCATTTTCTCATCAATCTGAATAAATACATTGAAAACATTTTTACTTTGTATTGAATGATATAACTAATTATCTGTAACTTGATATTGGTGTTTCGCTAACTAAGCGTTTGTTTTTAGGTATTTACTAAATTGTATGAATATACTTATGCTATGGGCTGTGGTTTACTTGCTACAGCAATTATGTAGCATTAATTTTACCTATTTTACTCAAATTTGTAAAATGTCTCTTATATCTGGGATAACTATGGTATGGAACGTGTATATTAATAAATTTACTATCACTTGCTTCTTTATTTTAAAGGCGTTTTAAAACGACATTATTCCGCTATGAAGACTTGCGATGATAAAAATTTTGCTTGCCCTTTTGTAGTTTGAAATAATTTATGGACCTTAGTTATGTTCAAGTATGTATTCAACGTATAAAACGATACTTTTGTGCTCATTAAGTTTATGATTCTAATACAACTAATAATTTATTGAAATGTTATTCTTAATGACTTCGTGAAATCAAAATTATACAAGGTGCGTCAATATTAATTTTGCTCATTTACGGTTAATTTTTTCCTTTTCCATTCGGTTTCTATTTAACCTAACGCTAACACTTTATATTGTATTTAATAAGAAATAAGGGTGTTAGAATGAACCAAACTTAATTATTTTTCCATCGTTTTTCCCAATTCGTGGTCTTAGAGATTGGTATGGTGGCTGTTCCTTTCATATTATGTATACAATTGTGCTATTGATATTGATTGAATTGCTTTAGCTGAGGCGGTATACGATTTGCGGAAAACTAAATTACACGGATTAAATGAAATTGATTCACTTATCATCAAAGAAAAGCCTGATTTTTGTCGGTTATCAGAATTACACAGTTGCCTTATTTTTGATGTAGTAGTAGTTCAAAAATTAACGGAACACTAATTTCTTACAGTACATTTTTACATGCCACTCATGAGGTAGAGTACCAGATATGCTTTTTTTATTGTTTTGCAAAACAGTTTCCGCTTTTGTCATTTTTCAAAGCATTTAATTATAATATTAAAGTAAAATAACGAAATGAACAAGGAAGTACCTAGTATATTCCTTTACAACCAGCAATAAAAGGGGCTTCACATAAACTTAGAAAATATCGACATTTTTTCCACAAATAATTATTGTAAACCTTCTCACGCATTATAAGAAATTGAAAGTACTCTAAATTACTCAAATCAATAGAAACTCCTGAAAATAGTATGAAATTTAATACGTGCTGATCTAACCAATGACACAGATGTGGTATTAAATGAACAGTGTGAAAATATCAATTATTATCCCCACGCACCGAAATATTGTTGGCCTAAAGTAGTACAAACCTGTGAACTAGGAAAACCTTTTAAAAAGATTTTAACTTATAAATACGGTCAAATCATAATAAGAGGAGGGGAGAATTAAATCACTCGATCATTCATGCATTTCAGCTGTTGTCGCTCAATTGACAAGCAACTACCGTATAGTGATTCCAAGGTTCAAGTATTACGAAGTGACGGTAAGTTTAAAAATTTTGACTTGCTAGTGAAAAAAGCTGCCGAACTTCAAGATGATCGCGTAATTAAATAAATTGCTGTTACCAATTAAAGTGATCGGGTAGTGGATACTATTTTTCAACACCTGTCGGATTCAGAGCTTTGTATAAACAAGCTGTAAGTGATTGAATTTTTCCACCTGCTAAATATTTTAAACTCTTACTGTATATTGAATTGAGTACAACTATTTTTGTATTAAGAGGATTTCTACGTTGGAGTACGCTTGATTAAATGCTAATTGTGGCCAAGAAGCGCACAATTGTAATTAGATAAACTGATAGGCATTATTTAGTTTGGACGGATACTTATAATTAATAAATTTATTCCTTTGCACGCATATTTGGCCAACTAGAAGCAATTAATTTAATCGGGTTTTTCTATTGTCAAATACTGCGATATTTATGTGTTAATATAGGTTAAGAGAATAACTTGGAGTTTTTTAGATTGTGTGTATTTTAAATCAGTAGATGAAGAAAAGCAAGTACACGCAAGGCTTTACCAACCTGTATTACAGGAAGTTAAAACTATTTAATACTGTCGCGTAAACCACCCATCGTCTAGCGAGACTGAAAATCCAGTTGGGTTAACATTCAACATCTGTGTTAGAGGCAAAGTTCGGAGAGCTTTCAGGTAGGTGAAAGTTCTGCGTTGGTATACCCCTAGAAGGTTTCCTTTTGTTTTCATAGAACTTACCCCTCGCCACTGAAAACTAGCTAGTGCATTACTTCTGTTACGTTTCCGTGGCAGAGTAAATTTTATTCAGGTAGTTAAAGTCAATTTAATAAACAGTTTAATAAAAGGAAGACTAAGAAAGAAATATGGAAACTGAGGAATCTAAACAAAAATCTGGGAAATTAAGCAATCAAATAAATAAATTTATTAGTAGGCTAAACAAGAGAGATAAGAATAATTTTGGTAAAGTGTAATTTGTACTAATTAATGGCAGATCAGTCATACTTCATAAAAACAAAAACTTCTTAAAAATGCACAGAACTTTGCAAAGAGCGATCAGTAATGCTTACAAAAAAAAAACAATTGAGTGTTGTCAAAAATTTTAGAAACTGTCTGGAGAAAGGTTTACCTATGATCCATTTGGAAAAAGAATCGGTGCAGAAGAAGAAACATTTCTAACATTAAGATAAATACTAGAAGCAATTTAGTAGAAATGACCACAATTCCATATGTGGTGGCGGATCTTGACTATGTGGTATTTAATATATTGTTTAAGATTTTACAAAAAGCCGCTGACAAAGCAACAAATAAAATAGAAGAAGTAGAAGAATAAACAAGTCAAATGTTGAGTTATTCAGATGATGTAGTATGAATAACAAAAAGGAAAAAGATGCTAAAAACAAAACTACAAAAATAGAAAAAACAATAGATAACTTAAGCACAACATAACAAAACAAACATAAAATTGTGATGTACTCATAGTAAGTCAATCTAGCATCTGAAAGATTTAAAGACTTAAAATAGTTTTGTTACCCAGCCGGTTAGAATGCAAATGTTAATAAAAGTTAAAAAAACTTAAAATACAGAATATCACAAAGAAGAAATGCATTTGAAGCCAAGAACTTAAAATTCAAATTTAGGACAGCCCAAGATATTAGAAAAAGAGAGTTGATTACCTTTTTTGGGGCAAATACTATACCGTTGTAAAACGCAGATCTAAGGGTAAGTAATAATTGAAAAGGATTATAAGTCACACTACAGAAGCATGCTAAAGGTAAGCTAGTCGGAAAGTATTACTAACGATAGGGCGTTAAATATGCTTTCGGTAAATGAAAATACGATTAGAATAATTAAACGACCGAATGATTAGATCATACCCTGAGTAATGTAGCTACAGTTAATGCAGTGATAGAGGGCAGAAAAAAGGTGAACCTTGTAGAGGAAGACAGTGGCTCGAACATGTAGAACAGATTAAGACAGAAGTTGTTGAGAATAGTTGCAGAGCACCGAAATGCTTAATACATGATAAAAACTGTAAAGGATATAATTAAACCAACTGTAAGGCTGATTTTGTATCGTACTGCATTATCCTCCTGTCACCAACGAAGTTAACTGCAGACTTGGAATACACCAGCATATTGGAGACGAAAATAGATCGGTGGATCCGTTTCCAAAAACATGATCGGCAGCACAATAATAAGCATAAGTGCAATGGAATCAATTTTTTAGGATTTTGGTGGCTCGGTTTTCGGCAGATTAAATAACGTTGTTGCTTGCCGATAATACCTGTAGTGCTTTAAAGGAAATATGTAAAAAAGGTAGGGTTGAGTAATTTGAGCACTACAGCAAAACACGCAATAACGACTTCCTCGAAAACATCAACCGCTTTTGTGGATTCCGGTACCGAAGTGCTTCACGTGATTACTCTCACTCCCACAGCACTTACTCGTCACTCCTGAGACCGGCTTATTGAAATCGGTTGATGTCTTACAAACAATTACGACAGATAGCTCTGCCACTTCAATAGCTCGGGTACAAATTACAACTCTTGAGAGCGATAAAAATCCCGCCGAATATCTTAACGTATTTATGCATGCTAAAGTCATTATATTCTTACAATTTTACTATCATCATCACTAGGTTTTCGGTCCTAGAACTGGTTAGACGCGTACCCTCATTGTTTCCTTTTCTGAACTAACCTACACATTTCCATGAAATTTGCTCAGTCCGCATCCATCCCTATCTGCGTCGATAGTCTAATCTAGGTCTACCTCTATCTCTTCTTTCTCATATTTGCTTGTAATATATCCTGTACTATTCCCCAAAAATGTCTTAGAATGCATCCTGCCCTTCAATTTCTCCTGCGTTTGTTTGTTTTCCACAGATATCTTTATTTCCATACTATTTTTATAACCTATTTATTGCGGCTACCAATATCTACAAACACTTAAACATTTGCCGAATTACTAGTTTTTCCAATACATCCTTTCGCACAATCAACATAATTTGAAAATATTTCTCAACCAACACCTGTAGTGTTTATAATGATCATCAGATATAAGTGCACTTCTTTCTTCGCCATTAGGTTTTCCGTCTTGAAACTGGTTGGACGCGTACCTGCATTTGTTTATATTCTGAGGTAGCCAACTCAGTTCCCTGAAATACTCACAACAGCCTATGTACAGCTCGATTCACCTTCTATTGTTTTCTAATTATATGCTTTATTTTACTGAGATTCAGTGGTTTGTGAAGGGTCTTAAGCAGCCTGTGGCTGCTAAGATTCCTCAATACTTAGACATTTGCCGAATTAATAGTTTTCCAGTAAATCCTTTCGCACAATTAACATTATTTGAGATTATTGCATAACCAATACCTGTAGTTGCGTTTAATAATCACCATGTTTGAGTGCAGTAATTTTTTTTCACCATTAGGTTTTCCATCTTGGGACCGGCTGGAAGCGTACCTGCATTGATTTTTATTCTGAGCTAGCCCACACATTTTCCTGAAATTCCCACAGCCTACATCTTTCAGTATCTGTGTGCAATAGTCTAGCCTAGGTCTACCTCTACTTCTCTTTTTTCCTATCACTGCTTCTTATATATTTTGCACTATTCATACCTGCGTATGCGGTCTATCATCCTATTTCTCTTATTTGTTTCTATTTTCGACATTGTTCTTTCTTCCCCTATTAATTCTAGTACCTATTCCGCTATTCTTACTGTCCAAGTTTAACAGTCGCACAATGCTGTGCTCCACACACATGTTTTAAGCAATATTTTTCTTGTCTCTATTTTTGTTGCCTTTGAACACAGTAGTTGCTTTTTCTTGTTAAATGTAGCACGACCTTGGGTTAATCTTTGTTTTATATCTTTTGCGCTTTTCCCATATTGCGTTAGTTGTCTTCCTAGGTAGCAGAAATCCTTAACCTCATGTAAGTTTTCGTTACCTATTTGTATTTTTGTTAGTGATTTATTTTTCCGTCCTTTGCCTACTAGTACTTTAGTTTTATTTTTGTTAATTTTCATACAGTATCTCTCTGTTTTTCATTAAGAGCAACCTCTAACTCTTCCTTGTTAGATGCTAATAATACCACTATATTATCTGCAGATCTAAGCATATCGATCTTTCGTCCCTGGATAGTAATTCCAAATGTCTTCCTGCAATTGACAGTATTCATTGTCTCTTCAATGTACAAGTTAAAAATTAATGGGGATGGACACATCCCTGTCTAACCCCTTTCCTAATATTTACTGCTCTACGTTCCTGCTCTAATTCTATTACCGCTGTTTGCTCTTTGTATAAACTATGTACTATCCGTCTATCCCTAAAACTCATTCAAAATCTTTTTGAGTATTTCGAAAATATTTTTCATTTTACGTTGTCGAATGTTTTTTCGGATCTACAAACCCTATATAAACGATTTCTCCTTTTTCTATTGTTTTCTCCATTCTTCTTCATCTGCTGTCCTCCTTCGTGAACCTGTCGTAGTTTGGTTCTTCACCAAAGACTCTACCAATTTGGTAAATTCTTTGGTTCGGCTTTTTAGCTCATTGGAACACTCACGTCGTTCCACCCATTCTAGTTATCTAGAACTTCGTCAAGGTGCAGGTTCATTTGAAACGAACAATTTTACTAATAAAATATAAAATATCTAGATTTATTAAACGAAGGTATTTCTTTACGTTTATACAAAATACAATAAATTGAATAAATATAAGAAATATAAACTTGGATATCCAATAAATGAATGGCACGTTTGGACCAAATCACTTGACACGTAACAATCGCGGCAAAACTACTAAACGAAGAAAAAAATTTCTTTTGTTCACACAAGTCCGGGTTTATAATCTAATGCCCTTAATAATCAAAGAGAGTTTCGTAGGTGCCATTTGATTTTTGTTAAAAAAATTCGCACTAAATGAGGAAATAGAAAAGGAGAAGCAGCCACTAAATAATTGACTACCTCGGTATTGCGGCACAGTTATATTTTGCCTCAATTCCCGCCAGTAACACATTTTGTTGGAAAGCAAGAAACTTTCCTTAACCCAATATCGCTTTTAGATAAATTCTAAATCTCAAGAATTAATTTAGTTCAACTAGCTACTTTTCATTTTTCTCAAATATAAACATTTTAATATATAAAACATCTACACAAGTTAATTACAAAAACCAGGTAAGTATTCAAATCCCATAAAAGCTTATTTGGCGTCTGAATCAAAGAAATTTTTTCAATAATTTTTCCTAAATGCCCTACAAATTATAGATCTAAAGCCAGTTAGGTTTTTTCTTTCAGTTTCATTTTTTACCCGAATAATACAAATTTTGGTTTCAAAATATGTTAATTAAAACACCCTAAACAATTTTTTTCAATTTACGAACAAAAAGATAATTTCCCAAGACACAAAATAGAGGTAAAGTTACAAGATAATTCCTAAAGATAGCCCTAAAATAAAGATAAAATGCCAAAATAGTTTTCGAGGATAACCCCAAGATAACGGCAAGAATTCCAAAGTAATTTCTAAAGGTAAGCCTGCGATGAAAGTAATAATCTTAGATAAAGACATCGATATACTTAAAAGTAAATTCAGAAAGCGGCCCCGAAGAAGCGTTAAAAGAGGAGTTTTCTTGTACCCAGAATGGAGGTTAGTGACGCTATACCCGTTCAGCTGAACGCACAAGGAACGGGCTTACCGTGGGTACAGGATCACCTGTGTCCCAGGTATGGAGCCGATAAGATATGCCAATCTGCGAAAAAATTGACAAGTTCATTGCCACCGCTTCTGGTTTCTAGACCATACAGCAATTAACAGAAAAAAGATAGGTAGACATAGGAAAAAGTATTAAAAGAAGGAGATTAGAATACGCTGGATGCCATAATACCTTCCGAGGTGAAAGGAGACGAAGGAGGGTTCCCATGGAGCAAAAGTTGGTGTACAAAGTGAAAGAAAAAAGCTATTCAACTCACCAGAACGGAGTCAGTAACCCGGAGTGGGAAGTACTACTCTTATTTGACAAGAGGTATTTTTGGACATAAGAAACGCGCGTCAGAGGAAAAATAAGATGCAAAAGGAGTCTTATGGAGGAGAGACAAAGAGAGAGAGAGAGAGAGAGAGAGAGAGAAGAGAGAGAAAGAGAAAGAGGGACAAATGTAACCAATTAAAGTAACAGGAAGCCTGTAGGACAGTCAAAAACAAATCGACGCCTTGGTATTTTCAAAAGTAGACAAACTCAACCCAAAGACATAAAAAATCAGCAAGAAATAGGATATATACGATAAATTCGCATCACCATAATCAAGGTAGGTATAAAAGAAAAGGCAGTGTCTTGTCCATATGTTAGACAAAAAGAAATAATGTGCAATAAAATTTCTTAGTTACAAATTAAGGAAATGGGGGCGGGGGACGGAATAGGATGATGAGTGAACACTACAGAATGACAACACACGAAATGAAAATTTCCACCTTTACAATATCGAACGGAAATATTATGAAACTTATTTTTCTGAAGATTTAAAATCACTAAGAAAATTTTCACCTTTATTTTAGTACCTAATACACATTCTTAGTTACAAAATTTCAATATATCTTCCAATTTTGTAAAAGGGTTGATGTTGTTAGTTCAGGTAGTAATTTTTATTCCATACAAAGCAGGTACTCATTCTGCCATGTTTACAAAGGTATCACCTAAATTTAATGAACACAATTTAGGTTAATATAGGTAGTTGATAATGGAATCGGTAAATTTCTATTATTAATGCAAAGAAAGAAAGAAACCAACTTGACATTTTATAATCAACGTGCAATACTGTACCATAGTAAAAGTCTTATAAGTTGTAACGCCATTGGCACGACTCATACTTAGTAACTATTAACGTTTAATTATGCAAATTTCCATCAATCAGGTGCTTTATTACTCACCGTTCATGACTTCCCGCAACGGAACCAACTTGTCAAAGTTTTGGTAGTTCGGTTTTCAGCAGATTTTATGACATTGTTACTTGCCCAAATAGTTGTAGTGCCCTAAAAGGAATAAGTAAGAAAGGTAGGAAACTCATGCACTATATCGAAGTGCACGCGAGAACGATCTTCCGAAAACACAGTCACTTTTGTGAATTCCGGTACTGAAGCGATTCACGTAATTACTCCCATTGTGCTAGCACTTATACGTCACACTCCAAATTGGCTTATTGAAATCGGCTGATGTTTTACAACCAATTAAAACAAAGAACTTTGTCACTTCAATTGCGCGTGTTTGCATTACATAACCCGAGAATGATAAAAGTCCCTAAGGGCACCTTAACGTGTTTATGCATATTAAAGTCATAAAGTGTAACTAATAATTTATAAAATAAGAAGAGCCGGATTTAGGAAACAAAAGGGATTCGGTTACTTTTATATAAAATAACAATATACTTAATAAACATAAGAAAAGCAAACTCGGATTCTAATAAATGAAAGACACGTTACGGGTTAAATCACTTAAAACGTAATAAGATGTGTTGTCAAAGTGACCATAAACATTTGCGGTTTGGGCGCTTACCACGAGTTAGCGGTACACATGTTGTAGAAGAAATTACATATGGTTATAGTGAAAAACTTATGTGTGGACTGAGAACATAGGTAGCAAGTTCGTGCCTCAGTTTCAAGAACTTTCGTCAGGACCACGTGTGCTAAATATTCCTTTCGCGTTGTGCCTTAACATAGGATTCATAACAGAGTACAATTTCAATACATAGAGTATTAGACAAATTAACAGCTATGCTCTTCCGTGTGCTTTTAACAATTGGTATATCTTCATTATCACTTCCTTCTATTTCTGGTTCTTCAATAACCGTTTCCACCGGTGTGAGGTCACAAACGACTATATTTGTGGTCTCTTTGCGGTTCTTTTTTATAAATTTAATAGTTTGCAACATTTCAACTTTGATAACTCACAGTAAAGCAAGTTTTTGTCTTATATCGAAATCAACTAATACATATGCTAGTCAGACCACTTAAGAGAATATTGTAGTACTTGTTTAGGTTAGGTACGATATCATTCGTGGAGCCATCGCTAATAAACAATTATATTATTATGTAATATGAACTTATTGCTGAAATAAGTTCACCATTATCAACCCCATATTACCCAAACGTTGCTGCGACTATTGTCGACATTCTTAATTAAAACCCATCCCAAAATATTCCAGTAACACCTAACCTAAAATTCTTCTATCTTTTGAAACGTTCTTAAAATTAACTTAACATGGAAAGCTTTCCACTTTTTCAATTTGTAGAAGGGCAATTGTAAGCGACTCGCAAAAAGCATTTACATTGAAGCAGCCGCGTGTTTTGCTCAATCCATAATTAAACTTTGAAACTTTACTTTAATTGTATTTTTAAATGAAACCCCCATTCAAATGAAGTTTATTTTACATAGCACAATAGCAATTTTTGAACCTGTTTTCGGCGAGGTTATAAATTTCTTTGTGATGTTTGTATTCTATTAACTTCCGTTTTTACCAATTTGCATGTTGTTTACACTGGAATGGATTTTTATACAGACCTTATTGCATTTTGAAATTGAAAGATTGGACTTTTATAACAATCTGTGGTTGCTACTAAATAGCGTGCGTTTAGATCTAACGGATATAATTGGGCGAAAAGCGATAAGTTGTATGTTACAGTTTAAATTAGCAGATTTCAATCAGTGCCGTTATGCGCCTATGCATTTGAGTTAAGAATCAGGAAGGTTGTCATTTTGACGCGTATCAAATTCCTGTTAGATTTAAATTTGTATATATAAATTTATTATAACTGTATGCTTGAAGTAAGCGATTTTTTTCTCAACAGTTACTTGACTTTCGGTTGTGAATCGTGCGGTTGATTGTCAGCGGCCGCTTGATTGACACCGATCAACGAAAATTTACTCTACGCAAGTGAAAATGGAAGTGCCTTCCCGGCAGTAAAATAGACACTTTTACCTGTATCTTAAAGTTGTGAACAGTTGTAGCGGGTATTACAGACGGCTTATACTTCCTTAACTTTTCTTATCTTTATCTACGTTATCCCGGGTTTTCTGCTAAGGTGCAGCAGATTTGGATACCTACAAACGTCCACCTGAGAATTATTTTGTATACTCTAGGTTAAAAAATGTAAGGTAGATATTCATTATTTCATCAGATAATTTTGTATTTTAAATATTGTGTAATGTCGTGAAATTTATACCTGTGCATATACAAGTGTCATATGGAGGCATAAAATATCTAAATCAACTTTAAAATATCGCAATTAACTAGAAAATATCTCAATGTGTTAGAGTGTAACAATAAATTTTAAATGTAAGGGGGTTAGGCGGTAATCTATGATTAAAAACGTTTATTGGTGCCGCACATTCTCAGAGGAGCACCTTTGTAAGTTGTTACATTTGATTTCAGATCAAGTTCACCGTTTACAGATTTTTACTAATGTTGTTGGAAGATTTGAACATAAGGTGATCGTTTAACTGTACAATCTCTAGAATCTGATGCCATACGGATAACAATGTTTTTGCAGTTGGAATATCCAAGTAGCCGTGGTTCGAGAAAAGGCCGTGATATCACCGCCCAGGAAGACCGATTTGTTCCATTCTGTGCACGGTCCGAGCGTACCGTTACTGCGCATACTCTGCAAAATCGTCTACTCTGGACTACTGGTATACTTGTCACCGAGCAGACCACATGAAATCGTATGCACGAACACCAGCAACGTTCAAAAATGCGAGTAATCCCTCTGAACGGAGCTCATAATGCAAATCGTTTGATATTTGCGCGTCAACCCTTTAAGTAAGAGATGGAAGAACAGCGTAACGTTCTCTTCACAGATGCGTTCAAGCTGAATTTATGAAGTTCTTTGGTGATGGTCGACGTATAAGAGGTGGAAAAAAAACGAAAGACGTTTATTTGATGGTTGTAGTGAATCTCAATATCATGGTCTGCTGCGGGACTAGTTTGTCAGACAAAACGGAGCTCGTTTTTCTAAACAGCGCGGAGTTATATTCAACATGCTATCAAGCCCCATATTTTCCTGATTTTGCTACGAGTTCGTGACGGTTTCATACTAATGCAAAAAAATGCATCACCACATACAGCTCGAGAGCAAGCGTGGCTGGATGAAGTCAACATTTAGATTCTGTCAAGGCTTACTAATAGCCCGATTTGCACCCGAAAGTTCATCTTTGGGATTAGCTGAGTCAGAGTCGCACAATAGAATATGCACACTCAGCAACATCTGTTGAACTACTGGAATGGTATTATGGGGAGATTCCAGACGATAACTTCTCACATATCATTAAGACCATGCCTTCGAAGCACCATAAAAAAGCACCACAAAAAATAATCATTTTGTGCTTTTAGTTTAAAGTTTGATGTTAATTCTTACGCTTAAATATCCCTAAAAAATAATAAAATTAAAATACCTTTATTAATTAGTTTTTAATGAACCCAAGTTAAAATTACTTGGTTTTAATAAAAAAATAGGTCGTAGTATTAATTATTGATACCCTTTGTACCGTAACCTACACAAAAAGTAAGTTATGAAACCCTTATTTTGTTTCAGGCAGTATATTTTGATTAGCACCCGTTGGATAGAACAAACGTTTCTCTATTGCATAAAAAATATTGTTTAAGGTACATGATATGGAGGTAAAGTGTTTGGAACTAGAACTAACACGATACAAGGATAAGTGAGGTTCGGCAAAGAAAGGCTATTGAAAAGTACATGGGCTAGCGACTTGCAAACAGTAGGGTAGGTAGAGGTAACTGTCACGAACACAGTCAGGAAATTAACAGTCGAGTCCGCTCTGTGGCTTAGTTGGTTGCAAATGAGTACTAATACCAAGGTCTCGGGTTCGATTCCCGATTCGAACCTTTTGAAAAATATTAGGCGAGAATTTTTTACAAAAATACGCCCTCGTTCTGATGAGGTAAAATATAGATCTCTACTGCGACTGTTGTCACGCACATTAAAGACCCCTACCTAGCTTGTAACAGCAAGGGTTCGTCAAAATTTAAAATTTTCAAGGTAATAAAAGAACTCCCTTTCTGTTCAATGTAATACCTTAGGGTGGAGCATTGGAAGATCAAATGTATGGACTAGCAGTCACAAGCAAACTACAGTAAGATCTAATGCCGTTGCATATTAAAACTACACAAACTATATTTGCAAGCTTTGCTTATTTAAGGAATCTTATGCAAGATCTTTAATTAAGTTGTACAGGAAATTCTATTAAAATTAAGCAAAAATAATAGAATATTTTGTACTTTCAAATATATTTAACCCAAGAGAAATACATCATAAAAATTCCATGAGTAAATATGGTTGCAGTATATTTTAGCTCTTAAATATGTCACTGTTCCATATGCAATACATGTGACGTTTGATTAAAGACACCAGTTAAATTTTGGGCCTCTTGGAGCGACTTTTTAAAAAACTTCTTCCAAAAACTCTTCTAATAAATTTATTTAAAACAGAAATTACAAGTGGAAATTAACAAATGGCTGCGTTATATACATTAAAGCTTTCTTAACAATCAAAATTACTTTTCAATTACTTTCACTAATTAAATTTAATTAAACTAATTTTGAGTAGCCTGAACAACCAACAATGTTAAAGTTGTGGAGTTCGAGACTGACTGACCCTCTCGGAATCACTAGGGTATTTATGTTGTCCTTACTCCTCACATTGCTTGTAGGAATTGCAGAGCTCAAGTCTGCTTATTTTTTTGAACATTTATACAATACAAAGTAACAATCTTTATTCTAATAATTGCAATGTTATTGTCTGATGTGACCTGCACCCGCAGTGTCATATTACGTCTGGAATACAATGTATTTACATCCGTTCTCATGTCTGGTTTATGAACTTCCATTAACCCTTTGTAATCTGTCCTTCAATTATACATTGTTGCATCTAACTTAAGTTTTAATGATTTCTATTTAATTATACATATATTGATTTGGGGGATATGTAACTCCTCTCGACGTAGATCAAAATTAAGGGGTTTGCATAATTTTTAAAATTCATTGTCCCCAAGGGTTCATTTATTATTTCTTTGTTTATATCGGTTTCTTTGTTCTTATGTCTAAAATTCGTTTCCTTATTCCTATATCTAAGATACATTTTGTACAATAAATACATAGTTAATACAATTATTACAATGATCAATAAAATTGTCAAACACTGATATTATCGTCCTGTCCTGTCCATTAATTTTACGGCTTGGTTGAGGTGGTCTAGGTCTAGATGTTCAAGTTGCATTGGTTTTGTGATGATTTTGTCTTCGGTTTGTGTAATCCTGAACTGTAGTTCGGGTAAGTTTGCGAATTTCTTCGTTATTGCTGGCTTTTGGTATACTCGAATAATTTCGTTTTTCAATTTTAAATAACAATTTTTTTTTATTGTGATTACCTTGCTTCCAATTAAAGCTAGGACATTTTCGTCTTGGTTGCAATGGGTGGTTGCTATTACTTCTTGCGAAAATACAGCAATCCATTTGTTGTCTGTAACTTTTTGAATTTTCATATTGCTAATTTGAACTGGTTTTGACTCGCAATTCTCGTAATGATTTGGGAATCCTAATAGTTGTACTTCACAAGAGCTATCTGTTAGAATAGCTGTCGTCGTTAATGATTGACATAAATATTGGCTGGGTGCCACTTCTTTGCATTTTTCAGTCGTGAAGCCATACCTAAGTTCATTTATGGAAAGGAACTTGGTTTTAGGAATAATAACTTGATACTGGCTAACAACTTTCATGGGGAAAGCAAATAAATGATAATAAGTATGAGGGTTACTTTTTACTTTGGGGAATTCTATTAAAAACGTGATTGCATGATTCTTTACATAACCTTTTACTATGGCTATTTTTTCAAATAAAAGTATGTTAGACTCTGCTATTTCAAAGGGTAGTTTATTATTAGTTATGAGTGATCTAATTCCTAATAATTCATTTAATAAATCAATTGGTTCTATTATACTAGCATGTAATGTGTTTAGTTTAGCAAATAAACTGTACATAACTTTTGTTCTAATTATAGTTTAGACTTCAGAATTTGCTGAAATTGTTTTTATTTAAATCGTAATAAATTGTAGTACTCGTGCATAAATGCGTAAATATAATTCCCTTGTTAAGTGAGTTTACTTTCATTAATAATTGCGATAAAATGTAATAATAAATTGTGCATAATATGCGTGTATAATTTTTGTTGCTTTCTAGCTAATATCAATAGTTGAAAATGGTTAGGATAAATAAACTTACATAATTTTTATTGCCATTTCCACCAGCGTTCTTTCCTTGGGCTTGTTCGATTTTGTACCTTGTCCAATTTTTGTTTGTTCTTCCAGATAAAGAATTAAGATTCACGTGCACCAGTTCCTCGATTTTGGGTTTACTAGTGCCCTTCTGGTATCCGATCCGACTGCACCAGTTAGATTTTGGGCCTCTTGAAGCGACTTTTTAAAAAGCTTCTTCCAAAAACTCTTCTAACAAATTTATTTAAAACAGAAATTACAAGTGGAAATTAACAATTAGTCTTTGTTTATTAATTTTTGTTTCTGTTGAGCGCTGTATAGAGTATAACTTCTGAAAAACCACAACCATTTCTCACTACCTTGCCCAGGAATAGACCACTAGCTACGTCAGAAGACTCTTACCTTTAACAACTTTTTTAGGAAAGGAATATCGTAGTAAGTCTCACCGCCAGCCCGAGGTGAAACACGAAAAAAATTATTACAGAGTTAGAAGCAGCATTTAATGAAATAGAAACTGTACCAACAGAGAAATGCAGCTTGTTAAAAATAAAACTGAAATACTAGTATGTAAAGGAGGGGGAAAATGAGCCATATACCAGAATGAAAGAATGAGAAACGAGAACTTGCATGAGGTTAAGGATTTCTGCTACCTCGGAAGCCATATAGCGCAATATGGGAAAGTGCAAAAGATATAAAACAAAGATTAGCATAACGCCGTGTTGCATTTGACAAGACAAAACAACTACTATGTTCTAAAACAATAAACATGAAAACAAGGAAAGGGTTGCTGAAACCGTATGTGTGGAACACAGCACTGTACGACTGAAAAATGTTGGCGTTAGTGGAAATGGACAAGAAGAAGATATTAGCCTTTGAAATATCACCCTACACAAATATGATGAAGATATCGTGAATAAACAAAGTTATGAACAAAGAGGTATTTGAAATGGTAGGGGAAGAAGGAAATATGTGGAAAACAGCAAAAAGTAGGAGAAATAGGACAATAGGACACGTATTAAGGCATAAAGGAATAGTGCGGGGTATATTAGAAACAGAGAAAGGAAAAGAAACAGGTAGAGGCAGACCTACAAAGATGTAGGCTGTGGTAATAGAAAAAAGAGAAATTGTGTATATAGCGTTTGTTGATCTGAAAACAGCAGCCAACAATGTTAGCAGCAGTAATAGAATTAGAGCAGGAATGCAGAGAAGTAAATATTAGGAAAGGGTGAGACAGTGATGTACGTGATCCCCATTAATTTTTAACTCGTATATCGACAATACGATGAATACTATCAAAGCCAGAAAGACATTTGGAATTATTATGCAGGGGCAAACAATTGATATGCTTAGATTTGCGAACGATATAGCCGTATCAGCATTCAGCAAGGAAGAGTTAAAAACAGCTCTAACATTATGGAAACAGTACTAACAGAGAGATGCGAAATGAAAGTTAACAAAAGTAAAACTAAAGTACTGGTAAGTAAAGAGTGAGAAAATAAATAAGAAACCAGAACAAAACGATAACAATAGGTTAAGGATTTGTGCTACTTAGGAAATCAAGAAACGCAAAAGAGGAATAGTGCAAAAAATATAAAAGAAAAATATTAGCACAAGGCCGTGCTGCATTTAACAAGAAAAAAGCAGTTGCTATGTTCGAAGACAACAAACATAAAACATCAAAAAGATTGTTGAAAGCATATCCGTGGAGCACAGCACTGTACAACTGCGAAATGTGGACATTTGGAAGAATCGAAAAGGAAAATAACAGAACCCTTTGAAATGTGGTGCTACAGACTCATGATGGAGATATCATGGAGAGACAAAATTAAAAACAAAGAAGTTTTAAAAATATTGCGGGTTAGAAGGAAATAAGTGGAAAACAGTAAAAAATATGAGGGATATGATGATAGGACACGTTCTAAGGCATGAGGGAATAGTGTGGGATATACTAGAAGCAGAGCAAGGAAAAAAGATAAGTTGAGGTAGACCTAGATTCAGGGCCGTCGCATTGGCGGGGCGACAGGGGTGGTCGCTCCGGGGCGCCACACTTGTGGAGGCGCGTGGCAGCCGGGGGCTGCCCTACGTCTCTTGGTAGGTGGGACGCAACGATTTTGAAAAAGTACACGCAAACGACGATTTGTGATTTTTAAACTCTTGCTAAAGATCATCCCATTTCGAATGGACCTGCACCTTGCCGAAGTTCTAGATTACTAGAACAGGTGAAATGGCTTGCGTGTTCTAATGAGCTAAAGAGCCAAACTACAGGTTCAACCAAAGTAGTAGGGTCGTTAGTGAGGAACCAGACTAAGACAGGTCCCCGAAAGAGGGCAGCGGCTCTTTCGGTACTTAGATTGGCAGAGACCATAGGGGTCGGTATGGCAGTCTAAGACACACTACCGCGATGTGGAAGGCAACGGGAAACCACCACATTACCTCCCAAGTACACAGCGTACCTAAATTAAAATAAAATGATGGCATTCTCTGGGGTAAAAGATTCCGGAGTTAAAATAGTCCTCCATTCGGATCTCCGGGAGGGGACTACTTCGGAGGATGCGATCGGAAAAGTAAGAATAAGGGTCGGGAACATTTTGCGAGTCGGAGCGTGGAATGTTAGAACTATGAAGCAAGTGGGTAAGCTAGAGAACCTAAAAATCGAAATGAATAGGTTATCATTAGACATAGTAGGGATCAGCGAAGTTCGGTGGCCAGAGGCGGGGAATTTTTGGAGTGGAGACTTTAGGGTAATTCATACAGGAGCCAAGGAAGGAAATTTGGGTGTGGGGATAGTTATGCGGAAAAAGATAGGATACTGTGTAGAAAATTACTTACAAAAGAATGAAAGAGTACTCATGGTTAGATTAGAATCTAAACCGGTAAACACAGTAATAATACAAGTATACATGCCCACCTCTAGCTACAGTGACGAAGAGGTAGAAGCAATCTACAAAGATATCGAAGACATATTAAGACACGTAAAAGGACATGAAAATTTAATAATTACGGGGGATTTTAAAGCAGTGGTAGGTGAGGGTAGGGAAGGAGCGATAGTAGGTTTATTTGGTTTAGGCACTAGAAACGACAGAGGAAATAGGCTGGTAGAATTTTGCGACAAGAACAATTAAATCATTACAAACACATTATTTCAACATCATGCTAGAAGACGATATACGTGGAAGATGCCAGGAGATATAGGAAGATATCAAATAGATTACATTCTTGTTAGACAACGGTTTAGGAATCAAGTAAAAGACTGTAGAAGCTACCCAGAAGCAGATATAGACACTGACCACAACATCGTAATTATGAAGGCCGCACTTAAATTTAAAAATTTGAAAAAAAGAAACGGAAAAAGGCACTTGGACCTACAGAAACTAAAAGAGAAAGATATTCAAGAAAGATTCGAAAAAAGGTCAAATGAATTGCTCAAAGATATCGGGAAAATATCTGATACTAAGGAAGTAGAAACAGAATGGAATAACATTAAATCCAGCCTCGACATGGCGGCCAGAGATATTCTGGGGTATACACAAAAAGTAAATAAGAAACCATGGATAACAAAGGATATCCTGAATTTAATAGAAAAAAGACGAAAATACAAACTAAGTCAGACAAAACAGGAAAACAGAGATACAAAGCCATAAAATGGGAAATTATTCGAAAATGCAGGAAAGCTAAAGAACAATGGATTGATGAAAAGTGTAAAGAGGTACAAACTAAGATGGAAGTAGGAAAGACAGATGAAGCATACAAACTAATTAGAATCAATTTTAGGGATATAGAACCGTATAGCAAAAATATAAGGGACGCGGGAGGAAATGTCATTATAGAAAATGTAGAGAAAGTGGGTAGATGGCAAGAATATATAGGGAATTTATATGCAGGAGAAGAACTAACTGCATTAGAAAAGGAATCAGACATTGAAAATGATGACTTGGGATATCCTATACTTAGAGATGAATTTGAAATAGCATTAAAGGGTCTGAAAAATGGTAAGGCGCCGGGTACAGACAAGGTGCAAGCGGAGACTCTAAAAGCCGCTGGTCAAGCAGTAACAGAACGTCTCTTCCAACTTGTAAGCTATATGTATGAGACAGGCGAGATACCTAAAGATTTCAAACATAACATCATAGTAACTATACCAAAAAAGAAAGGCGCGGATAGATGTGAAAATTTTCGAACAATACGCTTGACAGCACACGTATCAAAAATATTAACTAGAATTGTACAAAGACGAATGGAAAAACGGGCTGAAGAAATACTAGAAGAAGACCAATTTGGGTTTAGGCGAAACAGGGGAACACGGGAGGCTATCTTAGCTCTGAGGGTGATAATGGAGAAAACAATAGAAAAAGGAAAGCGTGTATATAGGGTTTGTAGATCTGGAAAAAGCATTTGACAATGTAAAATGGAAAAAAATGTTTGAAATACTCAAAAAGATTGGAATGAGTTATAGGGATAGACGGATAGTACATAGCTTATACAAAGAGCAAACAGGAGTAATAGAACTAGAGCAGGAACGTAGAGAAGTAAACATCAGGAAAGGGGTAAGACAGGGATGTTCCCTATCCCCACTAATTTTTAACTTGTACAGTGTGTCCCAAATTGGATGTATTAAATGGGTAACTTAGTTGTTATTAAAGATACAATAAAACTGTGTGCGCAGTCATGTGCCAACTTTTTGAGATCAATTCAATGGTGAAATCACAAATGAACGATCTTCTTTTGTTTTCGAGTTATAGTCAAAAATTGATATTTTTTACAATTCTATTAATTCGTATAACTCGTTTGGTTGCAAAAATATCCAAAAATACTGTAATAGTTTTTTATACGGCTTTTACGTAGAATACAGTGGCGTACGCAAATATCTAATATTTATAATACTTTTGAGGTTATAATAGAAACTTGCATGTTTTTAAATGGGAGCCACAATTGATTGTCACTTTATTTAAAAGCTCTTTTTGACAGCTTTTCAAAAATATATAGTTTAATATAATTATCTTTTCAAATGGCCGAATTATTCTATGCTTTTGGTATAATAAAATAATTTATTATATTGGTAATAAATAGTTGGCAGCGAAACAAAAGGTAAACAAAAAACGAGAATTGTTTGTATAACAAACGTCAACGAGCATCAATCATATCTATTGCACATGCAATAAATTGTATTGTTAGTTTGTAAGTGAAGCATCAGTCTGTTACTAAATGGCAAAATTTGAAAATTACGAAAAATACGATATGCTATTTGCATTTATTGAGTCTGAGAGAATTCCTCTATCAGTCAAAACTTTATATTTTAACAGGTAATTGTGTAACTATAATAGCAAATAATATTACTAAGTCGTTTGTAAATAATACAGATACCCTGAAAGACAACAACCTAATATTAACATGTTTAAAAGGATAGATAGTAATTTACAACAGTTTGGCTGCTTTGAAAAACCTAGAACGAATCAGTATGCAGTTTTTAATTAAGAGCAAACTACTGTTTCAACCATAGCATGTGTGGAAACAAACCCAAAAACATCATGTAGGAAAATTGAAAGGGAAATGGGTTTTTTTTAAATCAGCAGCTTCAAGAATATTGAAGCGTAATAAATATCGACCCTATAAAAATAAAATTATACATAGTTTGTTTCCCGACGATTTTCAAAAAAGAAGGCGATTTTGTCAATGGTATCTTCGTAAATGTGCCGCTCCTAACAATTTTGGAAATAACATTATATATGGTCTGATGAAGCACTGGTCGAATGAAAATACCTATCAAACATACGAGGCGTCAACAAAGCAGTTATGGTTTGAATATTTGTTGCTACATTGTTGGTGGCAAATTTTAATACCATATTTTTGAAAACAATCATTCAGCTTGTCGCTATATTGAAATTTTGTATACCAACTTGCACGAATTACTGGAAGACATGCCTCTCGAAAAAAGACAAAAGTGTGGTTTCAACAAGATGGTGCACCCCCGCACAACGCTATAATTACTCGTGATTATTTAAATAGAGAATATCTCAATAAATGGATGGGTACGTTTGGACCTGTTCAGTGGCCGCCTACATCTCCTGACTTGTCGATATTGGACTATTTCTTGTGGAATTTTTTGAAAGAGGAAATTTATAAAACCCAGAACCATAGTATTGAAGAGTTGCGGAATTCAATTGAAGCAGCATTTCGTAAAGTTAAGACGGTTTATTTATTAAATTCTATTAAGTCTTTAATAAAACGATGCGAACTTTGTTTAAGAGAGAATGGAGGCCAGTTTGAACAATATCTCTGAATTATCAGTAAATAAAACTATTGTAGTATTCCCATCTGTTTTATAGTGTTTTATATATATATTATGTGTGAGGGTGTGTGTAGGTGAGGGTGTATGTGATTGTGTGCGCATGCGTGCGTGCATGCGTGGGCGCGTGCTTGTGTGTGTGTGTGTGTTGTGTTTGTGAGAGTATGAGGTGTGTGAGTATGTGTGTATTTGTGTATCCATATATGGATTATAGACTGTTTAAATGTGGATAGGAAAGTATAATTTTCAATTTAAGATGTAGTTATATTAATTTTTGTAATATATGTAGTTATGATATCGTATTCTTCTAGCTTTCAAACTTTGTTGTTTAGAAATGTGATGTGGTACAATAATACACTCTTGTTTTGTGTTTATCTTTTGTTTCGCGGCCAACTATAAATTACCAATACAATAAATTATTTTATTATACCAAAAACATGGAATAAATCGGCCATTTGAAAAAATAATTATACTATACTATATATTTTTGAAAAGCTGTCAAAAAGAGCTTTTAAATAAAGTGACAACCGATTGTGGTTCCCATTTAAAAAATTGTAAGTTTATATTATAACCTCAAAAGTAATATAAATATTAAATATTTGCGTACGCCACTGTATTCTACGTAAAAAACCGTATAAAAGACTTCCACAGTATTTTTGGATATTTTTGCAACCAAACGAGTTATGAGAATTAATAGAATTGTAAAAAATATCAATTTTTGGCTATAACTCGAAAACAAAAGAAGATCGCCCATTTGTGATTTCACCATTGAATTGATCTCAAAAAGTTGGCACATGACTGCGCACACAGTTTTATTGTATCTTTAATAACAACTAAGTTACCCATTTAATACATCCAATTTGGGACACACGTACATTGAGGAGGCAATGAATACTGTCAAATGCAGGAAGACATTTGGAATTACTATGCAGGGACAAAAAATTGATATGCTTAGATTTGTAGATGATATAGCGGTATTAGCATCTAGCAAGGAAGAGTTAGAAGCTGCTCTCAATGAAATGGAAACGGTTCTAACAGAGAGATACGGTATGAAAATTAACAAAAGTAAAACTAAAGTACTAGTATGCAAAGGAGGGAAAAATAAATCAAAAACAAGAATACAAATATGTAACACGAACTTACAAGAGGTTAAGGATTTCTGCTACCTAGGAAGCCAAATAACGCAAGATGGTAAAAGCACAAAAGATATAAAACAAAGATTAGCTCAAGGTCGTGCTACATTTAACAAGAAAAAGCAACTACTGTGCTCAAAGACCACAAACATAGAAACAAGGAAAAGATTGCTCAAAACATATGTGTGGAGAACAGCACTGTATGGCTGTGAAGCCTGGACAGTGGGAGAAGCGGACAAGAAAAAGGTAGAAGCCTTTGAAATGTGGTGCTACAGACGTATGATGAAGATATCATGGACAGACAAAGTTAAGAACGAAGAGGTACTAAAAATGGTAGGGGAAGAAAGAAATATGTGGAAAACGGTAAAAAATAGGAGAGATAGAATGATAGGCCACATACTACGGCATGAAGGAATAGTGCGGAATATACTAGAAGCAGAGATAGGAAAAAAGAGAAGAAGAGGTAGACCTAGGCTAGACTACTGCACACAGATAGTGAAAGATGTAGGCTGTAGGAGTTTCAGGGAAATGTGTAGGCTAGCTCAGAAGAGAAATCAATGGAGGTACGCATCCAACCAGTCCCAAGATGGATAAATTAATGACGAAGAAAGTAGCTGCACTTAAACATGATATTTATTATAAGCAACTACAAGCATTGGAGGGGCAATATTCTCGAATAATGGTAATTGCGTGAAGGCATTTACTGGAAAACTATTATTTCGGCAAATGTCTAAGTGTGGGGGATCTTGGCAACCACAGGTTGCTTAACCCCCTTCAATAAATCTCTGTGAAATAGGGCTAATATTAGAAAACAATATAAGGGGAACCGAGCTGTATTGCTGTGTGAGAATTTCAGGGAACCATGTAGGTTAGTTTAGAAAAGAAATAAGTGCAGGTACATGTCCAACCAGTTTTGAGTCGGGAAACCCAATGGCGAAAAAATAAGCGCATACAAATCTGATGATTATTATAAACAACTAGTTGTTTGTTGTGAAATATCTGCAACTAATGTTGACTGTGCGAAAAGACATATTGGAAAAAATATTAAATCAGTAAATGTTCAAGTGCTGGGGGAACTTGGCAGCCACAGGCTGCTTACCCCCCTTCGCAACCACTGAATGCCGGAGAAATAGGGTATATAATTGTAAAACAATAGAAGGTGACCGAACTGCATCTAACAAGAAAGAACGGCGCCTATGACGAAAGACAACAAACATAGAACAAAAAGTTGTTGAAAGCATAGGTGTGGAGCACAGCACAGACAATATGCCTACGAAATACGAGCAGTCTGAAAAGCAGACAGAAGAACAGTAGCGGCCTTTGAAATGCCGTGCTTCGGATGTTTGAGGATGGACAGACAAAGGTAATAACAAATAGGTTATAGAAACAGTAAGGGAACAAGGATATCTTAGGGAAAAAAATATGAGAAATAGAAGGGCAGAATACGTTCTAAGGCATTTTTGGGGAATAGTATGGGATATATGACAAGCAGAGATAGGAAAAAAGAGGCGGATGTAGACCTAGATCAGATAGTGATAGATGCAGACTGTGCAAATTTCGGGGAAATCTGTAGGTTAGTTCAGAATAGGAAACAATGATGGTACGCGTCTAACCAGTTTCAGGACTGAAGACCCAATGATGATGAAAGATCATCGCCGCATGTTGTCATATATTGGGCGACAAACACATTGTTTAATTACTTTGTTTTATTAATTAAAAGGAACATGCAAATCTTGTTTTTACATCATTATTCTTCTGGTTAATTACACAACACGCTTGTTACCTACTATTTCCTTTTATTTAATACAAACATTCTATCCATCATTCACAATAAATATAAACATGATACGTTTATTAAGATCCACTTTATTATTTTTATATTCAATCATGGATTGGGGAGAAAAACAGCGCTATGTCCGAAAGATCGCAAGAATAAACATAGTTTTATATTTTTTACAATGACAAAGAACAACCATAAAACCACTGTGCAACAAGGAAGGGGATAAATATAATTTTCCTGACTTGGCTGTGCTGTACCTGTAATTTTCCACCAACCTTACTTTACTTCCTCCATTATTCTCCATATTAACTATAACTTTTACTTTTAACAAAACTATAAATAAATATTAACGAAAGTATAAATTACTGTACAAACAATAAACAACACTATAAATAAACTATTTACAAAAAAAAATATCACGCACTGAGATTCTTAAATACGTCAACACTTTACCGTATACAGCAATTTTTAACTAGCTCGCGGAATGTTTTTAGTTTGGCATTAGCACTCACAACAGGATCAATCTCTCACAGCAGTCAAAAAACAACCGAACCCTGCTGCTCCCCACCACCAAAAATCTAATTCAAACCGCGTTCTCCGCGCAAGGTCAGGTTTCACGACACGAGCATCCGCACCACAACTGACCTTCCGTGCTTGTTTCAACTTGCCTCAGTCAAAACAATTAGTTGTTGAGACGCTGTGCCGAACTGCAGCTGCTTTTTATTTAATCGTGTAGTATCAGTGTTAATGGTATAGTGTTGTGTTTATGAATTTTACCTTAAAGTTGACAGAGATTTTTTGTTTTATTTGTGTTATAGTGATTAATTGTTTAGTAACAGTTTTTATAAATTGAACGAGCTACTCATTCATCAATCATGTCAAAAAAGTTGTCAGGTGCGCAAAGGTGAAAACTAGTTAAAGAGAGTGAGATAGTGCAGGAGACCTTAATGAGTAAAGTTCCAAATCTAACAAATTTTTTTAAAACAACTTTAACATCAGCAAGTGTAGCATTAACCGAGACCAATGACTTATTTCCACAAACTATTAGTCGAGGGTCCGAAAATGAAAATCCATCCTCCCTGCTACTAGTGTAAGTGTAGATAATAGTAATAGCGACAATGAAGGAGTGCCGGTTTTCAAGTACAAATGCCAAAACTGAACTTGATAGCCAGTCGGTGATATCAACGGATCCTGCTACCTGGCCAAAAAATCAGCGTGATGAGCTCATTTTGAAAGGGCCTACTTATTTTTTAAAAGAAGATAACGAATACCCTAAAGATTCTCAGAAGAGGCACTTTTCTAATCAATTTCGATTTCGTTTGTCTGAAAAAAAAGAAAAAACGTTAGGCGGTGGTTAGTGTACTCTATAAAATCTGATCCAGTCTATTGTTTCTGTTGTCGTTTGTTTACTCATCATCTACACGTGGCAGATCGTTTGAAGACACGTGAACGAACTCTCAACAGACCATTTTAAATATATGACTGTATGGGTAGAGGCAGAAAGTAGAATGACAGGTGATACGTCAATCAACCAGCATATTATGAAGCAAATTCCCGCTGAGGCTCAGCGCACAGAAGAAGCATTACGTCGATTAGTGAAAATTACTTTATTTTTAGCTGAGCATAATATAGCTTTCCGTGGATCATCTTCTAAGGTGTTTACAGAAAACAATGGCAATCTTTCTTGGCTTTGTGGAACTTCTAGGAAAGTTTGATAATGTACTTATGAACACCTACGACGTAAATCTGACAAAGAAACGTATTTCCACTTATTAAGTGTATCAATACAAAATGAACTTATTAATATATTTGGAAACTTTGTTAAGCAAAGTATACTGAAGAAAATACAGGAGTTAGATGTTTTTCTGTTATTTTTGATTGTACTCCAGACGTAAGCAATGAAGAGCAAACCTCTTTAATAATTCCTGATGAAGGAGAAATCAACATAGAAGAAAGCTTATAGCCTATCGAGTGGCGGATGAGACCACTGGAGAAGCTCTCGTTGACTTGATGTTTAAGGAAATTGAAGAGTGTGGCTTAAGTATAAGTAACTGTCGAGGCCAGGGATGTGACAATGGAGCCAATATGGCAGGAATTTATAAAGGATTCCAACCCCGTGTGGTAGTAGATTTCCCTCTGACTGTATTCATTTCTTGTGGGTGCCAGAATCTCAACTTGGTAATTGCTGACGGGGCAAAATCTTCAGTAAAATCTACATCTTTATTTGGTATTTTACAACGTCTTTATACTATATTCTCAAGCTCCACAAAGCTCTGGTGTGTGATAAGTGACTACATTAAAATGCTTACTTTGAAGCAAGTGTGTGAGACACGCTGGGAAGCACGATTAAGTGCTGTTCAAGCTGTTAGGCATTAATATGTTGAGGTTCATGATGCATTGGTAAAGTTACGTGACAGTTTGGATGATCCTAAAACAGCGTCTGAGGCTTAATCTTTACTTAATAAGATGGAAGACTTTTTTTCATTGCAATATTGATGTTGTGGAATGATATTCTTTTTGAAGTTAATTTAATCAGTAAAAGCCTCCAAGGGAAAGAGGTAGATATCAGTGAATCTACTGAAAAATTCAAGTGTATGGAATTTTTAGACAGATTTAGAGACAATGGATTTATAGATGCAGCAATTACGGCGAAAGAAATAGCTGTTCAACTTGAGATCGAGTCTGTTTTTCCCCAAAAAAGAATTTGTAAACACAAACGTGTTTTCATGTATGAGTCCTCTGAGGAAGTACAGTCATCACCTAAAGAAACCTTTAAAAGGGAAGTTTTTTACCTATTGGTGGATGTTTCAAACTCACTTAAAAAGAGATTAACTGCGTTGAATGAACACAAACAAAAGTGGGGGTTTCTCAGTAATGTCGTTAAAATTCCAGAAAGAGAAGTTTTGAAACAATCTTGTATAGATCTAGAAAAACATTGAACTGATAAAAAAGGTATATGCGATATCAATGGTAATAAGCTATTCCATGAACTTTTGCATGTGAATTCAATATTGGATGGGAAAAAAGACAAAGTGACGCCAAAAGCAGTTCTGTGTGCAATAAAAAGTAAAAACAGTAAAGATTTGTTTACAAAC
The DNA here is from genome assembly GCA_036346225.1 of Platerodrilus igneus. Taxonomy (NCBI): domain Eukaryota; kingdom Metazoa; phylum Arthropoda; class Insecta; order Coleoptera; family Lycidae; genus Platerodrilus; species Platerodrilus igneus. The sequence continues at coordinate 1,669,566 of JARFIW010001297.1, read as the reverse complement.
TTGTGGGTTGCATTAAGAGTTCTTTTAACAATACCCGTTACTGTCGTAAGCGCTGAACGAAGCTTTAGTAAGCTTAAGCTTATAAAAACTTGTTTGCGGTTAACTAAGGCGCAGGAGAGGCTAAACTCTCGCACCATTCTTGCGATTGAAAATGATGAGGCAAAAAAAAATAGATTTCAAAGAAATTCTATCTACGTTTGCTCATGCAAAAGCCAGGCGAATGCCATTTAATGTGTAGTTCACAATCAAACAATAAATTAACTGTCATAATTAATTAGGTAAATAGAATGTGCATATTTTTACGAGAGTGGTGGTTGATGGTTTGTTAGGGATTCCGTTTTTAAACAGCTACCGGATACTGCTAGTCCAGGACACGGCGGGTCCATAGGTTGTTACATACTAAATTCCTCAAAAGGTAAATAGTATGTCTACTCTACCTTATAGGCGGCAGAGCTTCGATAGATTATGAGGGGTTCCTGTTTAACGTTTAAGCCCAGGGTAAAAAGTATGTTAAATGGCTTTGAGAGAAAAAGGTCCCTCTGATGAGATCTTCCAGCCAGCTAAGCTTCTTCAACTTAGGGCAGAGCTATGAGCTAGGGTCATAGGATGGTATACGAAAAAAAGAAATTTTATTGGACGCCACCGCATCTTAATGAATGTTATAAAGAGAATCTATCCAAAGATCAGATCTTCGAAAGAAAGAAAAAAAATCCTTAAGACGAGCAACATATAAAAAAAAATACTTACTTTTGACTCTGCAATCTGGAATGGGATCGACTTCCTCTTACAACCTGAAAATTTAATCACTTCTAAATAATTTTAGACTAGGGCTACATTAGAGCGTAGTCATTTTATCACAAAAAAATTAAAGTAAAGAAAGATCAAATAACGAAAATTATGCTTCAAAGAAATTTAAACCAACACCAATAATATATCTCTCTTCTCTACAAAAAATTTATAAATGTGGTTGGTTGCTTCTATGGAATAATTACTACTGACTTCAAAGAAAGAAAGCTTTACGACAACTTATTATTCTTTTTATTAATTTAAAATATATATATATATATATATATATATATATATATATATATATACATCGCTTGTACAAAGTTATCTGTACGGAGACTTTCGAAACAATACTTTATTAAGATCTAGCATTAATCTCTGAATACTTATAGGATATTTCTAATTGAATAATTTACGTTAATTCTCTATAAGAAATATATGGTTTTCATTTTTATATTACAGGTTAATCATGATATTTGAATAGGATCCTGTTCGAGTTTACAAGAATCAAGTTAAATGCTCAACTTTTTTATAGATTACAGAACTATATTTTTAACTGATATATTTGAAAGAATCAAAGGTCAAAAAACACTTATTGTCTCTATTAAGCTGTACTTCATATGTATTGTCAAAATATGTTATACACTATAATGTGGCAAACAAATATCAATCTATAACATGTTTAGTTATACGAACATTTTGGTATAACCTTGTAACTACAAAATTATCTTATAGAAATGCCTTGGAAATCATAAGAACATTTATGCACTATTCGAATACTAAATTTTGAAAAAAATTATAAGTGTATCAATCTAAATGACCATAAAACTTTTCACAAAAATTCCGGGTATCAACTTTAAGTAAACATATATAGAATTTTTAAAAATTATTTGTTCATCGTAAATGATTGTTCCTTGAAATGAATAAAGCTCTAAAATTGAGGATGACTGAACGCTAAATATCTGCTAGGCAACCAAATTCTTTAAACATCTACGTACTTACAATGGTAGGTGCGCGCAGCTGATACATGTGTCCGAGCTTGACCTCTATACTAACCAAGCATATGTGGAAATCTCCACCCTCTCGCACAACAACATTTAAAACTGCATTTACAGCACAACCAATATCCAAAAGAATTTATTACTTGTTGCGTATCCTTATGTTTTTATTTTATTTCAATATAAATTCATACTTGAGTACTTCGATATAAATTCGTATTAATTCATACTTCGTTATAAGTTCCTACTTTCGTTATAAGTTTGTACTTGCGTTATTTTACTTTGACATAAGTTCGTACTTGCGTTATTAGTTCCTACTTTCCTACTTTCGTGCTTGTGTTATTTTCGTACTTACGCTGAAAGGAAATGGGGAAAAATGATTTTAAAGATAAGTTTGAGAATTATCCACCTACCGTAGATATGTATTCTTGACTATCTTAGGTGGATACTACAACTAAAAACAAAACCATGGTATTCGTCGACTCCACTTCAGTACTTTTTGGGACGGCATGTTTTATTAAAAACCTGCAGGCCCACGATAACACTTGTATTCTGATTACATCCCGATATCAAAATGAAGCTTGACCACGAGGCTACGTTGCTTATCTGATCACGTGCAGGAAAGGGGATATTGTATCAAGATACATACAAATAGAAGAGTTCTTAAATTTTATTTTGAATATTTAAATATAGATGGGGCTCTATGTATGAATTCGTAATATATTGTTTCTATTGGAATTTAATATTTATTGAATAGGTATATGGAACAAAAGCATATATTTAAGAAGCAGATAATCGTAGGCGTCGCCGTGGATCAATGTAGTAAGCGTATGACTACGGATCCCAAGGTCCCGGGTTCAAATCCTGACACGGCCGACTGCTTGAAAATGGCAGGTGAGCATTTTTTACAAAAATTACGCCCTCGTTTGGATGAGAGGTTAAATGGAGGTCCCGTGTGTGAGTGTTGTCACGCAGGTTAAAGATCCGTACCTTGCCTGGAACGGCAAGGGTTCGGCAAAATTCTAAATTTCCAGGCAACAAGAAACTCGCCTCTTGGCCAATGTAGTACCTTAGGGTGGAGCATTGGAAATATAAATGAACAGCAGATAATCGTAGTCGTTACAAGGTGGTGGATAATGAAGCTGCTCTAAAGAGTTAGGTGATTAGGGGGCGCCGGGTAAAATCTCGCCCCGGGCGCCTGAAAGTCACGCGACGGCCCTGCCTAGATTAGACTATTGCACACACATAGTGAAGAATGTAGACTGGGAATTTCAGGAAAAGTGTAGATTAGCTCAGAACAGGAAACAATGACCGTATGATGAGCACGGATGAAGTTTGTAGGAAAGGTTATAACATGAAAATGAATAAAAATAAAATAAAAGTAATGACATACGGCAAAGATAATCCAGAACTGGTTTCATTAAAAGTGCCAGGGAATGTAGATGGAAAAATTGTGTAGATATACCATAGGTTGGATGGGGAACCTTTGTAAAGTTGCATCAAACCAACCAATTGACTGATGATAAAAAAGTTTATGTAGTAACAGGGTTATCGCAAGAAACATACAAAATGCATTTGAAAAACCACCAGAATTTAATATTGCTTCCCGGCTGCTATTGTCTCAGACTATAAATTATAAACTATAAAAATATCCGCTCTGACTGTTTAATAAACGCAATTTACCGACTATGACAGCACACCAATTAGCTTTGCTGTACGAAGGCAAAGTAAATATTCACATGCAAACACATGTACGCCATCTAAATTAAATTAAATTTCCACTTTGGAACAATAATTAACGAGATAAACTACATCGAGTCTAATTGCGCCCATAATTGGAGAACCATGGTGAATTGTGAGAGCAGATAAAACCGTATAATTGGCAGCAAGCTCTATACGAGCAAAAGTATTTCAAAGCAGTAAAAAGCGTAAGAACAGATAATGAAACATTTATAAGAAGTTCCTTGAATGCTAGCATTAATAATGAGAGTAAAGGATCCACAACAATTCGAAATAAACCTTTCTATTTAAAATTAAAAAACTGAAACGCCAATGTAAATATAAATTAAATGTAATGGAATGTAATTAAAAACGAGAGAGACGTGAATTTCAGACAAGGACAACGCAACAACTGAGTTTAGGAATAATTGTAATGTACACCTACAGAGAGAGACTTTATGATTGTTATATATGAGAGAAAGAGACAAACTTGATTGGCTCGTCGGGTGCTAGTGTTTTACGTGCAACCACTAAAGTCGCGACTAACAGCGGCGGAAGATAATTAAGCAAACAAGCTACAAAAGCTCTGTGCATATACTAACACCCCATTCCCTTTACCTTTCCGTCAGATGCATGTGCCCACTTTAATTTAAGTTTGGGGTAAATAATTGCTGCAACACCCAAATTCATTATGCTATGACTCTTTGGATTTTGAAATTTTGTTAATTATGCATGCTATTATTACCTTCCAGCGCAAGAATAGAATCTTTCTACTAACTTAAACCAAGAGGTACTTTGAATTCACCCTGAACTAAAATTTTATACAGTATCTATCTTGTTAGGTTTCTTGTCACTGTTTTCCATGCCTAATAAAGTGGCACCATATTGTATATTATATATGATAAAATTGGACGAATACTATAACCTGAAGCCTGCTTCAGACTAAAATAATCAAAATGTAGTTGCAGATTTTTATTAACGAGACGAGATATAAAAATTTTAAGGAATGACGAGTTAAAAAAGGTTTTGTTCTATATTTTAGTCCGTACAACCTTTCGTGTTTTTCAAGTACAATGTGCCATGGTCGTTCATCTCTTTACACAATTTCGTATAGCAAATTACGAAAATAAGAAAAGGGTTGTGGGGGGAAAGGGAGTTGCGCTAGTCGGCTAAGCATCTTTTTGTTTGTATTGTTATGTAATCTCAGATTTTTATCATGTTAACGTAAATCAAACTTCAAACCTTACTCCTTCAAACTTTATTCACTAAACATTGTTACCCTATATCAAACTACACGTGCTGAACATAGAACAAGGGCATAGAAAATCGGGATCTCCAACTCATTTTTTGTGCTACCCTAAAAGTAGCGAATCTATTGGATGCCCATTCCACTAACCTTTTTTCAACATACCTTGTATAGGGGAAGAAAGCATATAAATACGTTTGCGAATCCTGCAAAATTCAGTACTTTTAGTGCTCACCACTGCCTGAGGACTCAACTACAGTGCTCACCATAGCCTGTGAACTATCTCAACAAGCAGTGCTCCCCATAGCCTGCTTAAGAATTCGACTAGTCACGCTGCCCGACGCCGCACCTGGGGCACGTCGCCATAGTTCAGCACGCAGTGCTCTTTACAGCCTGTTTAATTTAGACCTGTTACTCTGCCCATCGCCGCACCTGAGTACGTCGCCATAGTTTAGCACAAGTAAACCACGTAATAGCAGTGCTCCTCATAGCCTGCTTAATATCTGATCAGTTACGCTGCTCGTCGCCGTACCTGGGGCACGCCCCATTAATTCTTTATTACTCCATGTTGTTGCACAAGTGAACCGCGACTTCCGCAGAGTCCCGAAGACCTCCAAAGACATCTGGACCTCTTCAAACAATAAATACTTCCTTGTTTTTGTTATTCAAGCTCTTACTCAGCCTCACGAGTAAAACCCGAGGATTTCCGAAGACTTCCAAAGCCTATCGAAGACTTCCGAACCTTTTTGTATGTATATCATTATTCTTTATAACTCCGCGTTGTTCCACAAGTATACCACGAAGCCTTCCGAAGAGTTCCGAAGACGTACGAGGACGTCTGGACCTCTTCAAACAAAAAATATTTTTTTATTTTCGTTATTCAAGCTCTTACTCATCTTCACGAGTAAAACCCGAGAATTTCCGAAGACTTCCGAAGCTTACCGAAGACTTAAGAACCTCTCAATATTGTGTATATAATCAATGTATAGTTTTGTACATATATACCATTAGTCTTTATAACACCGCGTTATTCCACAAGTAAACCACGAAGCTTCCGAAGATTATCGAAGACCGCCGAAGACCTTTGGACCTCTCTGAGCTCTGTATATATCTGTTTACTTAGTATTTAAGTTCCTACTTGGTTCCACGAGCAACCACTAAGCCCTCCAAAGATCGTCGAAGACTTCCGAAGTGCTTCAAAGTGCATAACTGCTCATTTAGACTTTTTACTTGTATGTTTGTGTACTTATGAACTTTCTTTCATTTTCTTGCTTGTGAACATTAAACATAACAGTGCTAAGCCTACGTACCTTCAGACGCCGCCCACCCCAACGATAACAAGTGGCGTCCAACGTGTCTGGGCCGTCTTTCAGAAGATTTTGCAAACAGCGCGCTTGCAAGAACCACCATGCCCGAGACGATGAGTCAAACGACATCAAACGTCCAGCCGGACACCAAGCAGCCGCCCGCAACCCAGAAGGATACACAATCGTCAACAGTTCTGGGACTGAACAACCCAGTGGCGCTCAACAATCAACCAGTAAAATGGCCATCATCAATGCAGTAGTGGAGGACTTTTACCACGTCGCCACAGTTACCTCCGACACGGAAAAACCTACATTCTCTGGCACCCCTCTAGAGAATCCCACCGAATTCCTTCAACAGATGGAAGCAATGGACGCGGGTGTACCCACAACCACCGCTCAACTCCGAGGCCAAGCAGCCACATGGTGGGAGTCATACGCGATGTTCCAACCTAACTACGCCGAATTTAAGAGGTTCTTTTTGGACAAATACGACAGTCCAACCATTAGAGCCAAAATAACCTCCGAATATTATGGACAGAAGCAGACGGCGTCGCAGTCAGTAGCCGTCTTTTTCGGCACTAAGACGCAACAAGCTTGTTGCCTATAAATGGACATCAAACATGACGTAGAACTGTTCACAGACCTCCTCCTGCAGGCACTGAGGAACTCAGTACAGTGTCATATGCCCACAACGCTATGGGAAATGGTCTCCCGCCTAACGAATATTTAAGCAAACGTGCAGGAGGCAACAACAAAGACGACCAATCCCACATCGGCTGCCAGACGTCCACCCACGGCAGAACAACTTTTAAGGTGCCGCTTCTGCCCAGAATGACATTGGCACAGAGATTGTCCGTATCGAATACGTAGGCCACGTCATAACCGCCGAAGGAAATCAACCCGTACCAAAGCATGTGGAACAAATGCAAAAAGCAAACCGGCCCACGAACCGACGACAGCTAATGTCCTTCCTCGGCCTTACCAATTGGCTTAGGGAATATATTACGCGGTGTGCAGATCTCCAGTCCTCGCTAACAAACTTACTCCAAACCAACCGACGATTTCAATGGACTCCGGAGAATGAACAAGCCTTTCAAACCATCCAACACGCCATTAGCTAACCTCTGAAGCTTCACCTGCCAGACTTTAACAAACGCTTCACTTTACAAACCGACTCCAGTGGTACAGGCATTGCAGCCGTCCTCTACCAAGATGACAAAGGATCACGGAACATCATCAGCTATGCCAGTGCCAAACTCAATCAAACCGAGAAAAACTATCATGTAAACGAGCAGGAATGTTTGACAGTAATCTGGGCAGTCAAGAAGTACCGACCGTACTTGGAGGACAAGCCCTTTACACTCCGCATGGACAGCCGTGCATTGCTATGGTTAAACAAGACCAAAGATGCCCGGTCCAAGCTCACCCCTGGGCCCTGCTACTATAAGAGTTCGCCTTCGACATACAACACTGTCCCAGAACCCAGAACGAGTTTCCGGACCATCTCTCACGCCACCCCGTCGGCAATTGCTTTCCCGAAGAGGCCACAAGCGATAACCGCTTGTTACCACCAAAAATACCACAGGCAAACCACATCGCTCTAGAGGACCTGCCCAAACAGATACAGACAGCACAGCGAGACGGTCATTAAATAGATGATCCGAGAATGGCTCCTCGACAACAAAAAGGCTCTCAAAATCCACACGAAGAGAAACTCCTACAAGATTTCGTAGTCAAAGATGGGTACCTCTGACGGTGCAACCCGAACCAGAACCGGCTTGTTGTGCCCCCCGATGCAAATACTGATGTATTGCACGCCTACCACGACCTGGCTGGACATCCAGGCACTGACGAAACTTACCGTGTCCTCGGCGAACGATACTTTTGGCCGAAGGTCGGTGACGCGGTAAGACACTATATAAGACAATGTTGGACTTGTGCCGATACGAAAAAAGGGCCGTACCAACAAAAAGCACTCCTCCGACGACATCTACCCATCCGACCATGGGAGGTCATATCCGTCGACACCATGGAACCACACATAAATTCACGCTAGAACAATCGATTCATACTGGTCATAACCGACCTATTTAGCAGATGGGTCGAAGCTTTCCTACGCCTGACACCAAATCAGCACCCGTCAGCAAACTACTTAAAACTGAAGTCATCTTCCGATATGGGTACCCAAGGGCAATCGTCACTGACAACGGAGTCCAATACATGCTTAGACAGTGGGACCGGGCATAGTCCGAAGACTACCGAAGACATTTGGATCTCTCCGAGCTCTGTATATATCTGTTTACTTAGTATTTAGGTTCCTACTTGGCTCCACGAGCAACCACGAAGCCGTCCGAAGATAACCGAAGAAGTCCGAAGATTACCGAAGCTTTTTGGACCTCTCCCAACCCGGTATATATCTGTTTACTTAGTATTTGAGTTCCTACTTGATTCCACGAGCAACCACGAAGCCTTCCGATGATTATCGAAGAAGTCCGAAGACTACCGAAGACCTTTGGACCTCTCCAAACTCGTATATATCCGTTTACTTAGTATTTAAGTTCCTACTTGGCTTCACGAACAACCACGAAGCCTTCCGAAGATTACCGAAGAAGTCGGAAGACTACCGAAGACCTTTGGACCTCTCTGAACTCTGTATATATTTGTTTACTGAGTGTTTAAGTTCCTATTTGTTTCCACGAGCAACCACGAAGCCTTCCGAAGACTTCCCGAAGTGCTTCAAAGTGCATAAACTGCTCATTTTGACTTTTTACTTGTATATTTGTGTACTTATGAACTTTCCTTTATTCTTTTGCTTGTGAACATTAAACATAACAGTGCTAAGTCTACATACTTTCAGACGCCGCCCACGCCAACGATAACAACATCTTTAAACAGAGTAAAGAAGTTAGAACATTTATTTTAAATACTGTGAGTGGCCATCTTTATCCACAAGTTACGTGTAGTAGTGGACAGCGCTACTAGTACCCCATTTAACAATAATTAATTGCAAAAATTACAAATATAGGTTATTCCCCTAAAACTGGTACAGTCTTTGTGTGCCCAAAGGCGGCAAATGCTACGATGGATACACAGTTCTCCATTCTTACCAAATTCGCCAAAAGTTGCACACATATCTTCATAAACGTCACTCTTATGGTCATCCACATTGTCACTTAACGCATCTTCCATGATTTTCTGTGCTCTAATTCAATATTTTTTCAATACTTTTCAAAAAGTAGGACTGACTTTTAGAGGGTTTGACCTTTCTACAACCATTTTTCGTTTGGTTCTTTTGTCAATTTTATTTTCCATTTATTCTTCCTTATTCAGCTGTTTTTCTTCAAGAATTGCCTTCATTGGTGTTGATGTCAGTATTTCTGATGCTGCTTCCTGTTGTTTTTGTGGTTGGATTTTTTATTGCCAACTGAATCTTCTTTTGAACAACCTGGTAGAGGAATTATGTCAACCAATAATAAGTCGTGCTTTTTAATAGTTGTCGTATTTTATTTACTCCCCTTATCTTCCTTATTATCCATCTCCATATTTAGTTCAGGTACTTCCTTCTCATGATATTTTTCTTTAGTACATGTTATTCTTGTATGAATTATTCAGCAGGAGCAAAGCCTTCCTCGGTAAAATTTTTAAGTTTGTATGAAAATATGCTTGTATTCTGAAAACCTCTAATGGCTTTGTCTTTTGTGACTATGCCGCCATATGCATTTTGAAACATTTCAGCTATTTTAAACGTTGTGATAGATGATTGCCACTTTAGTGTTATACATTGATTTTAAGGATGAGTAAAAGCCACATCCAGCGGTTGTGGAGTCGATACGACGTATGAAGGGGTATCGTTAACACTATAATTCTTCTTTCTTTGCAGAAATTGCACGCCTCTAATGTGTAGTTACTACTGTAGTTGTCGATTATTAACAAAACTGGATTTTTCTTTTAAGATTTAAAACATCCTAAAAATGCTGGTGCCATTCTAAAATAACGTGTTCGTTTATCCACCCATTGTCTGGGCAGCATTGGCTCCACTTAGGCCCATTTTTCTCTAACTCGGTTTCATTTGTTGTGCGCATAAATAAATAAAGGTGGAATGTTCCTGAAGCACTTATGCAGCACACAATGATTGTTGTTTGACCTATTTCTTATTACGAAGCCGTCTTTCTTTTGTCCTTTTTGGGCAAGTATTTTGACAGGGTTTTGGACAGTTGTTATACCCGCCTCTTCTGCATTATATATTTTGGAAACCGAAAATTTATATTTTTCCGAAAGAGAGTCTAAATTAAAGAAAAATAAGTGTACTTCACTTTTTTAGTGCAGATATACGTAAGATGTTTGCCGCCTCTGGTTTTCTTAATCGAATTGTTGGATTTCTTCAAAGAAACCGGTCAGCCCATCTCTTCCCGCAGTTTCTTTTTCTTTAGAAAATGAGATGTACATGTTTTTCTTCAGCGTATTGAGAGGTACATTTTTAATTTCAGTGGAAGTTATTCCATACTAATGTTTTGACCATGTTCCAAAACGCTTAGCCAAAACTCTTCCTGTTCTTTAGGTAATACAGAATTACGGCCTATAGAAGCTTCTCTGTAGTCATGAACGCTTTTGCCATAATTTATTGCATTTATTGTGCATTAAGTTGTTCAGCATCCATCGTGCTTTGTCGCTTTTCCTTTTGTAAACTCGAGGCATCTGAAACAACAATTTGTAAAGAAATACTCTACTTATGTGAATGTAATTTTGGGAATAATGGTGGCCAACCCGCATTACCCTCACGCACTTGACCATTATAACCCAAAAAATATACATTTATACTCATTGATTTGCAGTCATCAATCACCGAAATTAAAGCAGCAATTTATTATATAGGTCAAAACTACGTTAAAAATGTAACATACGGGTACTAAATATGTAGCTAAATAAATCTAATTAAATGCGTTTACATACCTTTTAAAATCAGACACTGACCCATTAACACCAACAAAATCTGTATTGTCAAAAATTCTTACTTTACCTACAGATTCAAGATGAACTATAAAGAGATAGATGGTCTAATATGAAATAATAGCATATCTGTGATTGTTACACTGGGTGGCTATCATACCTCACCGGCCGTCGCCCCATCCTCCCCCCGTCTTTTTCTCCTACTAAATCACAATTCTATTTTTCCTTTTATACTACATTGTCTATACGTTCGAAAACTTCTATTTTAAGACAATTTGTCACTTCAAAAGGGTCATTCCAATAGCATGTGGCCCACGATAGCAATAAAGGTATCACTTCCCATTTTTATGTAGGTTATGGCAACAAGCTGCAACAATTTTTTATTTGCTACAGATGAATATAGAAAATCAAAGGACCAATAAATATAAAATTATAAAAGTATTGGTTTCTATTTATTGCTTATAAGGTAGCTTTTAAAATTTATATCTTTTAGGTGTTCACCATTGCTTCTAACAATGTCTGCAATCTTTAACGAAAATCCTATATATTCCTTGCAGCACGTTCGGATGGTTTTTTATTTCTTCGATCTCTTGCCGTGTTCTTCAGCTCTTGAAGTGAGTGTGGTCTGTGTATGTGAGGCGGCTCCGTGGCGTAGTTGGTATGCGTGTGACTATTATAGCCAAGGTCCCGGGTTCGAATCCCGACACGGTCCGCTTGAAAAATGTTAAGTGAGCATTTTTCACAAAAATACGCCTTCGTTCGGATGAGAGGTAAAATGGAGGTCCCGTGTACGAGTGTTGTCACGCACGTTAAAGATCCCTACCTTGCTTGGACCAGCAAGGGTTCGGCAAAATTCAAAATTTTTTAGATAAAAAAACTTGCTTTCTGGCCAATGTAGTACCTTCGGGTGGAGCATTGGAAAAATCAAATGTACGGTCTGTGTCTGTGCCCTTTGTCCTTTATATACCACTAAATAAAGAAATTTGATTTATTTAATAATTTTTTAATTTATTAATATAAAAATCTAACTATAATAAGTAAGTTCTATGAATTTAGATAGCAAACAATATTAAAGTGCTGGTTTAAAGACAAACATTTGTATTATTGACTCTACGCAAGTTTTGTTTCGGGCTTGGGAGCGGTGTTTCTAAAAACTACTTCCAAAACTTGTAACAAATTTTATTAGTTTAAACACATTAATAATGGAATTTTGACAAACTCTAAGTCGAAATATAATTAATAATTGAACTATTATTAGGGCGAGTAGCCTAGGTTTATCATGTTGCGGATAAGCATTTTATATTGCTTTGGTCTACAAAATATGCATTTAATATGTGTTTAAAGTCTTCCCACTGTTCCAAGTCATCTCGGCTGGCTATTAGTGATAATGACCGTCCGGTCAGTTTACTTATTATCAGGTGTAAAAATAATACGTTGCTTTCGTTTTCTCCGGGTATGTAAAAGGTTTTCAAAAATATTTCACATGCTGTAGTGCAATTCCCTAGCAAAGGTTGGTCCCCGTTAAAAGTAGGGATGGCTTTGAGATAAATTTTCATATCTCAACTCATGATTGTTAAGCGTTGCTTTCGATTTTAATTAATTTTAATTTTTTGTAAAAGTGAGATTTATTTCTCGGTTTGTACTGTTATTTTTTGGTTTAGTTTGTTAAGTTATTTAAGAATCGAGTTACTTGTATTTGTTCTTGGTTATACGGTGCTGTCATTAATTTGCGGGATTTGTGCCGAATAATATCTGGCTAATTACTGTAGCTTTAAATTCCCTTATTTATATATTTTGCGGATGTTAAAGTTGTCACGGTTTTAATTTTCTGAACGATTTCTCTGAGGATTAATATTTTTGCAATAATTTGCGCTATACTTTGTACGTTTGTTGCTCCAGTTAGGTTTAATTACGTGTTTACTTCAGTTCAGCTGATTAATTGAGTGTCTTTAATTATCTCGTCTCCTAGGTGTTATAATTGATAAGTGTATAAGATGTTTCTCTGTAATTGTATTATTTCGTCACTTTCAGTGTTTTAGATATACAATTGCAAGTTTTCAGTCTACCGTTTTGTTACAGTAGTTGCATCAAAATTTCCTTTTAATAATTTATACAATAAAATTATTTAATTACAAAGTTTTAAGTCACCTCAAAGGTGATAATTTAAATATATTATCTTGTTATTCGCTGAAGTATTTAATCATAAAATGTTATGTTTGAATGTTGCTTTTTATAAAGTTGCGATGCTCGTTTTTGAATGATAGCTTTTCAGTAATTGTTTCGCTATAATTAGATATATTCGTACTGAATGGTTTTATTCAATGATGAGGATTTCCGGTGGCAATTTACATAAGGATTGCGCTATAAATTTTGCACGTTTTGTTTTAATTTGCAATGGTTTAATTTTAATAATAATTGCAAAGTGCATCTATAATTTAACACTTGGTGTTTAATTATAGACTTTGATGAAGGTTACGTTTGAATAAATCGTTTCTATAATTAGTTGCGTTTTTTACATCAGCTTTTGGTATTAAATTTTCTATACACAAAGTTGTAAATTAATTACGTTCTATTTTTGGTATTTTAAAATCGTTTTCGTTTTGTTTCAATAATTCGTGCGCCAGTTACGTTTTTGTATTAATCAATAATTCGTAATAATTGTACTTTTCAGTTTTCTTATTTAAAATTCTTTTGCTTTAAAACTAAATTTTCTCAAAATAAATTCTCGTAATGGTTGCGTAAATTATTTTAAAAATGCCATAAATTGCAATAATGATAATTAAAATATCAGTACATACATAAAATAATAATCAAAAATGTCTTTACTAGCTAATATCAATAAATTTGGCAAAAGAATCGATTGGTTTTAAGGAAAATAAACGTACATTAGTTTCGTGGACGCTTTCATGGACTTTATCGATTTTGCACTTCGTCCACGCTGGTTTAGTTTGGATTAGATCGATGCTTGTATCTCTTCCAAGGTTTGTTTAGTTGGATTCGGTAGATGCTTGTACCTCTTCCAATTTTGCTTAGGTTCTTCCAGAATTGGGAATTGAAATTCTTGGTCACCAGTCTTCTGATTTTTGGATTCGTAGTACCGTTCTGGATCCTACCAACTGCGCCAGTTACGATTCGGGCCTTGGGAGCGGTGTTTTTAAAAACTACTTCCAAAACTTGTAACAAATTTTATTAGTTTAAACAGACATTAATTATGGAATTTTGATAAACTGTTGTAAATACTCTAAGTCGAAAAATAATTAATAATTGAACTAATATTAGAGCGAGTAACCTAGGTAAACAACAATGTTGAAGCTGAAATACTCAGACTGACTGATTGTCTTGGGGCTGACGGGGTATTTATGTTGTCCCTGCCCCTCATATGACTGTGGGAACTTGCAGAGCTCATGTCTACTTATTTCTTAATACTATTCATTACACAATGTAACAATATTACTTTCTAGGTAGTCACGGTTCTTAACTGTCTGTGACCTGCCACCTGCAGTATCACTATCGTCTGGAATATAATGTATTGCATCCGTTCTCACAACTTGCTTGTGAACTTTCATTAACCTTAATTTAATTATCCTTAAGATACAATGTTGCATCTAACTTAGTAATTCTTTATAATTCTTAATAATTTCTAATACTTTCTATTAATGGTACATATATATTGGGGGATACATAACTCGCATTAATATTATATATTAATTATATTTAAGTAACAATTAAACCGAGATTGTTTTGTAAATAAAAGAACTGCGCCATTATACACCACTTAGAAATTGCCGCATAATTTAGGCCAACAACACTAAGTAGCATTTAACAACCGTAACTTATAACCTTCTGCATTGGCACAGAAAACTAATTATCACAATTACACAGCGGTAAAACATAATAACATGACAAATTCAGATTGCCTGTGTAGAACTCGATAATACATGAAAACACGACGACAAGCTTGAATCAATTTCGAATTCTAAATGCGCCAATAAGCCTAAGTAACTATAAAAATAACTATACATGCATCTTAGCGAATTAGTTACTTGATTGGCGCTAACGAGCTCGTCCCAACTAGAAGCAAACATAAAGCCAAAAACAAAGAGATCGTTCGATTACCAATAATGTTTAAAACTAAAAATAATGTCAGTTGCAATTGTCAAAGACACAAAAGTTCTATTTCTTGATTTTGTTGTAAGAAAGAAAACATCAATTTAATTCATGTAAAGCAAAGATTATCTTGTAGCAGTGCAAACGTTGTAAATAGACTATTTTTTTGATTTTTAGTTAAAAGTTAAGTACAGGTAATTGAAATTCTTAGGTTAACACTTAACAATTTCAATAGATGTCGAGGATCCTGTAAGTACACATTTATACTGAACGAATAGTGATTATTCTCTTAAATTTAATGAATTACAAAATTGAGACTTGTGAGGAATTGAAGAGTACGAAAATTTCAAATATTTTGCTTCTGACCTTTCTGTAAATTTGAAAAATAATTCAAAAGCAGAGAGAGTATTATTTGTTTTCAAGTATATTAAACTTTAACCAAAAAGCAATATTTGCATTGGTGATGCATGAGAGGATTTTGAGTGCTTTGATATTAGTGGCAATTTGTGGGGACACAAATCGTACTCCTTTCGTCATCATAATTATTCATGGTGTATGTACATTTATTTTGGGTCGTAATCTTAGAGCAGGGTTTAGAGTAAACTAAACATTGGGTGTTATTAAATTTACTGGTTACACATAAGGGTTTGCTGCGCGCTTTCTTAGATTGTTCTATTGTCTAAATTAGACGCACTAGCATGATGCTTCGATTACTGTGCAGTTTTTTGTTTTGTATGGTATATTTTTGGAAATAGGTGCATCCCTGTTTTCTCATTGCCTACTGCAGGAATAGATCTTGAGTTTAGCTAGAAGAAATCCGTTCCCCGGCCTTCAGTCGCAGGGGAAGACGTCCCCGTTTTACCCCTCACACCATAGTGAAGAATACAGTTCAAGAAAGCACGGATCCACCGTCAAAATTAATTTTGCTTTAACTTTACCAATTAGTCATCTTTGGTATCATCAAAGCATTTCGATAAACCTAAAATTATCAGGTTTTTAACGCAAAAGCCCAATTTTGATTATCTTCACGTAAAGATAGGAAATCCTTATAAAAGAACCCGAAATCATAAATATTAGAATATAAGTAGTACATATAAAGAAAATCGTTTTAATAATCTTTTATTATATTATAATAAAAGTTAAGAAAATATTATAATATATGCAGCCAGTGTATAGCCATTCTCGGTCGGTCGGTTCAGTGCCGTTCTTTTATTATTTTCACGATTTTTTTAAATATTTTGTATATGTTTATGGAACCCTTTACGACATTTTGCGGTACCCCAGGGTCCGTGGAACACAGCTTGTTGCAGGTAATGTGAGCATTACGTGATAAAATTTGAATTGCTCTGAAGGAGCGGAGAACCCGTGACAATTTAAAAGTGCTCTGGTTAATACATTGGAACAGGAATGAGTTCCTATGGAAGAAATTATAAGAGAAAATAATAAGAAAATAAAAATTTGAAAAAATAATAAAATGGTTGAAATACAAACAAATTACGTGACTATATATTTATTTACCTTGGACGGCTTTTCTCAGTCATAATTACGTTGCACAAGATCGCCTGTCTCAGCAATCTCTTCGATATTATCCCTATACAGAAGACGGTTATTCCGCATAGGCCTCGTTTGCTTCTGGTTTTCTCAGTTCTATCACATTATACGTTATCTTTCTCTAAAACATCTTAAAACATTTGTAAGTTGTCATAATTAAAGCAATTCTTGAAATCGAAGTCTAATAAAATTCAACCTAAACTTAACCTTTATAGAATTTAAATAATTGCCATATACATGCAAGTATCTTTAAAGAAAACTCCAATTTATTGAAAATGTGAACTCTTTAGGTCGAAACCCATTTAACAGATCGAAACAACATTAATTCCACAATACGTGAATTGTAACATGCCCCGCCCATGCAGCATAAGTTCCCGGCTAGAAGTCCACACTACTTCTTGAACAAAGCTGTTTCTCTTCGACCTTTTATCTTCTCGCTGCCCGCACTACTCGCTTGTACTACTACATTTTGACGTACGTTTCTAATTAACTTCTTGCGGATGATTAACTTTGTTGTTCTCCATCCACTATCTAGCGCTTGTTCTTTTTTCCTACCTTTCATACATTTAGTGGGGGTTATGTCATTGTATAACATTCTTATTCGACGTGAATCAGGCTTCAACTCGTATGGTCCCATCATGCAAAAGCCACGTGCCCACACTATTTTATTATTTAGCAATTTGAATATATACATTAAAAACCTGTTTACTTTGTATAGAATGATACGTCCAATTATCCGTAACTTGACGTTGGTGAGTTTCACTGTGTTTTTAAGTAATTACTACATTGTCCAAATATTCTTATGCATTTGCCTTTATAGTTGTACGTTCAATTAACTAAAATTTGTAAAAGCCCTCCTTATATTGGAAATAAGCATGATATGAAACATATGTTAGTCATTTTACTGTTATTTTCTTTATAATTTTAAAGCTTCTTTAAAATGACATAATCGCGCAATGAAACTTTGTTGTTATAATTGTTATACTTACCCTTTCTGTAGTTTTGAAATAATTCATGAACCTGAGTTATGTTTAAATATGTATTCAACAGAAATAAAACGATGCTCCTGTGGTTTTAAGTATATCACCCTTGCTTAATGAACACTATTATTCATAAAATCAGAATATACAGGGTGTATCTGTGTATCCGTTTCAACTTAATTTTCTCCTTTTCGATCCGGCTTATTTATTTAGAAGCTTGAATAACACTGATGTAAAACATAGAGAATTCGGTGTTCTGTAATACGTAATAGTAGAGCATTTACCAACACCAATACAATAAAATTTTTCTATCATAAACTAGTCCAGTCAAGTTATAGTTCGTTATCGTAGTATGGAATTACCGCTTAAACATTAACTCACAAATATTAGAAACAGAACAAAATAAGTTCATCTAATATCTATACTGTAAAAGTATCTCACCTTTTTTGGACACTACTTTTATGAGTACGCTCGAAATATTCTAAACACAGGAAAAATTTTTAATGCTTTTGTCATTATTACACTTACCTATATATACCGACTCTCAAAAAAACCTTTGCTAGACGAAAACCTGAAAACTAACACAGAACTCTCATATTCACCAAAATAGAAAAGAAAATTTAAAATTATATACAACAAATTGGGACATTCAGAGCGTTATTTATTTAAAACTTTATACACATAATATCATTATCATGGAATGGCTACAAATAAATCCCATTCACTCAAACGCTATTTACAAACTCAAAAATTATTATTACCAAAACAATCACTTTTCACTATTTAATGACAAATATTGCAAGATCGTCCCCTCTTAAACGCCTCACCTCATTATACTAACGGATCAATTATTATAATAAAGTTTGTACAATAAATCATAAAGCACCTACGACTTTTAATAAACTTTCATTATATAATCAATTTTTAGAAGCGAATAATAATTTATTCTTGTCGTATCTGAAAATAAAATGTCTTTCCGAGCTAATTATAACATAAAAATAAAGCGTAGGATACATTTACACTACAAACATAAATAAATTGCGTGAAGAGCTATCAGTGAAGTACCTGCGTAGTGGCTTCTAATGACCTTGTATCAGAATTTATCGTAGTAGACAATGATTGTTTTTTGTAAGGCTAGGCCGTTTTAAGTAGAAATTAAATAGAAGTTCAAGGTTCGCTCTCTTTTCTTTTTGAATTATTTTTTTCGAATTTTTTAAGGGTATCGTGCTGTAGGAAGTTTTGAGCTTGGAGCTATTTTAATGTTGTTAGCTTTTGATACAAGTATGACAAATTACAGGTGAAAATTTTTAACAGACCAGTTTGCAGTATAATAAAGTGCTGTTAGTTTAAACAGCATAGTATAGAATGGAAACCAAATGTGAAATATTAATTGATAAAGATCTACGTTACTATTAATGATTGAAGTTTTGCTGTTTGACAATAAAATAAAACAAGAAAATTTATAATACCAAAATTAAACTCAGAGTAGATAGAATATAGGCAACGGGCCACATTACAATACAATTATTAGAGGTCACTACACAGGTACTTCATTGATAGAGCCTCGAGATATTTTGTATTATTTAAGAAGGTATGATATTGCGATATTTGTCATTGAGGGAATGTGTGTAAAATATTTATGTTTAAAATTAACAATGTTGAAAAAAAACTTTAGTTGTTTTGGTAATAATAGTTTTTGAGTTTATAAATACTATTTGGGGAGTGTGAAATTTTTTTGTATGTATTTTATGATGATAACATTATGCGTATAAAGTTGTAACTAAATAACGGACTAGATTCCTCTATTTATTGTAGATAATTTTGAGTATAACGTTCTTTGTTTCTTTTGGTGGCATGCTGAAAAGGTGTGTATTCTGTAGCGGTTGCGTAAAATGGATAACACAGCGTAAGTAAAATGGCGCCCAACGTGTTGCATACTGTTTTTTAACGAAATGATGGTAATGTTATAGGGGTCAAATATACTTATTGTAAATTCACAAGATTCAATATTTTTAATTTTTATATACATTACGAATAAATAATTGTTCAATTGGTGAAGGTACTGAGTTCCTAATATAAAACTTTTCATTGCAAATGTTGTTAACGCATTTATAAAACCTTTTGGTATTTAAAAGCACTCCATAGTCGTTTGCAATCTTACTCTGTTGAGTTAAGTCTATTTGAATTCTACGCCAAACAAAATATTTTTATATTTACTATTACTTTCAAGTTCAGGTTTAAATTCTTGTATAAAGTCATGAACACTATTTGGAGGCATGCTATAGATAAAAATTAATTTGATATAACTATATTTGTCCACTTTTAAAGAAGTTCCAATTACTTATCCTACTGTAGTTGTTGCAGTTTGATGTGTGAAATAATAAAGAGGGACATGGATATAGGTGACAGGCTATAAAATCAGCACACAAACACAAGGGAACACTGCGAACCCTGGATAATGGAAGATTGAATAAGAGTAGAAGACACACTAGGATGTAGCCGAGACAGCAGGATCTGCGACAAATAGACGGCCAAGGCGGGACGCGTGCTCCAATATCGCACCTAAATCCTTGATGAAACTCGTTGACGTGCCCGTGGCACGCGGGCTTGCAATGACACTCTTAATTGATATTTCCCATCTCGCATATTACCGCATCCGTCCTCCTGCGTTATCGACTTCTCGTGTTGCACTAATAA
Organism: Platerodrilus igneus; assembly: GCA_036346225.1. Classification (NCBI taxonomy): domain Eukaryota; kingdom Metazoa; phylum Arthropoda; class Insecta; order Coleoptera; family Lycidae; genus Platerodrilus; species Platerodrilus igneus. Next base: position 1,649,228 of record JARFIW010001297.1, on the reverse strand, counting down.
AGGTTACACACCAAGTTAATGGAAAAATTACCGAAGTGAAAATTTCTCATTAAAGCACAGCTATAATGCAGAAGGAGCGCGCATTGTGGTAGTGGTGTTGTCCTCGGTAGCTTGTGTAATTACAATAACTTACGAGATGCCTTTGATATCTTTGACCGATGGGAGAAGCGCTCTGGTATGAATATAAATCTCGCTATATTGACATCAGCGGCATAAGCTTGGGGTTCGAACCAAACCTATTACTCCTCTACCTCTTATCTTAATTAGATCGTTTGCAGAATGAAAGGAATCCATATTTTCGATTTTATTTGAACTAATTTACATCCTTAAATTGAAAATCTGCGATACTTTCAACCTAAATTTTTTACTCTGGCGTTTATTAATATCACCCAGTGTCGCTGTAATTTAATTTATGTTCGTAACGAGCAAATTAGAACTACGGCATTGACCTAAGAATGTTAACGACATGCACATACTGCATTAATTACTGGGGCACTTGGATACTGGATACAATTGCGGCGAATGCACGGCAGTAATGGGAGGCAGTGTAGCGTAATAGATGGCGTTACTTAGGGCTTTCGTGGTGTGTCAACAATGCAAATACCATGCTATTATTGTTGCTGTTAAACATTACAGATACGCAGAGTAGAATTTCAAGAGATTCTTGTCTTTCAAGATGCTAATCTGCTATGAAATATTTGCAAAAGTTATGTCGAGTGAAATATTTCCTTCAAGCAAATTAGTAAACTGTCACTTAATTTTATTATATTCTTATTATAAACTCTGCCACAAAAACTTTCAGTGACGTAAGTGCATAAACGATATTGTAAATAGAAATTTAAATTGGGAGTTTTATCCTCGAGCAACCCTCACGGTCATATTTTGAACCACAAGGCTGGTTTAATCAAGTATTATATTTTTACCCTTTATAAACGCATACGAGGGTTGTCTTCTATGTTTTGCATTTAGAGCTGGAATAACCCTGGAAGCTAGCTTTTAAAGACTTTAATGTTTTGCGAAGTATTGTCATCAAAGAGTAATGCATTTTTGCATACGCCTGAATCAACTCTGGAGGCAGCTATTCCCTCGTTTGTTAGTACAGTCAAAATTACATTTTTAAAGGCATCGACTATGCTTCGTCTGACGACTGGGACCTTTGACCGTGCATCTATATTTCCAATGCTCCACCCGAAGGTACTACATTGGCCAGGAGGCGAGTTTTTGTTGCCTGGAAATTTAGAATTTTGCCGAATCCTTGTCGTTCCAGGCAAGGTAGGGATCTTTAACGTGCGTGACAACACTCACACATGGGACCTCCATTTAACCTCTCATCCGAACGAGGGCGTAATTTTTGTGAAAAATGCTCACCTGCCATTTTTGAAGCAGTCGGCCGTGTCGGGATTCGAACCCAGGACCTTGGGATCCGTAGTCTTACGCTTACTATATTGATCCACGACGACGCTTGAAACCTTTGACCACGCAATTTGTTTTTCATTTCCGGAAAGGTATAAAAATTGTCGGCACTTAGGTCGGGATTGTACGGAGGGTGGTCTAACAATTTGACGTTTGTTCCGTTGAAATTCAATTGTTTTGCGAGTTGTGTGCAAACTCGCCTTATCTTGGTGGAAGATGATTCGTTGTTTGAAGTTGGTTTTTGAAACTTTGGCTTTACTTGCAGCAAACAAATGGTTGTATACCAATCGGCAGTAACAGTTCTTTGATCTTGTAGTGGAATTATTAGTAAACGACTTGTTTACGAGACAAATGTTACGACCACCTTTTTGGAGATACTTCGAGAACGGATGACTTTTGTTGACTTTTCTTCACCTTGGAACACCCAAACAAACGACTGACATTTCTTTTCTGACTTGTATGACTAAATCCAACATTCATCATCACTCACGATATTGTACACGTTTTTAGGGTGTCCTACGTTAAAGCGGCCTAGAGTTTTTTGACATCAATTCACCCTGCTGCTTTCTTTTCTTCGGCCAATAGCGGCTGTTTCCAAGGGAAAACTAATTTTTGACACATAATGCTTTATGCGAAATTTTTGAATAGCAGTCTTTGAAATCCCCAGTAATACCTCAGTTTTGCGATATGTCAATGTCGATCTTCGTTGATGAGCTTACGCATAGCATCGATGTTTTGCTGAGAGACTGCATTTATGGTGGACCTACTCTTGGATCGTCGATAAGAGTAATCCGTCCACGTTTGAAGTATCCGTACCAACGAGCAATTGTTGGCTGAAGTGGTGCTTCATTGCCATAAACAGAAACCAACTCCACAAGGCATTCTTGTTGTGATAATTGTTTTCGAAAATTATAAAAAATTATTGCGCGAAAATTTTCACGGTTTAATGCCATTTTTCGACCAACGTGTTAGCTTTGACAGTTCGTTGTAGCTACAACACTACACGTGTCGCACTGAAACTTTGGATTTATGTTAACTAAGGTTGTAAGTTAATTTTTAGTACTGATATTTGATTAGTGGCGCCCTGTATGTCCCAGTATGTTAAACATAAAGTTTATCCCTCGAACGAACTTTGAACAAGCAACTATAGATTTTCGTGTCTTCTTCTAATTTTGATCAGCGTTTTGCTAGTATCAGCTTTTTTACACTCACTTCTGGTTTAACTCAAAACAACAGCATATTTTCGGCGATAGCACAACTTTGTTCTTTCCGTTTAATAAAATTCCCTGCTTGTGATAGCTGCTACACAGAGTTTATTAACAATTTAAATAAATACGGCATCTTGTCAAAATGTTACGAGACACACAAAATAACTATGAAAATTAATTTTCCACTGCGCAGGTTATGTCCCAAGAATTAACCAATTTCAATTTTTGCATCTAATTTCAGCCCCCATGCACTTTTCAGTTGCGCCCTTAAACCGCTTAGTTACCTCACGAACGTTTAGAGTTATAGTGTTATTTAGTCTGTAGTGCCAGCACGTTACATAACTAAACATTAAGAAGTAGAAGAACAAATTTATTAATTTTAGTGATTTCAAAGAGTTGTTACAATAGAAGTACCATGAAAAATTTACAGTAGTTGGAAGGTGGGGGCATTTAATAACATGGCTATTTCAATGGAACAGTAAAATAAGACAATAAATAAACAGGAAAACACTTATTACATTTTATACAACCACTAATAAAGACTGGGAATTAGATAAATTACCGATATAACCGGACACATCACAGTTTACAATAATATTTGTATAAATTTACGTGGGGTTCAAAATGCCACAGAATCAAAGGACATAATAAAAACTAATGCGTTGCGAACAACGAATAAACAGCTTTCACTATTAACTGTAAAACATTGGAACAATGATTGTTTGCACGGACGGATCACATTGGAATTGATCATAGGACAGCTTTAGAAGCACAAAGTGTAAGAACGGAATTATTAGAGAAAGAGGAAAATGGGATATAACGATTAAGTTGGGAATTAGTAAATGAATAAAGAAATGATGGTTGTATGACAGCGGACGTGCCGTTGATGCTAGACCGATGGCTCCTCGATAAGTGATCGATATCAAATTCTATTGAGCTTTGCCAAATGAAGGAGCTGATAAAGCTCAAGTACGCGGATTAAGTGTGGAATTTAAATCGCATGGGTGGTTTATTACAAAAAATTTATAAACAATAGGGTAATAAGTAAGTTACAATTCTGTAACTAAATATTGGAATTTAAATAGCCGGGCTGGGGAAACCTAACGTGCCGAAAAGTACATAGGTGAATCAGTGGAGTTGCCTAAAAATCCCTAAAGCTGTATACTGTGAGTACTGCATAACATTTTTTTGTTTCTTTGATTTGCGCTTGATAAATATGCACATGCGAACTTTTATATATAAGTTGCAATTGGTTCGTAGAACTATAGAATTAGTTTGTTTACGTTTAATCATAATACTATTAGGAAGGAAGTCGGACATTTTTTAAACGTTGAGAAAGAGGTGTGTATTAATGTAAATGCAAGCCTTACTGGTGGGATGTATTTGCTAGTAAATTTCTTTGCAAAAATTAAGTACATTAAGTTGGTATTGCATTGTGTTTTTCTATGTATAGTTGTTAAGGTCATTTGGAAATAAATGGGATTTTAAAGGTTGTATGAACCAATCTAAGAAACTACAACAATGGAATGGTGGTATTATTTATGGAAATACGTCATTTTTAAGTTTTATTAATAATGCCTGGCCAGTTGCATGCTACACGGGGATTTTCTTTTGGTTAATGTATGTATATTTCCAAAATTACTGCTAATAGAGTTTGTACTTAGATGAAATTTTATTCTTTAATTATTTATAAGATAACTAGAGGTAATGGTTTTGAAAGGACATCCAGCTACCTTAATCATCAAGTCATATTTGGGAGAGGCCACATTTTGAAAATTTGTTTCAATTTAAAAGAAAGTTAAGGTAAGGTATGGTTATGAAAGGTAAAATATGAGGAGTCGATATTTTACAACATCGAAAGCTACGAGACCTATTTGAAATAATTGTTTTCCGGGTAGCAAAAATATCGAAGAAATTGACGCCCTTACTTCTGATAACTACTAAAGTCTTTTGAGATAAGCGGTACTTACAAAGTAGTTTTGTATTTCAGTCATTTTTTATGTATATATTGTCATTAAGTTTATCATTTTTTTATTGGAACCCACTTCCGCACCACTGAAATTATCCAGGGCAGCTATAAAATTGCTACGGGTTTCCGGCCTCAAAATTCGTAACAACGTCATTTTTAGTCGTAATAAGTTTCATAGAAACAATCCGTCTATTTGCGTTAGTGTATTTTTAAAGCAAATTGTTTTTATTGCTTGTTTGAAGTTTCACACCTTTTATGCACTTTTGGGCAGATTTAGTTTGCTAGAATAGCGAATCTTTACTAGATTGAAACTGAAAGGTTTTGTAGCTTATTTGACAAAACACGCACTGACAATACATCATGATTTGGATGTTGATCCTAATTGTAAACTGGTCAATGGGCACGAAACTGATACTAAACAATAATGTGGGAGAGTCTATAAAAGTTCCAAAAATTTCTGTGGCGTTGTCTTGAATACGCCTTGCTTAAGTAATGATAATTCGTATGCAGGAAGGATTATGCGATGTTTAGGGAAGAGTAGTACCAAATGACGTAAGGACCCAACGTCGCAAAAAATGCGTACCAGAAGTTTTAACTTGTTAGCAATTTACTCGGTGTAAAAGGGAATGACATAGAAGCTTTTGAGGGTTTACCGTTTATCGTGTTCAAGGAAAGGCCATAGAAGCACTTTTATCTTGGAGCCAATTTTTTGATTATTATATGTAGGTCTAATTGTGTCAAAGACAAGTACCTATATCGAAAAAATGGTCGGTAGTTTCTAAGACAGGAATGGTGATAAGCGAACTAACACCGTGGTCTCTTTTAGATTATTATATATATATTATTATATATATTATATATTATTATATGTGGACAACTTCTACCGATACCGATACCTTGCGATATACTGCATTTGCAGTACCGATAAGCAAACGAATTAACAAATACCCCGGAAACATCTAAGTTGAGACTGATCGCTTAAATTAGAGTTTTATTTGTTTAAATTTCTTGACGGCTTTGTAATTGTCACTTCCTGATTCTGAAACACATGCAAACTTTTTTCAAAAGCTATTTAACAAGCTTAAGGAAGCACGACTTTGCGACATTCTTTTGAATTCTTTATAATTATATTTTATTTCACTGGTTTCTGTATTGGTAAATCTCACTCATAGGGCTAGTATTCTTTTCTTTAAGAAATATAATTTTTAGGTTACGTGCATTCTTGATCCAAGGGAGGATTAGTTTTGTATTTATATTGTTCATACCAAAGGTTGTCAAATTCATTATAACAGCTTTTAAAGTTAAAAATGACAGCATGGTAACTTTGTATTTTAAAGTAGTGCAGTTCTATGATTGATTTGTTTTGATTAATAATGTATATTGCTGACGCTTATGACCTCATCGTTTCATCACGAAGATATTCTGATTCGAAAAATGAAAAGTCCTATCCGCTGCGCTGGGTCAGCTGGGTCAAGTAAGATAATATTACATATGTTAGATAGAGAAAAACGATACAACTAATTCCAATTTATTTCTCTGAATTTTGTCGAAGGTATCTCGAATTGTGAATAGAGGGAAAATAATATATTACTTGAGTAGGTTAGTTAACCTTAGAAAAAAGGTATCAAAAAGATTACTAAAGTTTGAATAATACCTTACCAGATTGGTCACTTTTAACTTTAGGAACACCTTGGTTTCCATTAAATCGACAACTTCGTGCTGTACAAAAGCATATTGATACAGAACGGCTAGTTTTTTCGTAGTCTCGGTAAGATCTCGTCAAAGCAAATTAAGTCCAAGAAATAATAGTCTTTAGTGTTTTTCGAAGTATCTACAATCAAAAATTACTCATCAGGTATTTATGATTAAATTTCTGAAACTATAACCTAGAGTAACTGTAAATGAATGAACTTTTTTAGGACCTTAGCTTGTGGAACAATAAGAAATAATAAAGTGGGGAATCCAAAAAATTTAGAAACTTACAAAACTTTTATGGGCGGTGTTGACCTATCACGATCAATTACGTTCTTCTTGCATTATCGGCTGAACATCAAAAAGTGGTGGCACAAATTATTTTTTGGATTCCTCGAGATAACATTCGTTGATGCTTATGTTGTAGAAAAGTGATTCAATCTTGAAGAAACATCAACATTGCTCAAGTTTAGAAGGAAAATTGCACTGGGTTTAGTTAGGCCAAATACATTCTAGTTCAATTTAAATTCTAGAAATATACCAAAGAAACGGAGAAACAACTATAGTATGTCTGGAAGTGTGCGTATAGGAAATTTGAGAAATCATATCGTAAAGTATCTTGACAGGACTGGTAGATGTGCAATGAGTAGTTCTAAGGCAGTTCAATCAAAACCGCATTCAATGGGTTTGACATGTGTATTTTTGTATTGCAACAAAGAAAATGCTGCATTGCTGAAGTTTACGAAATTGTTTTACAAATATAAACAGTGTAACATATACAAGCTTTAGTCCAGTAATACTTAGATAGCTTGCACACACTAATCTATTCTTTTCTTTATTATAGGGTTATTAACAATTATTGTATTGGTGTATTTACCTTCACCGTAAATCCTCCAGATTATTCAATTGTGTTATATATTGTTGTGAAGATCTGGTAGTAAAAAATGCAATAATTAATAAACCTAAGTGAGCTAGTTCGAATGTCATTAACCTTGTATTATGGGTTGCATGCCGCAAGGCGCAGGTTTGCGCGTGTGTATTACTGTTACTATTTTTAAGTTCAAACTGGTGTAGCGCAAGATCGTTTAGGTTTCGATTTTTTGAGTTAATGAGTTAACGTATGAAGATCGAAGAGAGTTCAATGTTGGAGGTGGTTTAACTAAGATGTCCCGAAAGAGACGTTTTGTTTGGTTACTCCACATAGGGATCCAAAACGCGTAAGTCGACAACGATGTGACGTTCTCGATGGTATCTGATGGAAATCTATCAGTTGAAGCAATTAATATCTTAAGCTAATGCCTTGTGTATTGATTATGTTTCTAAATTGTGGAGGATAATGCAGTCTGAGAATCTGAATATGGTTGTTGTTTCGTTCGATTTCCTAAATTCGTAGGAAAGTTATTATTTCTAGTATGTAAGCGCAAATATTTATTAGTACAAGCTATATGTAGTTTTTAGTTGGTTGGGTAATATTGCAGGGCATTTCAACTGCCGCGTCGTTTAGAAAACACATGTTGTTATGGGTTAGCCCAGTTCACCGACGAGTGATATGCCATTATATTTATTTAAAATATATGAAATGGTTCTCAAACTTATTTTGTTCATTGCTTAAAATATTGAAGGACCTTAATTTTCTCGAAGAGGGTATATACAACCATTTAGTTGTTAACTTTATATTGTTCGTGTTTACGCTTTTCCAAGGATTATAAAACTAATTGAATGTAATAGCTTTGCGAAATTAATAAGATTACATTAATAAAATTTTGATATAAAATCACTTTCATTTTATGTGGTATGTATATTTAAACAAGGTCAAGTTTATTTGTGACCAATAATTTGTTACTAAGATTAAGCTTTATGATGTTCTTTAAATGTAAAGTTTTCTGAATCTTTCATTCAAATAAAGTATTATGTTTAAAGACTAAAGTTGATAACTTATCTTAGAACATATCTGTAAACGAAAGACATCTGTTTTTGATAATAAATTAATTATTTACTTGTGTCAAGTGTCATATATTGGAATATATACTTTTAAATAATTCATAGTGTAATGAAGTTATTTATTTAAATTTTACTTCTATAAATATTTAGAGAAATTTAATTATGCTTAAAAATGGAGTGAACTGTAAATTGTTATTATTTGTACCATATCTTGAGCCAATAGATAAAATTTTGATTTTGGTTTATTGAAGGTAGTTTTAGGAATATTGAGTGTTGATGAGGCACAACGAATATCTTTGACAAGATATTTATTTTCTTGTGCTATTGCTTTCTCAATAGGTATCACCTGCACTGCAGATCGCAGGCAAAAGCAAGTTCGAGTTTAAGTAAGTATATATTTGTGGAATGTTTTTCTTGATTGCAGCTTTCCGGAAAATCTTCTCTAGGGATTTCTACATCCTCTGTTAGAAAGCTTAACTTCGGTTGTTTATCGCCTGGATGTAGTAGCGTTCATGTCAGTGGAGTAGATCATTCGTTCGTTTGTTGTTTTACCCAGCTCAGTTTTTCGCTAGACTAAAATCCAGCTAGACCCCACAATTTTCGAGAAAAGTAAGAAAAGCATAATATAATAAATTTTGTTATCCACAGTGATATTGTTTCTTTTCAAATTTCCAATATAAAATTGAATCAATACAACTCAATACAAAATTTTTAAAAAATCTTGTCAAATCAGTATTTTGTATTACCAGAGGTACTTCAAAGTACCAAGTCTGAATATTGAAGATACTTAATTGTTTGCAATATCGGGAACCGAATATTTTTAAGAAACTTTATATTAAAATTTTTATCGGTTGATATTTGAGCGACCGCATAAATGAGGCTCTCAAAAGTATCATCGCTACACATAGGGTTAATTATACGTTTGAGTTTGATAGGTATAGTTTTACCCCCCAGAATATCTAACCAGTAATTCACAGAAAACTCGGTGAAGTACTCCGCTGAATATCTCGTTTCGGTAAAATATCGAAAACCTCGACTGTGCTAACAAAAATGGTTGCCAACTAACTCAGTGGTGTAACTGTTTCAACTTCAACAGGGTTCCAGAATGCTATCGGGTATGGAATATGTCTTGATCGGGACATACCTTGGACGCCACTTAATCTCACAGGGTTACCAGGGAAGAGTCCTAGAAAGAATAACTAGAAGATGCCAAAATCTAGCATCATGAGCGTGATTCTAGCTTAAAAATATACATGAAAAATCGTTAACGACAATACTACCTAAACATAAAACAAACCTTAACCATAAGAGCACATAAACTTATATGAAACTGCTAGCTGCCAAAAAGTATTCTAAAAGCAAATGTTAAACGACCTGAATATACAACCACGCTTCAAGGTAATTGCATAACTTTTTATTACAGCAAAACTGCAACTATACCGTTGCAATAATGGAAACAAAAAACAAAATACATGCATGTCTTTACACTATTATATAGTACCTCTTTCTAACTATATAGCACACTTACGTTATAGTGTCAGATGGATGCATAAACACCTAACTGACGGGCGATTGACTATCGTTGCGGTGAATACCATAAGATATCTAAGGGAACTTTGTCATCTTCAACATGGGTATTTACAACAAAAGGTTGTTGTACTGGGAATTAATATGCTTCTAAAATTGAAACCAACCCACTTGGTAGGGTATTATCTAAACATGATTAGACTACATTCAGCTTTGTCCGATAACCTTCTAATCAAGGTAATTGTCCTACCAAACCGACATGTTTATCGTACGAAATGTTTTAAGAAAACTGGATCTACCCTTTCTAAAGTCATTCGAGACATTATCGGTAAGCTTCGGAAGGATAATTTAAGGCTGCAAAAAGAAAATACTTCGTGTCGGTTTCTCCATCTAATGTGTATGTAAATCAACAAACGTATAGCTGGATATAACCAGAAACTGGTATATCGCATTTATTTGAGTTAGTACAAAACTGCACATGACCTGTCTTTGCGCTTTAACGATGAGATCAACGTAGTGCCAGCATATATTATTAATCAAAACAACTGAATTATGAAAGTTTACTAATTGCAATGATGGCATCTTCTCTAACCTTTAAAAACTGAAAAGGAATTTAACAACCTTTGAGTTTATACCAAATCTGATAAAATAACTTTACCTTAGATCAAAAGTTTAGTAATCTAAGAATTATATTTCTTAATGGAAATAACTGAATCCTTTTGGTGGAATTTACTAATACAGAAACTATTAAAACAAAATGTGATTATAAGTATTTCCAAGGAACGTCGCACTTTTTATTAAATATTGTTACTTAGCCTTTGGGGTATTCTTAACTATTACTGTTTTTTTTAAATTGTAAATACATCAGTCGCATGCACTTAGTCCATTTAAGCAACTATAATTGAGGTAATCAAATAAGTAATCAGTCTACTCGTATTATGTACTAATTTTGATAAAGAATATCCGTGAGTATTATAATATAGAGTACTTCTGACGTCACTACTGTATTTGTTGTCAATTATTAACAAATGTTTGAGACTCGAGCAATGGTGCACAAATGATTTTCATACAGAAGGGATCGTTTGGCAATATTCTTACACGATCGTTCAAGAGTTTCATATAATTTTTGAATTATATTGAATGCTAAGAAAATTTGTCGTTTATAACTTGAAGATTTTTCCACATTAAATTTTGAGAGTATCAATCTTTTATTTCAGATTACAGGACCAAGTAGAACTATTTCCAAACAAAATTGATCAGCTGCAATAACTCAAGCATTTCAAATAGAAAGTAAATCAATTATCGCCCAATAAAGAGGTTACGGAATGCGTACGGAATATAATGAATTGCTTAAAATCCTAACCAATATAATTCTCGATCTCGATTGTGTTCGAAGTCTGGATAAGTTATATTGCTTCGCCAGATAGATAGAGGGATGAGACGATGGCATTTTCAATATACTTATCCCCATAACGTGCAATAAGTGCGTTTAGAACGTTCTTCTGCCTGGTTTTTATTAATAACGTGGCCGCATATTACACGGCCGCTCCGCAATTATGAAGAATATGCAACCCAACTCTTATAGGTCTAGTAAGTGGTAGACGCCAGAACAATAATGAAGTGCAGCACGCTGTATTCTGCGTCCGTGATGAAGTACTCTTCATGGTAATTTTAAACCTTGCCAGATGTATTAAATGTAACAAGCAGCATTCACCAAACTATACACTTACTTATAATTAAACCTACAAATTGAATTTGCTGCTTTAATACCACCTCATTCAGGAACTTAATGGAGTTCAGAATACAAATAATTGGCTACCCTGCCAAGATATTAACAATAAATTGCTTGCTTTCTAGTTGCTTCTTTTTACATAAATATTAAAAGTTGTACATCTTAGCTTTCAGAAGATTGCAGGGTACTGAGGTTGGTTTAATTTTTCAGTTTAAAAAGCATCTAGTTTGATTTATTACGTTTATTATTAATTCTAAGGCTTAAGTTTATCTTCTCCAACTTGAAAGTAACACGTGACAAGTGATAAAAAACAGAATTGAATACGACAGAAATTCATTTCGAAATATATTAGAAAGTTAAACTTATGAACATGTCTATGAAAACTGTTATATGGCTGTCGTCGCATACTTCTTTGTAATTTTAGGAATGGCAAAGGACGCATAAATAAACATCTTTCGATATTAAACTATTGCCTGGGAATCGTGCGGTTTCAATATAACCTAAAAAATTTCAAACAACCGCTTATAAAGTACGTTACTTACTAAATTACGGTATAAGGAGCGTATCATTTTTAATACGTGTAACGCGAGTTATGTCTCCCCCAATCTTTATATGTATTATAAAATAGAATCTAATAGGAAATTATTAGAAATCATTAAGAAATTATTAAGTCAAGTACAACAATGTAATTCAGGGATAAATATAAAAAGGTTATTAACAGTTATGAGAACGGATGTGAATACTTTGTATTCCAGACGATAGTGATACTGCAGGCGGCAGGTCACAGACGGTTAAGATATCACGATTACCTAGAAAGTAAGATTGTTACAATGTATTATGAATAGTATTAAGAAATAAGCAGACATGAGCTCTGCAAGTTCCCACAGAATTGTGAGGGGCAGGGACAACATAAATACCCTGAGACCCCCGAGACCAAGCAGTCAGTCAAGTATTCAGCTTTAACATTGCAGTTTGCTTAGGCTACTCACCCTATTATTAGTTCAATTAGTAATTATTTTTCGACTTAGAGTAATTTTAAACCAGTTTGTTAAAATTCCATAATTAATGTCTGAATAAACTAAGAAATTGTTACAAAGTTTTTGGAAGTAGTTTTTAAAAACACCGCTTCCAAGGCCCGAAATGTAACTCGCGCAGTTGTACGGATGTCAAAATGTCACTAGGAAACCCAAATTCGAAGAACTGGTGGTCTGAAATTTCAATTCCCAATTTGGCAGAACCCAAACAGAAGTTGGACGAGATACAAGCATCGATCAAATCCAACCAAACAAACCTTGGAAGAGATACAAGCATCGATCGAATCTAAAGCAAACCAACTTGGACAACGTACAAAAATCGACAGAGTCTATGAAAGCGACAAAGAAATTAATGTAAGTTCATTTCCTTAAAACCAATTTATTTTGACAAATTATTTGATATTAGCTAGTAAAGAAATTTTATTATTATTTTATATATGTACAGACTTTAACTATTATTACTGTAATTTTATGCCATTTTTTGAAAAATAGTTTACGCAACCATTACGAGGAATTATTTTCAGAAACGAGAAATTATTTTGAAAAGATTTATTTTTTAAAGCAAGAGAATTTTTACGCAATTATTAGTACAATTATTACAATTACTATACAAACCAAAACGTAACTGACGTTCGAATTATTGAAACAAAACAAAAATGATTTTAAAATACCAAAAATAGAACGCATCTAACTTTAACAATTTAATACCGAAAGCTAATGTATAAAACGCAACTAATTATAGAAACGATTATTTAAACCATACCCTTCATCGCACTTCTATAAATTAAACACTTTAGTGTATAAATTATAGGAGCACTTTGAAATCTATTATTAAACTAAACTCATTATTAATTAAAACAAGCGTGCAAGTTATAACGCGATACTCGACGGAAACTCTCACCATTGACTAAAAATTATTCATACGAAACTCTAATTATAGTGAAATAATTACTGAATAAAAAGCATTCACGAACTTCATCATAAACTTTATATTTACATTACTGAAAAGACTCATTCAAACGTGACATTTTATGATTAAATATTTTAATACGGGTAATTAGTTGTAAAAGACGCGATTTATTTAAAGTTATCACGAGATTGAAAACACCAATTTTTCAGTAGACTAAAACTTACAATTTAAACAAATTGTATAGATTATAAATGAGACGACTGTAACGAAGGTAGACTGAAAACTCTCAAACTTTATAATTAACACTCAAAGTGACGAGACAATACAATTACAGAGAAACATTTTATACAACCACGGAAACGAGATAATTAAAGTGGACTCAATTAATCAGCAGGACAGAAATAAAATAAAATTGTAACTGGCGCAACAAAACGTACAAGGTACAGCGCAGACTATTGCAAGAATATTAATTTTATAGAAACTTTTCATAAAGCTAAAAACCCGCGATAACTTACCATTCGCGAAGTATAAATATACGAATTCAAGACTACAGCAATTAACCAGACCTTTCCAAGCACAAATCCCTTAATTCAATAATAGCACCGTATGATTACGTCTAAAATATAAGCAACTCGATTCTTTAAATAACCCAACACACTTCAAACTGAAAATTAACAAACCAAACTAAAACGTAACAATACAAACCGTGAAATAAATCTCAATTTTTACAAAAATTTGAAATTAATTAAAATCGAAAGTAACTATTAATTATTAGAACAACCCTTAACAATCGTGAGTTAAGATATGAAGATTTACTTGAAACTATCCCCATCTTTAACTGAGATCAAGCTTTGCTAGTGAATTGCGTTATAGTAGTTGAAATATTTGTGAAAACCTTCTATAAATCCGGAGATTACGAAAGCAATGTATTACTTTTACGCCTGATAATTAACAAACTGACCGGACGGGCATTAACGCTAATAGCCAGCCGAGATGACTTAGAACAATGGGAAGACTTTAAACGCATATTAATTGCATATATTGGTGATCAACGTAACATAAAATGCCTAATACGCGATTTAATAAACCTTAGAATGGAAAACAACCAATCCCCGTACCCATTCGTAATAAAGTGCTAAGATGTAAACAGTTTAATCTTAACAAAATAAAAATCGAAGAACGCGACCAAAATAACCAACTTTTAAAGACAAAAATGTATGACGAAATGACACTGAACACCTACATAAAAGCACTACCAGAACGACTATCAGATAATATCAGATTCCAACGTCCCCAAAATTTAGAAGAAGTCATGAATATGATAATAGAAGAAGAAAACGTAATGTATTATCGAAACAGACTATATAACCCTAACTCGAGTAAAAGTTATTCACCAACAAAAACCATACAAGCCGCAAGACAAACAACCAACCAATCAAAATTTACTTCATTTGATGCACAAACGAACTAACCGCGAAGTAATAACTCAAATTTTAATAGCACAAATTTAAATAATCAATTCACACAATTCCCGAGACTAACGTTTAACTCAAATTTTACAAAACCCGCATTTCCACCAAGAATCAACCAAAACATGAACCAACCAAGACCAGCATTCAACGCGAACTCTATTCGAAATACACCGATAATAAAGAACAATAACCCTAACAATTACTACAAACCAACACTTATGGATACCTCATCTGGTAACACCAGATAAAATACAAAAATATCACAAATCCGACCAAACACACATCAAAAACGAAACCTTACATCCGAAGAACTATTTCACCAAGAAGTAGAAGAATTTGACAATGACCAGAATAATTACATTCACCCCAGTACAAACAATGAATGAAACCATTAGGAAATTACGAACGTGACGAACCATGCGAAAACTACGACGAGGACCACGAAGAAAACGCGTGCTCAAATTTTTAGATAGACCGATTTATAAACGACCAAACCTAATAAATTTAAATAATATCAATCACTTAGTACTACCATATATTGAAATATCCCATGCAGACCTTAAATTATTAATCGATACACCCGATCCTCAAAAACACTAATTAGCCCCCGAACCGTGAACAAGCACTATTTAGATTTTGTAGAAAGAGAGCCCTTTAAAATTAAAACAGCCCATCAAACGACCTTACACCAATTCGTAGCTAATATACCTTTATCTTGAACATTCAATGTAAAAATGGAACACAAATTTTGTATTTTCGAATTCAACGATAAATGCGACAGACTAATAGGAATAGACCTTCTAAGAAAATTAGGAGCCAACATTGACATAAAAAACCGTTTATTAAGAACGAAACAAGGACGAATCCCCATTAAATTTCAAAATACCCAAACCGAACAAAAATGCACAATAGAACCACGATCAGAAGAAAAATAAAAATTCCGGTAAATTCAAACAACAAAGTAGGAATAATAAATCACATAACATTTTAACAAGGTGTAGAAACCCCAACCGCATTAGTACAAATGAAAGATAATTATGCCACAACGACGACTAACTCATATAACTACCCCGTAGAACGAACTATCATTAACCAACCGAATTAACGTAGAGGAACTAAATTTTAAAGAAATGGAAATAGATAAAAATTTAGAAAACAACTACAACCCCATAGAATAAGACAAAATGTTAAGAAAAAATTTAAGTAATATTCGCTTCAATACCGACATCAACCAAGAAGAGCAGAGAGCAATTAAAAATTTATGTTTTGAATACCGCGACATATTCCATTGTGAAGGAATGCCCCTAACATTCACTAATACAGTCAAACACAACATCGAACTAACGAATAACAAACCAATCTTTACAAAAGAATACAGTCTACCTCAGGCAAGCCAGGAAGAAGCTGACAGACAAGTAGCAGACTTATTAGAACAAGATATCATACAACACTCCAACTCGCCATGGAGCAGCCCAGTATTAATAGTACCTAAGAAGTTAGACGCCTCAGGCAAGAAAAAATATCGAATGGTAATAGATTACAAAAAATTGTACGAAAAAACGGTAGATGACAAATATCCACTACCCAATATCAACGAAATTTCAGACAAACTAGGTAAATGTCAATATTTTTCAAAATTAGACCTCGCCTCAGGATACCATCAAGTAGAAATGGACAAGAAAGACACACCGAAAACGCCATTTAGCACACCTAGAGGACATTATGAATACAAATGAATGCCATTTGGACTAAAGAACGCACCCGCTATTTTTCAACGAGTAATGGACAAAATATTACGAGGAATACACAACGAGAAATGTTTTGTGTACCTAGACGACATTATAGTTTATTCAACATCATTGGTAGAATATATAGAAAGACTAAGAGAAGTATTTGAAAGACTGGGAAAAGCACATTTTAAAGTACAATAGAGAAAGAATTATTAGCCATAATTTGGGCAACAAAGTGTTTTAGACCATACCTGTGCGGACGAAAATTTTACATATACACCGATCGTAGACCATTAGTGTGGGTATGTAAACCTAAAAAACCAAATTCAAAATTACAACGATGGAGAATCAGACTAGAGGAATTCGACTACGAAGTTATATACAAAAAAAGAAATTATAATAACAATGCAGAGGCCCTAAGTAGAATACACCTCCACGCACTAGAAACGGAATCCATTGTAGAAAACATAGAAGAGACGGAAGTAAGATAAGACCCAGACGAAATAGACACAATACATTCAACGCAAAATGAAAAATCAAAAACCGCGATTAAAGTATTAAACGAAGCAATCCATATAAAACCCAATCAATTTATAATTACCGAAGTTTAACCTAACTCCAATCCCGTAAAATGTACGAAAGTAGACTAAAAAGAAAATATTCCAAATATCAAAACGATTTTACTTTTATTCAAACCGAACTTTGTACAAACGATTTTAGATATACTAAATTATTTAATAACTGTGCCCTGAACAAATCAGATGCACACGAAAAACTAATAACTTATTTAAGACCGAACCTTGACGAAATAAATGTGTAATTAGAAATCAACACGTAAGGATATAAACCAACCATCGTGGAATTAATGAAACAAATAAGGCAACTTATAAGACGATATTATTTTAAAGATATGAAAGAATTAACCACAGGCTTTATTAATCAATGTGAACTGCGACAAGGTGAAATACGACAGAATACTCTCTAAAATACTTTTAATGTTAACCCAAACACCTGACAAACCTTTTCAAAAATTACGTGCCGATACTTTAGTAGTAGAAGCACAAAACTATTTAACAACTGTAAATGCATTCACGAAAATAGGTCAAGCAGTACCCATCACTTTGAAAAATAGCATTGACGTAACACAAGGATTTCTACAATATTTTACATTTTATGGAACACCCGAACAATAACCTTAGATAACGGCAGCGAATTCAAAAACGAAACGATACAAAACACTTTAGAACTCCACATAAATAAAGATTAATTTCATTTTTGACCAAATAACCTTGTAGAAATTAAAACAACCAAACCTTTGACAAAAAAATCTTTAAACGAAACCCGAAACGGTAATTGAAAGATTACATTCAACCCTGTTAGAACAAATCAGATTATTAAGACTAACGTACAAGAAAGAACACATCACCAATTTAATGTCATACGCACTAATCACCCACAATAATACAATCCACTCATCAACTAATTTTACACCTCTATAATTAACGTTAAGACATTCAGATTCACGCCGCCCTTACAACATACATTATAACAAAGTAGTATATCAGCAATATACCAAGGATCAGAAAGATAAACTAAAAATAACTTACGACAAAGTAAAAGATAAATTAGATAACGACAAGGAATGTGTTACAGGCGGAAAAGCTACTAAGTGTATCTTTTCCAGTCAAATTATAAAATGGGGGCGGCCTGTAAAACAAAAATTAAAGGGGGGTCACCGGCACTAGCTAGCGGGAGGTCGTGGATCATAAAGAGGGTTAAAATTTTGAAAAAAAGGGTTAAATTAATTTATAATATACTACAAAAATGTGGCACTTACCTTTCATAAAATATTGTGGCTTAATGACAATTACCAAGTGCGCCAGACAAGTCGAGAATGTCCAAATGTTCGTAAAAATCCTTGAGAGACTTGTCATCCCAAGTAGGACAATTGTTTCTTTTAATCAATTCCTCACTTTTTGTACTACTTATATAAAAAAAATAAGAAAAACTATTGACTTAATCAACGGCAAACAAAACTATTTAATTCACAGAGCAATAAACGTGAACCTCTTACATGCATTGATTTTAGTTTATAAATTTAAGTGAATAGGTGACTATGGAATTTATGAAAAATTTGTGTACATAAGTAGTTATCAAACACTTGTATATGAAAGAAACTTATATTATAAATCATACATTAAATTAATCCTACGGTTTATGGCCAAAACGTCCTAACAAATAAACTAACTAAAAATTGGTCATACTACTTAACTATAAAGACTTACTTACTAATAATTGTCCATTGTTTGAGGGTTGGTTTTCCAACGTAGAACAGTTCTTAATTTTGGGAAGAGAATCTCGCTTGTTGCTTCTGTTTGTAATGTTTAAGAAAATTGACTGGTACACGAACTCTGCAGAATTTTGACAATATCATTTACTTGTGCGTCACACGCCTACAAGTTTTTAAATAGTTATCTTGCATCACTATAAATCCGCGACATATGGGCATAACCCTCGCGAAACTGGAAGAGTAACACTTCTTTCCAATTTTTTTTTACTAATGTGATACGAAGTTTAATATTCTATGTCATGCCAGAGAACGCTAACCGCGAAACTACGTTTCTCTCTACTTCTTAACCACGGTCGGCCCCATTGGAAAAACTCCCCGTCTTTGGCTAAAGCCTTCAAATATATAGACTAAATTTCCTACCCTAATAATCACGTACGTCATTTTCTGTTATCCAATGACTGAACTGAACCTCCCACAAAACAAGATTTCAGAAACCAAATCCAACCCCTTTTTAGATGAGAATCACGAAAGCAATTATTTTTCCCAAGGGTTTAAATTACTTATTTTACCTTCTACGAATTACTTAATTATTGCAATGTGGAACCTACTTATAGCGACAGTGTCTGCCCTTAACAAAGACCGGCTAACCTACTTGAGCCGAAATGGATTTTAAATACAATGGATGTCTCCAGACTACTTAAGATTATTTGTAATATTTGAACAAATCAAATTGGAAATAGTTTCCGCTATTATAATGTTTTGTTTTGTCTAACCCGCTGTAAATCAACGAAAGTATTAAGCTTTTCAAACTGAAATTGGTTTTCCTTTATTTACGCTAAAAAGGTACTATTACATTTTAATTTAATCGGATTTGTTAGTCTGTTACCGACCTAACTTTTAAGAAGTTTATTGTATTTGACTTACAATGGGGTCTAGAGCTTTAAATGATGACCTGCCGCTGGAATTTACTAGCCCGAAGCTATCGGTACATGTGCTCTTTTATACAAGGGAGCCTGACTGAATGTAAAGTAATTTATTGTGGAATTTTTGTCTATACTTTATTCAAGTTACTGAATTTTAATTAATTAATTTGTTTAATTGTTAACATTACAAAATAATGTTACAAATGTATAACCACAACCCGTAATAAGAATATCGACGCAAATAAATTTTCAAAAGGACAAACTGTGTAGGAGAAAAATTTCCAAAGTAAACGACGCAAAACAGCACCCAGGAACTTAGACCTATTTAAAATTAAGAGAATATCAGACAAAAACATAGCCTTAGTAAACAACGGCAAGATAATAAAATACATTCACTTGAAAAACTTAAGACACCCTGTAGTTTCAGATGGACAATCATCACCCCTACCGTCCACCTCCGCCCAGGTAGAACGGACAACGACATACTAATTGAAGATGTAAAAACAACCCCGGTATACTACCAATAGAATTAAGAAGTATGCAAAATACAATAGACTATTGGACATTCGGAATTAAAACAAGAATTTCAAACAATTAAAGATAATTATTACCGATTAAAACAATCAATCGACACAGAAAAATTCGGAAAGGAATACGCCATAGAAATGATGAATTATAACAGCATAATAGAGAGTATTTTAAGAAACATAGAAGATAAATTTAACAGATTAATACCCACAGAACAAACTGCAAGACGAAAAAGAGGATTAATTAACGGATTAAGGCAACATAATAAAAGCTATTTAGATAATCAAGACGCAGAACGTTATGACAACGCAATACAACAGCTAATTGAAAATCAAAACTATATAAAAACCATAATTAGTAACCAAATATCTCTAAACCAATCAACTATTGTAAAATTCAACGAAACATTAAGAAAGCTAGTAAGAAACCAAGATAGTATAGCCAACCGAATACAACCCTTTGAAACTAACATACAAACTACCATGTTAGGCATGCGAGATTTAATTAGATTCAATACAATTGTCAATTCACTTGTTTGTTGTTGAGAACACCAGCCTGCGGGTGAGGAGAATATCCTCGATAGTGTTTAAAGCAACAATATAGTAAATTATAGGTTGGAAGGTTCACTTCAGCCTAAGTGGTGAGGAGAATATCCTCTGAAGTGTTCCAGAACAACAGCTTTTCTCTTTTTTTTTTAAATTACAGGTTCATACTGATGATGACACATAGTATCGAAATAACTATTCTAGTAATTTAAATATTTCATAGTTAAGGGTTTTATTTAATGTATTTAATTATAATTATTATCATTAATTTGCTTTTCCAATGAAAATTACTAGCATGTATCAAGTTATCATACCCAAAACCAAGTTCCTATCCTTAAATGAACTCAGATATGGTTACAAACGAGAAATGTAACAAAGTAACACCAAATAAATATTTATGCCAATCATTGACAACAACAAATATCCAAGAAGACAGCCTTCGCGAAGTACAATTATTGATATTTTCAAATCATTACGGAAACTGTGAAGCCAAACCCGTACAAACAACCAACATGAAGATTCAAAAAGTTACAGAAAACAAATGGATTGCCATTTTCCCAACACAAGTCATAGCAACCGTCCACTGCACTCAAGACGAAAACAATCTAGCACTAACCGGAAGCAAATTAATCACCCTTAAAGAAGGTTGTTATTTAAAACTGAAAAACGAAATAAGCAGAGTTTATCAAGATCCGCAGCAACCAAGAAACTCGCAAATTTACCAGAACTACAATTTAAAACAACACAAACCGAAGATGAAGAAATAATCCAGAAACCCATGCAGCTAGAACATCTACACTTAGACGACCTCAACCACGCCATGAAACTAATGGAAAACTATAAAGAACACTTACGTGAATTAAAAGTGCCCAAGTTACACTATGACAATATAAGCGTTTGGACAATTGTATTAATTATTTTACTAATTTTTCTAATTATATATGTATTTAACAAAATGCATCTTAGATATAAGACTAAAGAAAACAGTTTTAGATTTAAGGAAACAAAGGTAAATAAAGAAACAAATATACTCTTAGGGACAATAAATTTTAAAGCATGAAATTGATGAATTTTAAAAATTAAGCAAGAAAAACCTTAATTTTTCATTTACGTCGGGAGGAGTTATGTATCCCCCAATCTATATATGTATTATAAAATAAAATCTAATAGGAAATTATTAAAATCATTAAGAAATTATTAAATCAAGTACAACAATGTAATTCAAGGATAAATATAAAAGGTTATTAACAGTTATGAGAACGGATGCAGTACAATGTATTCCAGACGATAGTGATACTGCAGGTGGCAGGTCACAGACGCTTAAGATACCGCGATTACCTAGAAATTAAGATTGTTACAATATATTATGAATAGTATTAAGAAATAAGCAGGCATGGGCTCTGCAAGTTCCCACAGAATTGTGAGGGGCAGGGACAACATAAATACCCTGGAGCCCCAAGACCAGGCAGTCAGTCAAAGTATTCAGCTTTAACATTGCAGTTTGCTCAGGCTACTCATAATAGTTTAATTAGTAAATATTTTTCGACTTACAGTCATTTTAAACCAGTTTGTTAAAATTTCATAATTAATGTCTGATTAAACTAATAAATTGTTACGAAGTTTTTGGAAGTAGTTTTTAAAACACCGCTTCCAGATTGGAAAGAAAAATTAGTAAATTTGAATGGACAGACTAAATATAGACGCGCCTTGTATAATAAATTTCACAAATAATTAATGATATTTTAAATTTTGTTTTTATAAAGCTCGTTCAGCAAATAAGGTAAACATTATTTCTTCTAAATACATTGTAAACGTAATAATCCAGGCAGACAACTTACGTTAAAACGATAAATGAGAACATATCTTTATATTACAAGATACTGCTTGTAATTTCACATGCCTAGATAATTTACAATAGACAAACATCGTCCGTCCGGAACACCAAAGATACCACAACAATAAAACAAATTACATACAAAGTAAAGTGACAATAACCGTTTTATTCAACATAGAAAAGCATTAACTAATAATTCGCAAATAGGTAATTAAAAAGGTCAAAATGTGTTCATACCAGTAAGTAATAATGAGGAAAGGTCGCGCTGTTGGGGTTGGTAGGAGGACAGGTTAAAAGTTAGTGGAACAAACACCTTTAAAAAACGAATATAGATTCCCGCAGGGAAAGCACGCGGCGTGCCACTTGTTTTCTGAATTGCGTTTGGACAGACTTAACTTTGCATATTTCTGGGATTACCATCGGTACGTCCGTTTAAAAATGGGGTCATAGGTCGTAACTCGGAGAATTCACCCTCCAATTTTGGAGGAAAATGGAATTCATGATGGTGTATCGACATCCTCATTTTTAAAAATATATTTAGAAATTAAAACAGTGAATAATGTAATGAGATTTTATGTTTACACGTTTAAATTATGTACATGTATACTTTGGTTTGTATTTCTATAGTGGAAATTAATAAATCATGAAACTAATTATTTTGTTGGACTAAATTAGCGCTGGGATTAATGTATATTGATTTTAAATGTAAGCTTTATTAGTGAAATTAGTGTTGGTAAAAAAGAAAAATTTAGTATTTTTAATGGACATTGAAACGGTTAATGAAAGACTTGGTATTTCACTAAGTTTATTGATGTATCGTTATAACGAGCATTTCTATAAATTGGATTTTAAAATGTCGTATAGATTAATCTTGGAAACTAGAACAATGGCATGGTAGTAGTTACGAATTAACGTTTTTGTTAGGATATCTCTTAAAGCACCTTATCAGTTGGTTATTACATCAGGTTTGTTTTATTAGGATTATTTTTTATATATTTATAGCTCTGAAATTGACTGTTAATAGAATTTAGGTTTAGGTATAATTTTATTTAAAGTTTTATTTACTTATAAAATATGAAAGATATGTAGATTTGTGAAAGGATATACAGTCACCCTAGTAATGTATTCATATCCGGGAAAGGCATTTAATTTTCAACGTCATCTAATTTTACCAGAATTTGATGAGTGTTTTTACTGGATAGTAGCAAAAGATTATGTATAAGGTAATAAAGTTAAAAAACCAGAAGCAAAGGTGGTCT
This sequence comes from Platerodrilus igneus, assembly GCA_036346225.1. Classification (NCBI taxonomy): domain Eukaryota; kingdom Metazoa; phylum Arthropoda; class Insecta; order Coleoptera; family Lycidae; genus Platerodrilus; species Platerodrilus igneus. The sequence goes on along the minus strand of JARFIW010001297.1, from coordinate 1,625,221 downwards.
ATTTGAAATAACCGTCTTACGTTTGGCGCCAGTTACATATCCCCCAAATTAGGATATATATGTAATCAAACGGAATTATTAAATCTTAAGTTAAATTGTTACAATGTATAAATTGAAGGACATATTACAAAAGGTTAATGGAAGTTCACAAGCCAGACATGAGAACCGAAAGAGACATTGTATTCAAGACGTAGCATGATACTACGGGTGCAGGTCACAATAGGTTATAAGACAACAATTACTAGAATTAAGATTACTAAGAAGTAATACTTTGTATTGTATAAAGAACTAAGCAGACATGAGCTCTGCAGTTCCCACAAGCAATGTAAGGGGCAGGGATAGCATAAATTCCCTCGAAAGATGGCCAGTCAGTCTAGAGCTTTACAACTTTTACATTGTTGGTTGTTCAAGCTACTCACCCTAATTTTAGTTTATTTAATTAGTGAAAGTCAACTTAGAATTATTTCGATCTCCACACGTTACTGCATAAAACGTACTTGTAACTAAATTCAGTATTGTAATTTCTGTATAAAATGAATTTGAAATAAGAGTTTTTTGAAGAAGCTTTTTTAAAACGCCGCTCCAAGAGGCCCAAAACCTATCTCGCCCCTTCACTATGACAAGAGAAAGCCTTTCAAGGTAAATGATTATATTAACGTGGTTTTTTTCATTTCAGCCATTTCAAATGTTTAATTTTCTATTATTTCTTCATATTAATTATATTATTTTATTCTATTAACATTATTGTTCTGGTATAGAACCCCTACCCAGATGGCCAGTCAGTCTAGAGCTTTACAACTTGTTACATTGTTGAGTTGTTCAAGTACTCACCCTAATTTTAGTTTATTTAATTAGTGAAAGTCAATTAGAATTATTTCGATCTCCACACGTTACTGCATAAAACGTACTTGTAACTAAATTCATTATTGTAATTTCTGTATAAAATAAATTTGATATAAAGTTTTTGACAGAAGCTTTTAAAACGCCGCTCCAAGAGGCCCAAAACCTATCTCGCCCCTTCACTATGACCAAGAGAAAGCCTTTCAAGGTAAGTGATTATATTACAGTAGTTTTTTCATTCAGCCATTTCAAATGTTTAATTTTCTATTATCTTCTTCATTAATCTAGTATAATTATAATATTATTTAATTATTGTATTATTATTACTATTATTGTTCTTTTCATAGGAACCCGCCCCGACACCACTGTAGTTAGCCGGTGCACCCTTAAATTGTTACGGAGTTTCCGTCTCTTCAGAACAAATCTGAATTTATTACACCGCTCATTTTACCCGCAATGTACTAGAATAATAATATGTCATGATTAGAAAAATTGCTCAAAGTTATCACCACAATATTGGGTACCCTAGGTGCAGAGACGTCTAATTAACTTCCTAATTCCTAAATATTTGTGGGTATCTACAAATATCATTAAAGGCAACAATAATTCGAGAAAGTAAATTATCCTCTGCATTAACAGGTGCCGCATGAAATAATAATTTAATATTGGCTCAAATACCAAATTTCAAAGGATCAAGTAGACGCAGGTCAAGTAATTCCACTCTATACTATCTCCAAATATGAAACTTGCATTGTTAAATGTAAGCCATCTCTAGAAAAAGATTCTTCATCTGTGTGCCATACACTTCAATCGAATCTTGGTTTGTTGTCTATTAACCGTAAAATACCATAATCGACTATTTTAACTCTATTGGGGCAATCCGGTGCAATTATCGTCTGCAGTTTTGAATATGAAACACCTACTATTCATAGTCTTTTAAGACTCTTCATGTAGATGTGCGACTTGTATTCATTACGGGTCAGTTTACTACAGAACAGCCCAATAAAAATTATAGTCGGAAATAGTCTATACATGTGGGTTTTGAAAACCTACTTACAATTTTTTTTTTGGGGTTTGTTTTAAATTCAGTGTTTTTGTTAATAACGAAGTAGCGCGCGGTAGCAACCATAAACAATTATTCCAATGTCAAAGGCCAGAATGGAGTATACGAATACTATACGCAACGTGCATATTAGATCAACTTATCACTTAGCACGCGCTGCTTTATCTATTGTTTTTGCTTTTCTACTGCTATTTAGTTATCAAATGTGGTGCTCATCAAACAACCACGTGCTAAATTCCTTATGGATACGTTGAAAATAAACTCTGAGTACATCGCTAGTGTTATCCGCGTTTTGATGGCGACTGCGTTCAAGCGTTTGCAGACTAGCGTGTCCTTTATTGGATCCAAAGCAACCCTTGTTCAGCAATGCAAGATGTCGAACCCCAATGCTGTTGACGAACGATTCTACCCATCCCCTGGGATACTTTTATCGGTGTAGAAAACGCCATAGAACAATTAGCCTTGTACTACAAACATTTTTTAAAAAGAAAAACTTTTTCTATGTTATCTTGTCTCAAGTAATGCGGTGTTAGTGTATAGGCAACTCCGTGGCGTAGTTGGTATGCCCAAGGTACCGGTTTTGAATTCCAACACGGTCCGCTTGAAAAAAGTTATGCGAGAAATTTTCACAACAATACGCACTTCGTTCGTGTGAGAGGTAAGATGGAGGTCCGTGTGTGTGTTGTTATGAAGGTTAAAGATTCCTATCGTGCTCGGAACAGCAAGGGTTCGCCAAAATTCAAAATTTTCCAAGTAAATAAACTCGTTTGGCCAATGTAGTTTCTTTGCGTGGAACATTGGAAAATCAAATGAAAGGATGTTAGTGTATTAAATCACCTGGTAAAAGTTAAAACCAACCTAGTACCAATGGATAAGAGAAGTATAATGTAGCAAAATCGTTTCTTACCATACATTTATTGTTGAAAGTTGCTGGGACGGCGAGAGTTGCTTCGGTTTGGAGGTCCAGATCCGATGGTCCAAATTGAAGAGAGCTTGACTACAAGAGTCGTTTGGTAGAACAACGATTGGCTATTTATAATACCAGGACAAAGGCAGGTTATGTTGTTTATGCAACAGACGGTTTCGTCGCAACTCTATTGCAAATTATCCATGATCATGTACTACACAGTTCTATAGTCTTGTACGGATGAGTAACTAGCGTACAAAGGTCTAGGTTTTATGGCCTATACTCATCAACGGTGAACTATCAAAAATGTATTTTGTAGATTCACTAACCGGAGTTTGCACGAACCAAATTGAAGGTTACTGAAGTAAATTGAAACGTTTTGCTGAAGGTTGTCGGTGTTGAGTTCGCCTACGATATTCCAGTGAGTACATTGACAAATAAATGTGGAAGCAGTACTTTGACAATGGCACCACAAGAGAAACTTTTAATAATTTAATTATGCATATTCAGGAACGCTATTCTATGCAAATATGCAACAAACCTAGCAATAAAGCATTTCAACGACTAACCTAGGTTTAAACCTCAACACTATTTTCGCCCCAACGCTATTTTTGCCCATGTACCCGTTCGGTTAATATGTCTTAGTTGTAAAACATATCCAGTACTAACCTAAGTTGAAACTTCATCACTATTTTTATCTCAACACTTTTTCGCCTCTACACTACTATTGCACATGTTTCGGTTTAATGATTTTGTCTTAGTAGTAAAACATTTCGAGTACTAATTGAAGTGGAGACCTCAACACTATTTTTGCACATGTACCGTTTGATTATTTGTATTATTAGCAAAACATTACGACTACTAACATAAGTTGCAATCTCAACACTATATTCGCACGTGCACGCATTATAATACGTACAATTTGACGTCACAATAAACGCTTGGATGGTTGATTTTGTTGGTTGGTAACTATTCCAAGTTGGCAACACTGATAAATAGAGTTTTACTTTCTATCCAAAAGAAGTGTTGTCAACAGTGTTTTGATTTTACAATTATATTGATATGTATGTATGAATAAAAATAGTGTTTTCAGGTAACACAATAGTTCCAAGATAATTTATGTTAGAATGCAAGTTTTTACGGTACTGTTCTTTATTTACAGCAAGGTTGGAGTTTCTATATGTGATCTGTAATACTCCACCGGAACTTTTATTATATCAACAACAGTGCGATTTCTAGTACACGGATTATTTTTAAATTGCTGAAAAACTTATTCATTGAAGTCTAAATTAGTAATTAGTAGTGCCTCGTTTCTATCTTTATCTGAATAAATTTTGTCCTCTCTATCATTATGTAAATTGAATTTCCATCGGTTGACTCTATCTTGCATAAGTATATCTTACCCTTGAGCTTTGAATTGCTTCAAACCTTCTCGTTTCCCCGATACCTAATATATTCCGCACTATTCCCTCATGGCTTAGTATGTGGCCTATCATCCTATCTCTCCTATTTTTTACTGTTTTCTACATAGTTCTTTCTTCCTCTACCATTTCAGTAACTTTTTGTTCTTAACTTTGTCTGTCCATGATATCTTTATCATACATCTGTAGCACAACATTTCAAAGACTTCTATCGTTTTCCTGACTGCTTCTCCTACTCCAGGTTTCACAGCCATACAGTGCTGTGCTCCACACATATATTTTAAGGAATATTTTCCTTGTTTCTATGTTTGCTGTCTTTGAACACAGTAGTTGCTTTTTCCTGTTAAATGTAGCACGATCTTGTGCTAATCCTTGCTTTATATCTTTTGCGCTCTTCCCATCTTGCATTATTTGGCTTCCTAGGTAGCAGACATTGTTAACCTCTTGTAAGTTCTCTTGCCTATTTGTATTCTTGTTTTTAATTCATTTTCCTCTTCTTTGCGTACTAGTTTTACTTTTGCCAACGTTTATACCATATCTATCTGTTAGAACTATATCCATTTCATTAAAAGCAGCTTCTAACTCTTCCTTGCTAAAATTAGCGGGGATAAGGCACATCTCTGTCTCACTCCTTTCCTAATATTTACTTCTTTACGTTCCTGCTCTAATTCTATTACCGCTGTTTGCTCTTTGTATAAGCTATGTACTATCCGTCTATCCCTAAAACTCATTTCAGTCTTTTTAGTATTTCGAACATTGTTGTCCATTTTATTGTCGAATGCTTTTTCCAGATCTACAAACCCTATATACACGCTTTTCCCTATTTGTACTATTTTCTCCATTATCACACTCAGAGCTAAAATAGCCTCCCGTGTTGTCCTGTTTCGCCTAAACCCAAAGTGATCTTTATCTTAGTATTTCTTCAGCTCGCCTAAACCAAAAGTTGATTTTCTACTAGTATTCCTTCAGCTCGTTTTTCCATTCGTCTTTGTACAATGCTAGTTAATATTTTTGACACATCTATCTGAGCCACTCTTCTTTGGTATAGTGAGTTTGTAATCTTTGGGTATCTCACCCTTTAATGCTAATTCAAACTTATCTTTAATTATAGGATATCCCAGGTCTTTCTTTTCAATGTTTGATTTCTGTTCTAATGCAGCTAGTTCCTCTCCTGCATATAAATTTCTTATATATTCTTGCCATCTATCCACTTTCTCTACATTTTCTATAATGACGTTTCCTCTCGCATCCATTATATTTTTGCTATACGGTTTTACATCCCTAAAATTCATTCTAATTAATTTGTATGTTTCGTCTGTCTGTCCTATTTCCATCGTAGTTTCTACTCTTTGTGCTATTCATCAATTCATTTTTCTTTAGCTTTCCTGCATTTGCGAATAATTTCCCATTTTATGGCTTCGTATCTCTCTTTTCCTGTTTCGTCTGATCTATTTTTGTATTTTCGTCTTTTTTCTATTAGATTCAGGATATCCTTTGTTATCCATGGTTTCTTATTTTCTTTTTGTGTATACCCCAGAATATCTTTGACCGCCATTTCTAAGCTAAATTTGGATTTAATGTTATTCTATTCTGTTTATACTTCATTAGTATAAGAAATTTTCCCGATATCTTTTAGTAATTCAATTGACTTTTTTCTCAAATCTTTCGTGGATATGTTTATCTTATAGTTTCTTAAAGTCAACCGTTCCTTTTTTTCAAATTTTTAAATTTAAGAGCGGTCTTCCTAATTATGATGTTGTGGTCAGTGTCTATATCAGCTTCTGGGTAGCTTCTATATTCTTTTACTTCATTCCTAAACCGTTGTCTAACAAGAATTTTATCTATTTGATATCTTCCTACATCTCCTAACATCTCCTAGCATCCTCCATGTGTATCGTTTTCTAGCATGATGTTGAAATAACGTGTTTGGGATGGATAAATTGTTCTTGTCGCAAAATTCTATCAGCCCTTGTTTTCCCTGTCATTTTTCGTGGCTAAATCAAATAAACCTACTACCGCTTTTTCCTTAACCTCACCTACCTCTGCATTAAAATCCCCTGTAATTATTAAATTTTCAAGTTTTTTTACATATCTTAGTATGTCTTTGATATCTTTGTTGATCGCTTCTACCTCTTCCTCACTGTAGCTAGAAGTGGACATGTATACTTGTATTATTACTATATTTACCGGTTTCGATTCCAATTTAACCATGGGTATTCTTTCGTTCTTTTCTAAGTAGTTTTCTACACGTTGTCCTAATTTTTCACTTAACTATCCCCACGCACGAATTTCCTTCCTCTGATCCTGTATGAATTACCCTAAAGTCTTCACTTCAAAAATCCCCCGCCTCTGGCCAGCGAACTTCGCCGATTCCTACAATGTCTAGTGCTAGCCTATTTATTTCAATTTTCAAGTTCTCTAGTTTACCTACTTGATTTATACTTCTGACATTCGACGCTCCGGCGCACAAAATGTTCCCTGCTCTTTCTTTAAGCTTTCCGATTACAGAGGAATGTATAGTCGATCGATGTTTACTGTGTCAAGTTAAGAAATGGAATGCGTTGTGGTGCGTCAGTGACGACAAATGGGGAAATGTTGTGGTGGGTCTGCCTGTAGTGGAAAGGGTTTAGAAGTTTTGCTAGTTGTAAGTGAAAGTCTGCTTTGCTAAGGATTTTACTTTAGTTATGGTGAGGGTCCTGTATTTGTCATATTGTAAAGTTCTGTTATCGAGTAGGATTGGGGATTTGCACTTCATGCTGCATATTTAGATGTATGCATAAAGTGTATGCCTACGAGTGGTATTTTTAATCCAGTGTATAGGGCGGCTGTTGAAGTGGTACGGATATACTCTGCAAATATATAATAGGAACGGTCGGATTGTGTTTAAGGTTTTCAGGGATGTTGGTGCGGATACGGTCAACCAGGAGTCTACCGTATATCGGATTATTGGGATGACTATGTGGTTAAGGATTAATTTACGAGTGGTACGTGCGAATTGGATGAACGTAGGTAGTGGTTGGAATAAGTTTAACAGGACGTTCTAGCTTTTGGAACGTAATTTAGTTACGTGTATGAGTTTTTAGACAGGTATCGGGGTGTACTCTTAGGTATAGAACTGATTGGGGTAGGGTTATGAATGTACCATGAACTTGGATTGTTGGATTTCAACGGAATACTTTCAGGAGCATAAGTTTTGTTTTTTAACAGGAAATGGATTGTTTCTTAAGTCATCTGTACATGCAAATGTATTGACGTTGGGAATGTTTAGGCTTAAGAGGGGATTTACAGCCACATTCCCTAGGGTGAGTGATAAGCAGGATCCTTGTGGACATCCTTGTGTTTGTGGTTTAGTTACGGAGTAGTAGGTTGTCGTGAAGGTTGCAGTTTGGTGTGTAAGGAAAGAATGAATGATTTTGTAAATGCTGGGTGGAAATTTGCTTGTTTGATTTGATTAAAGATGCTAGGCTACCAAAGAAGGTGGAAGGCGAATTTAATGTCTATGAAGAGGGCGAGGACACATTTGTATGTGGAGTATTTGCTACAGAAATAAAGGATCTGGTTGTATTTTCACCACTATGACCTTATCCGTAGCCATATTGGTTTGGAGATAGGAGGGAGTGCTTTTCTATGTAGGAAATGATTTTTTTGAAGATCTTGCCTAGGAAGAAAGTAATGCAATAGGCTATTAGATCAGTTCGTGTATCTAAATAATTTTCCTTTAAATTTCATACCTCGTATTGTTCCCATGGTTTTTGTATGCTAGTAGCGGGGTTGTTCCACTTTTAATTTTTAATCGATTACTTGTCTAAACATCCGTAGAATTTTATTAAATATTCAGTTAGAAAGTTAAATATGCTGAATTCATTCTGTTTTGATAACGGGGAAAACCTAGAAGCTTATTACTACAAAATATGTAAATTTATTTTGGTTATCAAATGCTAAAATTCTTGCAATTTGGATACGCTGAAATAAGTTTAGAACGTGTTGTTTGTCAAAATGTTTGCTTTAAAAACCTGCCACTAAGCGGGAAATCATTTAAACACGTGCATCTCTTAAATGAATTACGAATCATATGGATTGAAAATGCGTTTAATTTGTTAGCATGAAACGTGGGTTTGGGATCAACAAAGGTTAAAAAGGCTTGTAAGTTGTGTTTGCTTTAATGTGGGAAAATGTTGGTTATCAAGCAGTTACTTCGAAAATACTAATATTTTGTTAAAGCGAGGTGTTCCACTATTAAACACGTGTTTACCGACACAGATTGTGAAAAACGAAAATTTTTCACTTGCTTACCTTTCAAAGTATTATTAATTGAAATAGTAAATTTCTATGATTTTATACAGAATGTAAGCTACCCGTCATACACTTAACAATATAATTCTGAAATGTGGGTTGCAGATATGCCTAACAGATTAAATAGATATTGCTTTGATACTACTAAGCAGTGTTTTCAAGCGGACATGATCCGTTGAATCATTTATGTTGTATCCAGGCCACTCATTCTCTTATTTTTGCTTATCTGCCGGTGGTGGTTTGAGAATACTTTCCAGGTGGTTATATGGTCGATGGGAAATATTTTTGAAGGGAAATCACGATACATTTTGGTGGATTTTTTCAACCTGTATATACAAGTTGGGCGGCGGAAGAGATTATTACTATGGAGCGTCCATTCACGATAAGAGACCTGGAAATTTTTGATGTTACCTGTAGATGGTCTCTTCTAAGAGGCATTACTGTGATCCGTTTTGTAGAGTCAGAAATAGTCAATGTGTTGTAACCAGTAACTGAGTGAAATAGTTTCATAAAAGTGTCCGGTCTGTTAACGGTTGTAAGTACGCATTTTCAGGTCTAATACGATGGTACCAGAAGCAGGTTGACGGTTTCCCATGGACTGTAGATAAGCGAATAGTCTCCTCAAAATGCAGCTACTCCTTTTTGGCACACAAACTGACTTAAGGTAAGAATACTCAGTTCTTCTGTTGATGCTTTATATGAAACCTAGTTTTTTATGGTCGATACCCACGCCAACGCCACACGTGGTTATTCACAGTAAATTACAGACCCCTGTTCTAACTTTACCTATCAAAGGTTAATGCAAAATATGATTACGTGATTGTTACCAGACACAAGTACGATAATCATAAGCTCGCAATACAGCTATTTGAAAAATTTACTTTAACATAAGATTTAGGAAACGCTAACGTTAACCATATGTTTACCTAATTATAAGCTAGAATAAGTTTAGCACTTGGTTATCCATAAAACTTACCTTCAGTTTAGGGCTACGCTACTACTTTTAGGAAATGCACTTCCGTAAGTAGCAGGTAGCTTTATATTACTGTGTATGTTATGTCTAATTTTCTTCTTGTATTTATTTAGGCTGGGAACATTGTATAAGTATACTTGTACTTGTTATTTATATTGTAAGAATGTATATGACTAGGAAATCATCCCTAATCGATATTTGTTTAAATTTTATGTATATTCTGGAGGAAATGTTGCGTTATATACGAGTTGACGTTTTCGTTTATATCATGTTTTAATATGACGGTACGTAAATATTCGTTTTGATTTTTGTAAATATTCTTTTTGATCCCCTGTTTGTTAGCAAAATGTTGGTAGTAATTCTATTTCCTAAGGTTTTCTATTTTTCATTCTGTATGACCTACCCCACTCTACAACTTTTTCGGATAGTACGACATCTTTGTTTCGTTATGGTATTCAGGGCGGGCGGTTTTCTTTGCTTACTTGACTTTTCTACTTGTCTGCAAAGAATACCGTAACAAGGTCTATGGACGGCTGGATCGTTAGCAGGTTTATTAGGTTAGGATCAGTGTAATAGTTGGTGCTGTGATAGGATAAAAAACGTACCTGTTGAAAAAGGGTTCTGGAAAAGTGTGTTAATGGATTATCTAAGGAGGGGCCACGATTTTTGGATAATAAGATTGGTAATTTGGTCAGAACTGGGTACTTTTAAGAGGTAGAGTTTCGTGATTGTTAAGTCTAGATCTTCGATCAGTAGTTCTGTTTCTGGTGCTGTATTGGGAGGGATTAATGTGTTGTTTGCTATTTGTTGTTGTTGTAGGTTAAGGACACTACATTTGATTTTATTATGCTCCACCTATAGGTACTACATTAGCCAGGAAGCTCGTTTTTTAACCTGGAAAGAATTTTGCCGAATCCTTGCTGTTCCAAACAAGGTAGGGATGCGTGACAACACTCACTCACGGGATTACACTTTACCTCTCATCGAATGAGGGCATTTTTTGTGGAAAAAACATTTTTCAAGCGAACCGTGTCGGTATTCATACCCGGGAGCTTAGGATCGGTAGTCAGACGCATATCAACTGAGCCACAGAACCGTCTTGTAGATTAAGGATATCCGGAATGCTAGACGGGGTTGCTGAATCTAGTAGGATAGCGAGAGTATTGTCTATGCAATCATATGTCAATTAGCGCGTACTGAGGGTGAAGTTGGGACAGACTAACTTAACTAGTTTATTACTTTTGTCCTTAACCCTTTAATTTTAGCACGCATTAGACGATACAGTTCATTTTCAAATTAGTGCGCTACATACACTTTAACTTCTGGCAATTTAAAATTAAAGCAAAATAAAATTTATTTAGCAATTAGAAAATTATTGTTTTGGTTCGACCATTTTTGAATTCTCGAAATTATAATTGAATGGAAAATCAGTTTGTATATTAGGTAACAAAGTCGCTAATAAGTTAAAGGTCAATGTACGGGATTTTATTTTTATATTCTGGTATGCTATTATGATCGTATTAAATCCATTTATTTTACTGATTTTATTAAAAGTATCAAAAACTTCTACATCAGGATTTGTTGGATTACGGGACTCTTCATGACCCTAAGAAAACACTTGCATACCACGCCACGTCTTTTCTTGAACGTCGACATTTAAAGTATGTGCACATGTTAAAGTGGTACATATTTTAGTTGCTCAAGCATTGTCTGCATGACATATACCCGCTATTTTACTTGGCTTAAGCGTGATTTAAACATCAGCGTAAGCTTCTTACATTACGAATCAATATGGGAATCTCAGCAGGACCTGATGTTGTTTATGCGCTCGTTCTTTTAAGTATTTAAGCGTGAATAAAACTTAATGTGGATAATTTCCATATGAATCAGAAATAAGTGGAGCTGCGTTTTGTTAAGGACGTAGTTTATGTAGTTTGCAATCGCGTTATACGCTGCAGATAGACGAGAGATGATCATGCGGCTTGAGGGTATCATATATCTACGGAAGCCGCGGATCCCGACGGACCGCCACCATCTTAATTGAACTGGACCGGGAGTAGCCACTGCATTGCGAGATCGGATGGAGATGGCATGAAAAATGATCGGCCTAAAGAAAATGAAAAAGGGAAATATAAGAGATTTTCTCAATTTCCTTCTAGAAATTATACTCAAAAGGAAAAGCCATTTGCTGTTCAAGCGGTTATATATTATACGAGTTCAGTTTGCCCCAGAGGTTATCTGTCGCTGCCGACCGCTGATCACGACCGTGTTATTTGTTTATATGTAACTCGAATATTATCCCTTTACCAACAAGCTTTTATGATGTTATCTTTCTTATCTACAAAATTCAGCACGAAATTTACTTTAATACGGCAGCTGTCTGGACTCGGCAGGGTCAGTAGATGATTTAGTAGAGGGTTGCTAAGCCCGTGCTTTACGGCTTAATTGCAGCCAAAACTCATCTCGCATCTCAACGGGATAACGTGAATATTGCGTGTTCCAGAACCAATATCCTAGCGACGAACAATACACCATTATTTAAATAATAAGAAACGTATTTATCACTCAAGTCATCTGAAAGTGAAGGGAGTTACATTCAACCGGTCCGGAGCGGATATCGCGATGTGGAAATTGGGTAGCGCGTATATTGGAAATCTTTCAACTGTCCGAGCTGCTCGGAAGGTGAGAGCGAAGTGAATTCGGACGCTAAAGGAATTGCATTTTCTCGTTGGTGTCGAAATGAGTAAAAAGAGACCGAAAATACGGAATCAACAGTCCGTCTACTGTAACAGCTACAGGAGCCGTTTCATATTATTGAAAATCCCTCTTTCTAGTCCTTATCTTTACACTGCATAGAAGGGGAAACCGACGTAAAAGAGCCATTCTGTATTGTATACTTACCCATATTATATTCTAATTCTTGTCGATATGAATTATATTAGCAAAGTCATAGAAAATTATTTGCATACTTTTTAATTCAATCAACTTCAGCTTGTGAAACATCGAAACCATTCTTTACATAATAGTTTCAAAACTTAATTTAAATGAAGATACGCATCTCCCGCCACACCACCCCACGACATTAATAGTGCAGACATCATAAAGCTTCAAATATGTAATAACGTTTACAATATCCTAAAAAATTGAAAGTTGCTACTTGAGAAAATCTGAAGACCGTAGAAGAAGTTATACTTAGCAGAAAATTCCTGATCTCGGTTGCTTATCTATATATACAGGGAAGTTACAGAACAATTGAATAACTTGGTAATTTGGAAATTAATACTTTTCATATTTGATGTCGATATTCGTTTGTAACGCCTTGGTATTACGTTAAATAGAAACCAGATAGAAAAGGTGAAAATTAATCATAAACGAATAAATAGATACAAATGTAATCCTGTATGCTATAAATTTATGAATAGTAGTATTAATTAAGCAGGTGATTTCCAAGAATTTTAATTTTATAAAGGACACTAAACTCCAAGCACAAAATCAGAAAGTTATTTATGGCAAAATACATATTTGAACGTAACTTAGGTCTATAAATTATTTCAAAACTGCAAAAAAAAAAGTTAAACAGATTTCAATGTAATGCATTTTCCACATAAAATTAAGAAAGTTTTACACACGAGAAGATAGCCCCCAACTTTTGAAAAAAATAGCTTTCTATAACTCATTCGTTTGCACATTGTTTGCACATGTCTGCACATCCGGTATTTATGTTTGCACACCTTTCGTTTGATTAAAGAAACCATTGTAGGGGGCTAACTTCAAACTAGCACCCGACTTTCATGAAATTTATTTTAAACTGGTGGAATTAATACATCATCGTTTGCACATGTATGCACATACATTATTTTTGTTTGCACACCTTTCGTTTAAAAGTTATAAAGAAACCATTGTGGGGGGCCAACTTTACCCTAGCCCCCCGACTCTTAGCAAATTTATATTAGACCGACTAAATTGATAGATCTTTGTTTGCACACGTATGCACGTCTATTATTTTTGTTTGCACACTTCCAGTTTAAAAGTTATTTAACATTCAGTTTCATAGTCCTCGCTAGACGATAGCTACTGTTGAAAATGTGAAAAAAATGTTACAATGAGTCCAATTGATACCTTTTCGTTTGCACAATTACGAAACACATCAACTTTTTGTTTGCACACAACTGTAAGTAAAAAATTTTAATTTAATCATGGGGCTAACTTCACACATGTCAAATATCGCATTTTTGTGCAATTCTAACGTATGATGACGGAAATCAAAGTATCCTCGTTTGCACATCATGAATCAAGTCGCTTTTTTGTTTGCACAACTTTACTTCAAAACTTATTTAACATTTTCGTAGTATCCCCTATACGATAGCTACTGTTCAAAGTGTGCAAAAATAGATTACAATTAGTCTAATTGATACCTCTTAGTTTGCACATTATGAAACATATCAACTTTTTGTTTGCACGCCACAGTAAATCAAAAAATTTGTTAAATTTAATGGGGGGGAGGCTAACTCCACACGTGTCAAATATCGCAATTTTGCACAATTCCAACATGTGATGGAAATCAAACTGGCTTCGTTTGCACATCATGAATCAAGTCACTTTTCCGTTTGCACACCTTTAGTTCAAAACATATTTAACATTTACACTTCCAGTTTAAAAGGTATTTAACATCCAGCTTCATAGTCCTCGCTAGACGATAGCTACTGTTGAAAATGTGTAAAAAATTTTACAATTAGTTCAATTGATATCTTTTCGTTTGCACATTACGAAACACATCAACTTTTTTGTTTGCACACCACTGTAAGTCAAAAAAGTTTTTAAATTTAATCAGGGGCGAACTTCACACTTGTCAAATATCGCATATTTGTGCAATTCTAACATGTGATGACGGAAATTAAAGTATTCTCGTTTGCACATCATGAAACAAGTCGCTTTTTCGTTTGCACACCTTTAGGTTCAAAACTTATTTAACATTTTCGTAGTATCCCTATACGATAGCTACTGTTCAAAATGTGCAGAAATGGATTACAATGAGCCTAATTGATACCTTTTCGTTTGCACATTATGAAACACATCAACTTTTTATTTGCACACCACTGTAAGTCAAAAAAAGTTTTTATTTAATCAGGGGAGGCTAACTTCACACATGCCAAATATCGCATTTTTGTGCAATTCTAACATATGGTGACGGAAATCAAAGTATCTTCGGTTGCACATCATAAATCAAGTCGCTTTTTCGTTTGCACACCTTTAATTCAAAACTTATTTAATATTAATTTCGTGACGAGGACTATGAAGGTGAATGTTAAATAACTTTTAAACTGGAAGTGTGCAAACGAAAATAATAGATGTGCATACATGTGCAAACGAAGATGTATCAATTTCGTCGGTTTAAAATGAATCTGCTGAAAGTCGGGGGGTTAGTGTGAAGTTGGCCCCCACAATTGTTTCATTAATAACTTTTAAACGAAAGGTGTGCAAACAAAAATAATGGATGCGCATACATGTGCAAACGATGATGTATTAATTCCGCCGGTTTAGAATAAATTTCCCGAAAGTCGGGGGGGCCAGTGTGAAGTTGCCCCCCCCCCATAGTTTCTTGAATAATTTTTAAACGAAAAGTGTGCAAACAAAAATACCAGATGTGCATACACGTGCAAACGAATGAGTTATAGAAAGTTATTTTTTTCAAAAGTTGAGGGCTAACTTCACGCACACGAAAGTTTTTGTACATCGTTTTTTAGAAATCACTTTTATTTAATAATACACTGAAACAAATGCAATTATACTTCACAATATAAGAAGACGAGGACAAAAATAAGGTTAATTACAATGTAGTTAAATACAAAAAATAGCAGAGGATTTAGTGAAATCCACACATATTAGGGTACGAACTAAACACCGCCATAAAATAAAAGGCTATAATGTGTCAACTCAGTTACATAAGGAAAAATGAAGCACGGATTAAAGCATAGGGAGTCATGCATTTTCACGTGTTGCAATATAAGTTAATAGGAAGACTGTACTATGATATAGCCCTTACACAGGCAAGCAGAAGGAAAAATGACTGTACTTAGACACGGAAAGAATGAATTAATTATTCGCAGGTAATTAAAAAGTTGGTAACCATAAAACCATGTAATAAGGCGGAATGGCTGCGTTTTTGGAGTTGATATGAAGTCAAGCTAAAAGTTAGTGGACGATACGTAGCTTCAAGATGTGGTATGGACTTTGCTGCAGAGTAGAATGTGGCGTGCGACTTATTTTATTTTAACTAGCACGGAGTGCATGGTAGATTTCAATGCACGTGTTCGTAAAATTAATGTCTGGATGGCCGGTTCAAACGGTTAAGACCTAGAGAGTCCGCCCTTTTACTAATTTAGATTTTGTGTTGAGTTGGGTTGGGGTAAGGGAGCTGTGTTAAGCCGTAAAAACAGAAAATCGGAAACTACTTCTTTCTGGGCATTCTTTAGCTTTTAAAAATTAGATTAAAACAGTGAGTAATATATGAGCTTTAGTGTTTGCAGTTTTTAATTCTATCCATGAGAACTTTAATACTAAGTTGCAAATAGTTAGTATTTGTGTAGCGAGATTTAACAAATTGTGAAAATAATTATTTTGTTAGACTCAATTAGCAATGGAGTTAGTGTATATTAATCTTAAATTAAGCTGCCATAGTGAAATAATTGTTGGTAAACCTGTAAAAATTTAGTATTTATAATGGACATTAGAACGGCTAATAAAAAAGTTGATATTGTGTTTTTTTCCGATGTATTATTATAACGATCTTTTCCATACGTTGGGATTTAAAATGTCGTACAAATCTATTTTAGAAACTACAACAATGGCATGATAGTAGTAATTATGGATTGATGTTTTTGTAGGATTTTGTTAATAATGGCTGAATGTTACATTAGGTGTGTTTGTCTTTTTAATGTTACTGTATGTGTATTTATATTTCAGCATTTTATTGTTAGTCAAATTTAAGTGTTGATGGAATTTTATTTGAAGTTATTTAATATAGGTTAAGGTAGGTAAATTTGTGAAAGGATATCAAGCTATTCCAGTGATAGACCTGTATTCGAGAAAGGCTTTTATTTTGAAAATGTATTTAATTATGAAATAATTTAATAAATGTTTTAAAGTAGTGCAAAGGAAAGTAAAATATAATGTGATTAATTTAGTGTATCAGTTTATTTTTAGAAAACACATTAGGCAAAAAAGATTAAAAACTTCTACGCCGACGGCTAATTTGACTATTACCCCAAGGGAGAGTTAGAGATGGACTAGATTAAAAATATTTTAGTCAAACTGTAAATGCTTTAAAATCAAGTTGGACGCCACTGTATCTAGCAAGTATTAATCAAAAATTATAATTCTAGGGCAGGTACAAAACCCTTTCTGAGTAGATAGATTTTAAAGTTTCTATTTAATTTTATGGAAGATTGAACAGACTTCTTTAATATAGAGAAAATTACCAGAATAAGAATTCTATTCCATAATAAATAATTTGCATCAATTAATAACAATGTTTAACAAATAAATAGCTTCACGTGCTTTAATTATTTTTTAAAAAATAGTTCAACAAGATTCTTTTACATAACAATCAAGTCTACTAATGAGTATCAGATCTGCCAGTCACGTACAAGAATAAAAACTGTAATTTCAAGTAATCTTAAAATAAATTTAATTTTGTTGTATCAGTAAACTTAATCTCTTCTAAATTTCTCGTGATTTAGAGTTTTAAACATAAAGTTCAAATAGCGATTTTTCTTTTAAGAAACGAAATATACGCAAGTAAAAGGAAATAAGCAATTTTGAATAGGATTTTCACTTGGATGCTGGACCTTACAGACTGAAACGATAGGGGTTTTCACGGCGAAGAACTTAACCATTTGCAGGAAAGGGGTTTGCGGAACAAATCCGTTAAAGATTCGGCAAAATGAACTCATACTTAACCACGACCTAGAGTTGATTTTTCTTTTATTTTATTTTTTTGTCATACTTGCGCACGTGGATTGTGTTCTACAAGTGACGAGAGCTTTATCGGATATAAATGTGATTTCAAGCAGATTTTCATCAGACAAAGCCGCAACCAAATACATCTTAACCACAGATTTTACTACAGGAACAGAAAATCTATTCAAACTAAGAAAAACCTATTATAATCTACTAAAACTATACATATTCGTAATAGTAGATATTAACTATAAAAACTTCACGTTTCTAGCTTGGTATACAACTCCAGCACTGATTTCGTTTCAATAATAAAACTAATTATAATTTTCACAATCATTTACCTAAATATTTATGATTTACATCAAGTATCGGAGTTATAGTTAAAAGCATGTTATATATATATATATATATATATATATATATGTGATTATGAATCATAACAAAGTTATATTACGATAAAGGTTTTACTTCATAAATTCAACAAAATGCGACAAAAATCCAATTTATTTAGACATTCATTTTATAAGAACATATTTGCAAAGTACACTGTATGACTATAATAATTACGTTTGACGTATAAACGAGTGGGTATTAAAAAAATTTTATTCATAATTTATAATAAAAGGATTGTGTTTGATCTAAATTTACGTTAAAATGCATATAAATACTCTCAATTGTATGTGATAATGGGAAACACACGAATAAATATTCTAATAGAATTATCATTTACAATTTAATAATAGGGGGACATGCCTCTAACTGAAAAGCATATTAATTCAAGTAAAGTAGGATTTAAACCATTAGATTAAGAGTGCATCTGAGAGTAAAATGACGTAAGAAGCGTATGTTCATATCAAAAAGTATAGGAAAAAGACGAGTAGGTTCTAGATTGAAGGCAAATACACGATATTAGTTACGCCAGAGTAAGCTCGCTATATTTAAAGTCAGTGCGGACAGCTCTGAAGATCAGTGTTAATTGAAACACCGACGCGATACCATACTGCCGTTGATAGCATAGAAATTTACGTTATTGAATTCGTGCATAAAATGTACAAAATTTGGCATTCCATAATTATTTAAAAATGCATTGAAATGTGTATTTAGAAACAAATTAAAACTATCGTAAGATAGAGATTTCTTAATAATTTGGAGATTAGATGGAAGATTAATGAACATATATGAATTAAATGGTTTAGTATTTGATGAAGTAGATCAATTTGCAGGAAAAGTGGACGTCTTAAATCAATTTAACAGATGATGAAGCATTTAAATTTAAGGAATGGTAGTTACTATGTTTTGAAAGAGCTAACGCTGATGAATGAAAGCCAACAACGAGAAGACCCATAACGGTGAAATCAAAAATATCTTTTCTAAATTGAGACCAATTTTTTTAGATTAAGTATTTAAGTTTTATAATAAGATTTTGTGTGCAAGTCAATTTAGTGTAAATTTATTTTAAAGGTTCCTGGTAAATCTACCCCTCACAGGATTTACATTGCGTAAGGTTAAATAAACTTACTGAATTCAGTTACGTTTAGCACGATTTTTAAGGGAAATGATATTAAATTAGATGACTTCTAAAGGTAATTGTGGGTACACAGTAATTATGAAGAAGAATTATAAAGTTATTAATGACAAATTATCATATGTATAAGATTTGTTTATTAGAGTTTAATATAGAAAATGACTTAGAATATGTGTTATCAGAAAGTTATTTCGAATATTTGTTAAAATGCTAAATATATTGAGTACAGACGCATAAAAGACCAATTGAAGGAGCTTTCGATCTTAATGACGAAGTAGTAGAGTTTCTAGAAAAAAATAACGATATTTAAGGTATTGCGGTCTTTTTAAAAGAGCTTCATCCAAAAATTACTCAATTGCAGAAGTGCGTAATTATTCTAAAACATTTCGTTTGAAAACGAGCGGTTTCCAAAGATTATAAAGCTCAATTTATGCCAGAGAGCGTATAATATTTAATTGCGTTTTCCTCATAATACCAAACACGTTGGTGTTTAGATGTATTCATTTAAAATTTCAATCGATATTCAAAGAAAAGGGAATGTGCATTTTAATTAACAACGTGTGAATTGAACTTCTACAAGAATCCAGTAATAGCGTGAAAGGAATGTAAAAATCAAATTAATGCAACCGTAAATCTTAAATACTGAATACGCATAGGTAAATAGTGCTAATTAGGAGCTTTAGGATATTAGTACATTAGTGTTATCGATATTTACGTAAAGAGACCAGTCTATTTCTAACAACCAATCCCAAGATAGAAACAACAACTACATTTCGCTAGATTCTTCTAGAAGTCGAGGCAACACGGAGGCTTGCTTATATAACCCAATCAAGGATGAGGATTGTTGTTCAGTACTCATAAAAACGCCACGATGTCGTCGAATTAGTGATAATATATCAGGTAGTAAAATAGTACAATTTAGTATTTGAAGTTATTTCAATTAAATAACGAAAGAAAATGGTTTTAAGTATATAGAAGCAGAGAGATTAAATGGAAATACGTATAATGAACAAATAATGATTAGCTACTGTAAGATCATGCTATAATTTGAATATAAGTGTATATGGATTTGTAATGCAATGGTATTTAATGGAAAAACTTTAACAATTTGAACGACGTGGACATGGATCGATGACTACTGGCCAAAGCAGAGGCAACAACAATGAACTGCCTAATTTACACGTTAAATTATAAATTACAATGTTTTAAAATTTAAAATTTCTACTTATTAGTTAAATTTCATGATAAGAGTATTTTGTATGCTAGTATTTGAAATTAGATTAGAGTATGTACAAGTTGATAATTCGATTTAAAACTAAGTAGCAAGCTGTCGGTGGATTTTGCCATTATATAAAAGATTTTTATTACACTCAACTGATCAGATACTTTTAAAATTCGATTTTAAAGGGATAGACGTTGAATTATGTACCTTATCTTGACAAATTTTGTACCTAATATGATTTAATTAAGGAGCTAATGAATGAATGAAATTAAAACTAGAGTGTGTTCATTATAAGTGAGTTATTAGTTGGAAGTTATATTTTTGTTAGTTTAAAGATATGGCTTGTAAGGCAAAGCCACTGTGGCAAATATTGGACTCTACCTTTAGATTTTAATATTTGTATAAAAATATTTTTTGATGTTTTATATAAGATATTGCTTGTTAGAGAAAAGTTGTTGTTGATGTAGTAATTGTCATTTGAAAGATTGTCTATTAAATAATTTTTCGTGTCACTATACGTTTGATGTCTGATTCTAGTATTTAGAATAATCTACAAACCACATCACTATATATATTACACAAGAAAAGTTAGTTGATAAATACTAAGGTTTGATGTTAATAAGATGAAATAATAACTTAGACTTTTATGCAAAGCCAAATGATCATTTCAAATCGAGCTAATAACTGAAAAATGGAAAATATAAAATCCCAGACAGGATTCGATCCTATATCTTCAGCTTTCGCGGTTGATGTATTTACCAATTACACTGCCGGGGCTGGTGATTATAATCGAAAAATTTTACATATCTAAATTATGTATGTAACCATACATCAACCTATCTTTCAGTTACGTTTGGCATTTTTGTCAATCATATCTGACAGTAACAAACTGTTAAATATACATATTAGGTAATTAATGGCACAAGGCAAGTTGATTAATGCCAAGGTATTAATGTTAATAAGATGAAGTAATATCTTGAACTGTGCAAAGCCTAAATGATCATTTCAAGAGTCGAGCTAGTAATTGTAAGATGTAAACCGTAAGGTCCCAAACAGAATTCAAACCTGTTTGTTCAGCTATCGCGACTGATGTATTTATCAATTATACTATCGGTGATGATAAGTGGAAAATATTGAAAATCTAAATCATATGTGTAACCATACATCAACCTAACTTTCAATTACATTTCGACATTTTTGTCTATCATATCGACAAATTTTTTACTATGTTAGCTATAGACATGACGCGACGTTCAAAATTACGACTGTAAGCCAACTATTAAATATACATATAATTGTACGAGTCAAGTTGATTAGTATTAAGGCATTAATAAGAGTTTAAGTTATTATTTCATCTTAGTAACCTTAATACGTTAATATAATTGGCTTACAGCTGTTATTTTGAGTGTTGCTTCCTGTCTATATCTTCCTGTATGTTTGTTGCGGTTTGTTTAGTATCGTCTTAATCTTCTTTTGGAATTAAACCACTCATAGTTTTTATTATTTTGACAACGATCCTAGGTCATGGATCGAAACGTAAATAAAGATGATTTTAAAAACTATGAGTGGTTTAATTCCCAAAGAAGATTAAAAAGAATACTGTCTATATCTGACACAGCCAAAAACTTGACACTGTTAGATATGGTTGACAAAAATGCAAACGTAATTGGAAATTAGGTTGATGTATGGATACATGCATGATTTAAACATGTAAAATTTTCCAATTATTATTAGCAGTCTCGGTAGTGTAATTGGTAAATAAATCAACCCCGAAACCTGAAGATACAGACTAGAATCCTGTCTGGGACCTAGTATTTTCCACCTTTTAATTACTAGCTGGATTTGAAATAACCATTTAGGCATTTCGTAAAAGTCTAAGTTATTATTTCATCCTATAAACTAATATATATCGATGTGATTAGAGGTCAACAAAAGGTCATCTAGCATCACCTCGTAGTCATACAACGCAGAAAACTCGAACAAATTAGTTTTATCAACATTTTTGTTATAAAGTGCTAAATTTTACGCATAAATTACGCGTTCAAGTGTTCTATTAAGAAGTGACGTTATAGTGGAAAAGCGCTTTGACTTTAATTTATGTAAATCGCGTGAATAATATTTAATTGAATTTTCTTAACGCCAAACATACTTGGTATGTCAGTGAAAGCGTATTCATTTAAAATATATCGCTCGATATTCAAGGAAAAAGTTACTAGTGTATTTCAATTGAAAATATGGTATTTTGCAAGTATTGAAGAACGTGTTCAATGACCTTCTACAATAATCAACTGCCAAAATGGAACATAAGGATAAACGACATTTGTCCAATTACGATGAGTTAAGCGATGAACCCTTAAAGATAAGATTACGACGAGGTAAATAGTATTAATTATGTCATAGTTCGAGGCTGTTAGAAAAAGACATACTACAAATGCTGCATTATGTCTTCGAAAAACAGCCGATGAATAACGACTAGAGTTAATGGGATATTTTTAGACGCTTACGTAAAACGAAGCACCACCTTTAGAACCAATCCGAACATAGAAACGACAACTAGACTTGGCTAGAGGGATCTAGATGCTTACGTCACACGGAGACCTGCTTATATATTCGAATAGAAAATAAATACGTGGGCCAGTCTTCATTTCAATGTCTCAATGATAAATTATATGATACATTGGTAGTTCAAAGTCGATCTAACATGTAGTAACGGAAATTATGTATTGTAATAGCGACAGAAAAGTGTTTCAAATGTTCAGAAGTAAGTAAGTAAGTAAGTAAGATTAATAAATAATAATTGACTACTGCAGTATAAAGTTTTTAATTTGAAGAATAACATATATGGAATTGGAATGGTAATTTTGGTATTTAATGGTATTTTAAAACGATTTTGGAACATGAATGGACGGTTAAGCACTGGACTAAGGCCAAAACTCTTATAAAAATAACAAAAGTGTATTTAATTATACAAATCGAACTGATAAAAATGAATAGAAAGCGATTCTGGGAGTATTGAGTTAACTTCTTTTTAATTTATCCGATTTGAGGTTAACAGAAATTCGCTCAAATAGTTATTCATAGCGACGCTTTATTAAAAACAAATTAATTAATTTCTGAAAGTTTAACCTTACACAAAACAAATCTTTATGGGAGGTTAGTCTATATTGTTTATATAAAAGCAAAGACCCAAAACAAAACGTAAACTGGAATATTAGAGAAATATGTATAAAATTAATAAGGTGGAAATTATAGTACTATTGTGCAACGGGACTGAAGATTAATCTAAAACAGAAACAAAGTTATATCTTTTTTTACTTATCGTACTACGTAAATAAAAATACCAAAAAAATGATGCAACACATCTTTCAGTCTGAGCTTGTATTAGGTTTAAATAAATTTGGTTAAGTAGCCTTTCATTGCCTGCCGGACGCAGTTCAGACAACCAAATCTTTCTTTCTAACAACATCTATTACATGTTTCGTTGTTTGTGCAGAAGCAATTTCTCTTTCTAATGATACAAAATGGCGTATAGCTAAACGATATATAATAAAAATTAAAGGAAAGTCGGGTCACGTGTGTACGATTGAAATGATGATATCAAAATATGCAAGAGGTATCTCTAAATATTTGTGGAACTCAGTATTACGAGGAACGCTATTTATGTATTGAGAATAGAGGGAATAAACAAATGAATTTGATAAAAATACTTTTATTGCTTTTCAAAATAATCGCCTTTAAGATCTATACACTTTTGCATGCGATTGAACCACTCTTCAAAGCACTTTGTCCAGTCAGAAAATGGTAGCTTTAAAACATGCGCTTTGAAGGTTTCAACCGCTTCTTCAGGCGATGAAAATCGTTGTCCACACAGTTTATCTTTAATTACAGGAAACAAGAAGAAGTCATTGGGTGCCAAGTCGGGACTGTAAGGCGGATGACCCATCAATTCGACCTTTTGTGTGTTCAAATATTCGCTTGTCGCATGTGATGTGTGTATGAGCTCACATTGTCATGATGCAAAATGATTCGTCGTTTTGAGTTGGTTTCTCTCAATTTACCGAAAACTTCAGGCAAATAAATGGTCGTATACCACGCTGAACTAACTGTCCTTTGATTTTCGAGAGCCACACTTTCCACGGGACCGGTTTTCGTAAAGAAAAACGCTATCATTTACTTTTTAACGCTTTGAGAATGAACAACTTTTGTTAGCTTTGCTTCACATTGAAACACCCAAACAGCCAATTGGCCTTTTTTTTGAGGTTTATACGCAGAAATCCAATACTCGTCACCTGTGACGATGTTGTATACCACTTTGGATGCACCACAGTTGTATTTTGAAATCATTTTACGGCACCAATCAACACGAGCATTTTTTTGAGCATCTGTCAACAAATGTGGAATCCAACGCACACACAGTTTCCGTACACACAAATGTTCGTGCAAAATCTTATGTATGCTGGTCATACTAATGCTTAAAAATCTCTCGATTTCTGGATATGTCACATGACAATCTTCTTCAGTTAGTTTTTGCACAGCATCGATATTTTCCGGCACAACGACCGATTTTGAACGACCTTCTTAACTTCGTCCGTGAGCGAACTACATCCACGTTTGAATTCGGTATACCAGCGATATACAGTGGCTGTGGATGGCGCTTCATCGCCAAAAGTTGAATTTAGTTGATTGAGTCATTGTTCTTCAGTTAGACCACGTCGAAAGTCATAATAAATCATAGCTCAAAAATTTTCGCGAGTTTATTCCATACTTTACGATGGCAATTTCAGATATTTCCTGGCAATACCAGTGTTGCCAGTTCTCAATACATAAATAGTGTCCCTCTTACAGAGATGCAGAATATAGACAAAGGAGAAGGTATAGGAAAGTGATGGACAATAGAAAAAGGTTATGCTGCTTATGATACCATCAAGACAATATTACTCATAGTAAAGCAATAGAATGGTTGAGGATGAAAGAGAAACAGAAAATAGTAAGGAACATGGGCCTAGAGATATTGGAATATTTTATTATGAATATAGCGCTAATGCAGAACACATAGTAGGCTAGGTAGGAACATATCTAGATTAGGATATAAATGCGCGCACATAGCAAGTATGCGGATGAAGCATCTTATAAAAAATACGTAGGGAAACTGGAATAGAAGGCGATCGAGGTAAACAACCATCTGTCCCTACTGCACAAACAATATCGAATTGTATTTTGTAATATTTTGAATGTATGGCTTTAGTACTCAGTTTGCAACTTTTTTAAAATCAATGCCTTGTTATGTCAGCCAATCATTTTTAACGCACTAAACATAATGACATCAATGCATCGAAGTTATTTATTCAAGGGTTATTTTTAGCTAAATTAAATAAATGTGTTTAACATTTGTTGCACAAACAAATAGTATAAGTTTTATTTCATATACAGTCCCATCATCTATAAATGAAGGTCCTTTAATTCGAAGGGCTTCAAAATTGCTTTTGATAGGGTGCAATACCACATCTACTGCGACGTTTTATTCAATACTACCAAAACCTTTAATCAGACTAACAATTGGGTTTATTTCAATTAAGAAAACGTTTTCCAACCAAAATAGCGCAATGGCGTTGCAATCTTGAACGGTAATGAGGGACAAGTCGAAGTCTATCTGTACTCTGTCTCTAATTAAACCGGTGAAATGATGTTAGAATGTATAATGAAGCTGTTCCAGTCTTGTCCGAGGGAGAATCGCTTTCTAACACCAAACGAAGCCGATTAACCCTAGGGATTCTTAGGGGACCGAAATGAGTAGACTCTCTTAATGACGATCTCACCTACTCTTACATATTGGCTTCATTAATTTTATTTCATGTTGAAATTGAGCCTGTACATAGCATAGCCGTTATTAATGATCATTTCAGGGTATGTTGTTATATGTTTAGTATAAAGGTGCTTTTCGGACATTAAATTTTAAGACAAGTATTTATGGTTACTATTGAACAATTTCAAAAATTAATTATGCTGAGACGTTGATGGAACGTATTAAATTTTGCTCATGTTTGTTATCCATTATATTAGCTATCGTAAAGTATTATGATTATTGCAATGCTATCAGGGGATCTTTCATTCATTCATTGGATTTGTATATTATTATTTTATATTGATCGTCATTGAAAAACATGCTGAATGCTTTTAAATTTACTACTTTAAATAACTGCGCATTCTTGGGGAGTATATTATGAGACTTGCAAAACTGCAAAGCCCATTCGCTTTTAATTTAGGATGATGACAAATGTAGAAACGAAGTATTTACAACTGTATGCAGATGAATATTTAGAATTGCCTTTGAAAAATACTGTCATTTATCACAATAAAGGTTGCCAATTCTGAACGGTGTTGCCACAAATTCCTCTTGCAAATGAGAATATTTGTATATCTTTCGTTGAATAGGTACATTAGAATTTAAATTAACATTGACAATGTAGCATTTTACCCAGTGTGGCGTCATCCTTCTTTTGTTTTTACAACTATCCTGCAGTAGCTGGATGCGACGCTCTCAGCGTCGTTATAGTGCCTTATAACTCCTGAGAGTTTTTTGGCATGTTGATGTTGTTCCTGTTGTTCTGGTGTTGATTGGTGGTTGAACTTGATTAATATGTTGGTCTGGATTCCACGAGGCCTGCTCCTGGAATCCTCTTGTTTTGATGCAGTGAGCAGTTTCCCGGATCTTCCCCTTGGTGGCTCTCCAACTACACGATATCCGAATCCTGGGTCCACTGGCCTGTGGTTTTCGACCGACAGGATGGCTATTCGCCACAGGCCGCTCCATCGTCAGGTAGCTCGTCTAACAGGACAGACGGATGTGCATCCCCAACGACTTCACTTGTGTACCCATTCCTCGGCGCCCCGCATAACTGGAAAACTCCTCAAGTCGCCACCGTTCCGCTACTCACCTTTGATCGCCCGGAGGCGATGGTAGATAGCTGTTGCTGCTTCGAAATCTAGGCAGCAACTTGTTTACAACTATACTCTATACGTTATAAATATGGCATGACGTCACAATTTAAATAAATGCAGTTTTATCGTTGTTTACGTATTTTATGTATCCTCAATGATTAAACTTCTAATTTTTTTTAGACTACATATGCGCTTGCAGTAAAATAATATCAAATTTCAAAATGTCAGTATGGTATTGCTTGGCTAACCTATGATAGCATTATATCCTACGATCTTTGATTATAATTATTATTATTATTATTATTATCAAGAATTAGCATTTTACGGATAGTTTTAAAATACTGTAGCGAATTCTCTAATTGTCCTTTGACTTTTGTTTTCAATAAATACAATTATTATTCTCACAATCACAAATATTTACAATATTGTATACATTAACACTAGCCTGATCACTTATGTAGGCACTAATATAATCTTCTTAGTAGGACGAATTAAACACTATCATAGCACTAATATTACT
Organism: Platerodrilus igneus; assembly: GCA_036346225.1. Taxonomy (NCBI): domain Eukaryota; kingdom Metazoa; phylum Arthropoda; class Insecta; order Coleoptera; family Lycidae; genus Platerodrilus; species Platerodrilus igneus. The sequence continues at coordinate 1,597,559 of JARFIW010001297.1, read as the reverse complement.
GGTGGTTTATTTGACTAACACATTTATATCACATAGCGAATTTATCTTTATATTAATTTATGTATATCAAACGGTTATTAGGACGGAATTCAAAATACTAACTATCGCAACATGTAACGTTCAAATTAACGTCCTTTATATTTTAAATATTCAATTGTATTAGCCTTATGTTTTATAACGCTTGGTATAGTATTAGAAATCTCCTGTTATTTAACCCGTAACTGCTGTGAAGCAATTTTAAGTACGCACACACTGTTCACCGGTCAAATTGACCGGCACGAATCATGTTTTATCTATATTACGTATACCTTAAAGGGTGATACGTTTCACTAATTACATTATTAGACTCTCCCCTATAATATTTGTTTCAATAAACCCCTTTCCCCCTCCATTCCTAAAATAAATTTATAAAAAAACAACCCAGCAAAATTGAAGCATTTATTCAAATTAACATAATCATAGTACATTCATAAAATAAAAAATAAACACATAATATAGAAAAATGATATACCTAACAGAAAAATTTAAACACATTCCTTGCAAATATGCCTGGAACATTGTGAGCACACAGGTTTTTTACACGTTATGCAACCATGCGATGCTTTTCTTTCTTTTTAAGCAGGACACAAATAACAAGTCTTACGCTTCGGCCATTTTCCTGTTTCAGTCTGTAATCCATCCGCTGCAGATACGAGTATATCAATTTTTAAAATTCGTTTAATAATAAATCGGATTTCTGGTGCTGTATGGGGATTCATCAAACGACGTTCCATTTCTGGTTTTACTAATTCGAGTGCCAATTGTTTTATGAAATCAATTCGTTTCAGTGCCAAATTATTTTTACATGCACTGTAAAGTATGAATGCATTGATACTACTTATATCCAATATTCTGAAAAATATGGCCATAGGCCATCCTCTTGTTCTTCGTCCAGAACAATAAATCGCGCATTTCTCATCCAGGGCATCAACTCCAGCCTTAGTCGAATTGTAATACATAATAATTTCTGGTTTATTTGTAACGGGGTCAGTAACTTTTGAATGATGCATAGAACTTACTAACAAAGCTACTTTACCTTTCTTTGGAACATATGAAACCAAAGCGATACCTGACGTAAAGCCATACAAAACTTGAAGCAATTGGTCTGTGTTTGCTAAGCTGAAATTCTGGTGGAATTTCTCTTTTATTCTTTTTTATGGTGCCAACATAAGTAAGACCTTTTGTCTCCAATAGGCGAACAAGGACTATTGATGTAAACCAATTATCGGCAGTTATATTGCGATTAGTCATTTGAATTGGTTTTGAAAGTCGTATTACAGATTGAGTCGGTTTAGGTAGCTCTTGTTCTTCTGGTGAAAGAGTTCGACCGTCTGATTCTTTCCCAGAATATATATAACCATTTAAAAAGTAATGAGTTTTGCTATCTGTAAGTGCCATTATTTTTATTCCATATTTACATGGTTTATTTGGCATGTACATCCGGAACTTGCATCTACCACGAAAACTTACCAGCATTTCATCGATCGTTGCACATTTTCCCACACTGTAAAGTTCCTGACAATTTTTTTAAAAAAAATTCAAATATAAAGGATATTGGTGCTGTAGGATCCAGTATTTTGCGTTCCTTTCTGCTTTGAGGATCGTCGAATCTCAAGGTACTAAGCAAAAAAAGGAAGCGACATTTACTCATAACTGCTCGAAAAATGTCCCTTCCTGAACCATCAGTTGCAAAAATTGCATTTACATCTTCATGATTTGATTTGAATGCAGCAGAAAAATAGAGCAATCCTAGAAAAGCCTTTAGTTCAATTATATCCAATACTTTTAGTTCTGGACGATTTTGTTTTTTGTATTTTTCTCTTTCTCTTTCAATTCGAGTATTAGTCCAACGCAAAACTTCAGATAAAATATTGTTGTCCATAAGTAAATTCCACATTTCTTCTGGAGTTGTACTCTCTAGTCTAGCATGTCCTCGTAAACCAGGCCGCTGAGATATAATGTTGCGTTTTTGAGTTTTCCTTTTCGGCTTACTTGGTTCAGCAGTCCAAGAAAATTTAATTTTTCCAAAATATTGTTTTCTGTTGGCTGCAGTTACATTTTCATTACTAGTTTCGCTGGCTTCGTCGCTATGCTCATTTTCATTCTCTTTTCCGATGTCTTTGTTATCACTTTCACTGTCTTCTTCAATCGAATCGGAGTCATGCTCACTTTCTATGACAAATTCGCAGTCAGATTCTAAGTCACTTTCTAATTCGTCATTATCCGGTAAAGTGTCGTCGTCTCTTCAAACCATTTCATAACCGTCTCTTCATAGTCTTTGTCGGTTATCTTTACTCGCCTAGATGTACCGGGGCGTGATTCCATAATAAAACAACCTAAAATAAAATAACAAAATAAAATAATAACAAGTTGAAAATGCAAGGCATTGTCGCAACGAACTTCCAAATGTAGACTTACTTTAAAACAATTTAAAGAAATTAAAATTATTATGTTGTAATAATTATAAGAGTAGACCATTTTCAGGCAACCCACCACCACATTTGCACCAGCATCCACATTTGCACCCACATCTGGACCAAAAAGTTTTCTTCGACTAACCATTTTTCATCTTTCGAGATAAATATATCTTAAATTTTTCATCTTTCGAGATAAATGAGCATCAACATTTCCACACACGAGATAAACCTATTTTTAAGATTTTTTTACCGCTAACATTCTGGACCAAATAGTTTTCTTCGACTAGCCATTTTTTTTATCTTTCGAGATAAACCTATCTTGTTTGGTATCAATTAATATTAGATTTTCTCAGCTACCCGAATCTTTTTATTTCTAATTTTCAGATCTCCGCGGCTAGCTCTTTTCAACGTCTTAAAACCGGTTGTAGAAATTGTTTTGTGAACCTTAGAATTTTGGTGTTGAAAATAAAAACTAAACATATTAAATAAAATTTATTGATAAAATAGCCGCCACTGAACACCTTATCCATCTAACGTATTGATTTTTTAAATAATATTAACAAAGACGCTAGTTCGCAGGATCTGATATTTGTGTAAACAAGGATGAACTCCATTCAATGGCACATCAACTACTTATTTTCTATTTAGGAATATACGCTAGAAACTTGCATGCTTTTAATTAATTAAAAGCAGAAAGTTTTGTCCGAAACGCTACTGTAAAATATATAGAGCAAATAAATTATTCCCTGAATGTGTTTTCAATTGTAATAACTGACTATACAATCATTTATGAATTTTAAATTACACTTTATTTAACTAATTTACTTTAAACAAGAAATTACCGCATCCAAAAATTCCAATGCATGCTTAACAATAATGTAGAAATGGCAAGGTCGACTTTTAGTGTAAGGATCGCTTGGTTAATAATTAAGAAAGCGCATTTTGCTGGTATGAAATCTATGGAATTTCTCCTGTAATGAAAGAAGAATGCATTCGTAATTGAAAATGCGTGCTACAACTTTCGCTAGATACCAGTCATGTTAATTAGAAATTTTGTGTATGACATCATTAACTACCTAAATTTCAGAATTAACAAATGTAATAAACCAGATTAAGTACTGTTCAATAATAATTAGAGTGAAAGTAAATGGGTCTTATTACCTAAATCATCTTACGTGACGCGGTAGAAGCATTATAACGCAAATTCCGGAAACTTCCAATGTAGTATTAATAAATTTGTAACTCGTAATCCAACAAATATTCTAGATTTCTTAACGATCATGTGAAAAGCTGTTTATAATTTCTTTTCTTGGAGTTTCTATTAATTATGTTGAGAATATGTTTCAATGACGTATATTTGAAATCGAGATATAATTGTTTGTAGATTACCAATAACACGAGGCGCTGAAAAGTGCGTATTTACAGAAAATACAAACCTCATTTAGTAGTATAATTAACGGTTTCAAAACGTATATAACGCGGTGTCATTAGAAAAATTCTATTAGTTTCGCACGCTTTTGTGTAAAGCCCGTCGAAATTTTAAACCGTCGTTTCGCGTAGTTCTTTTTGTGGAAAGTTTTGAAGGAAGATTTAAGGTAAGTTTACATTTTTTTTATTAAAGTAGAACTGAATTTATTTGCAAACACCAATTATTATGTATTCTGTTATTGGTTCTTATTTGTATTTTAAAACATTAATTTTTCAAAGTAATGCGCTGTTTTACAGATATACTTTTCCAAATTTAAAGGTATGCTTTTGCTAGAATAAAAACAATTCTGACAAAATATTTTATTAAAATTAAATACATTAACAAAAGACCTCAATAGCAATACGTTTTCTTTAGAACAGCTTAAATTATTCAAACAATGGTTTAAACAGTGATTGTACCTATTACCGAATCTTCTTAATTCTTTGAGCCTTGGAAGTGAGAAAACACTCTCCATGTTTAAAATGTTGTTTGATAAATATTTTGACAGTAACTGTCTTTTCTGTTCGCCTTTAACATAGATAGTAGCATCGGGTGGTATGACTTCTTTCAGCAAATCACCTACATTTGTATATCCACTTGTGGACTGTCCATCCCAGCTAAGCCCATGGATTCTTTGTTTTAACCACCGAACTTGCTTTTTGAAATCATCGCTTAGGGTGTTATACTCCACAGCCATGTCCAGTATCTCATGCCATATTACATTATTCGCTACATCCAAAATGGCAATCTCCTTGCAATAGAAATCACTAGTTTTGTATTGATATCCTTGTAAATCGATTATGAAACACATGCTTCCTGCTTCAAATCACAGATGGGAATGGGGTTCTAAGCAAATCTCTCCATATATCCAGTTAAGGGACTTTACTCCCTCCTTTTATGATTTTTTCATCCAGGTAATTATCTGGATGATACTAAAGCAAGTCTGTTTTCTTAATCCAACTTTTACCACCCCCCCCAACCACGACACTAATAATTCGCGCCCGTGCTTCCGTTTCCGTAAAACTTTTTCCACTAAGTACGTGTCGGGTGCTGCTGTGAGCTGAATTTCATCTTCGTAAAAAAGCACCTAGAATTGGCCGACCTTCCAAATCTTGTAGCAGATAGGTTGTCGGTCTCGTTTGTTGTACTTTAACAATTTTGAATAGTTCTGTACTCCAGTTTGGGTGAAATCCTCGATCGAATACTGCTTTATATTTTGATATACGCACAATGTCTCCAACCTTATACAACTTCTTGTAACTTTTAGAAACGCTGTTAGCGGTGTAAAGTTTTATTCTTTCCGGATGTTCTTCTGCCTCCATAGGTGTCATGTTAATAGCCCGATGCGGCGTATTATTGTATTCTTCCATAACCTTAGGCAAAATATTCACCCATTTATGACTGCCTTGCAAGTAAAATCTTCTGTACAATTTGTTTTTGATTGTTCTAATCAACCGCTCGACCATGCTAGCTTTGATTGCGGAATACGTAGAGTAATGGTTTATCTTACATTTTTGCATAAGATTTTTAAACCAGCGGTTGTAGTACTCTTTCCCAAAATCCGTTTGTAGATTGATTTTAAGTTATTTTCTCCTTGCAGCATTTTGTCCAATATTTTTTTCATAGCATTTGTAACTTCTGATCCAGTTTTATTTTTTAAAGGTTCAGCTAAAGCATATTTTGTGAAACAGTCCACTGCTATTATAATATATCTGTACCCATTGTTCACACGCGAGTAAGGCTGCATTTCGCACAAGTCCGATTGGATAAGATCACGTTTCACATGTTTCAGATTTGTATGACGACGCTGAAAATTTTTCTTGCAGGTTTAAATAATTCCTTAACGATGATTTCTTTACTCATTTTGCTTAACACTGTTGCTAAACTAATAGGGTTATCTTTATCCAATTGCACCTTTGACATAAACTGAAGCTTTGGTTTGTAGTATTTGTTTTTATAGCTGCTGGTGACGCCTCGTAAATCGATGCTACTGCAAGACCGAGCTCCTTCTCATTTGTCTCAGAAGTTGCAGTCAAATTAATAAAAACTGTATAAACGTTTTAAAGTCAGATACAAGCTTATCCAATTTTTCATTTACATATTGTTTATTAACTGCATCAGATGGCTCAACTGGTTGAGCAAGCATTGCGATACGCTGGTTTCTTGCATTGAAGGCTTTATCTTTACGTTGTATATCATCAGAACTTTTTAGACAGTATGAAAAGGCTTGATTCACGAGCTTGATTACAGATTTCTTATTAACACAATCACTATCGTCTTTAGGATCCATTACATCAACTAGCCTTCTTTTACGAAAACTAATTGTTTCTTCTCCAGACTTGAATACTATAGTGCTTCTCTGATTAACACAATCACTATCTTCTTTCGGGTCTGATGAATTCACTAACCTTCTTTGCTGCATATCGTACCCATCACCATCCAACGTTAGCACAAATCCTCGACCTGGAGGACCGCGCCGAATATCAGCATCTTTACGCTCTGAACGTCCGAAGCGGTCGATAGGCATTTTAAAACTGTGTAATTATTTGCTGAGCTCACTGTATTATACCTTCTTCTCTCAACTCTTCTATTATGGACACCATCTCGTTAATGTTTTCCTCGCTTGTATTTCCAGCTCGGTTGGATGCGTTCAACAATCTCAACCGATCCACAAGTTCATGTACATTATTCCAGTAGACATATTGCACCGGCTTTGAATTTAAACTTTTGTAAAACCGATTAGAAAAGCCTAAACCCGATCCCTTAGACTGTTTTCTTCTCTTTGGCTGTTTTCTTTCGGGATTCCTCCGAAATTCGGTGAGATATTTTTGCACATATTTGTTAAACTTTTGTTATTTGTTGGGAATCCGCTTAAATCGTGCACCGCAAATGGGTTAAACTTTCTTCTCAAAATCGACGCAGATTTGATCATTTCCAAGTAATTCGGCAAATCTTCATGCAAATTGAAATCGCCATCTTCGGGGCTGATGTCTTTGTAAACCAGCAGGTTGTATAAACCCTTCGTACCTGGATATATCACATTATTTAATGTTATATCGCTAGTTTCCGGGTTAATTACCAATACACTTTTCCACAAACTCCATGTATCGGTTTCCGCATTATACTTTACTCCATAAATTGATTTGTCAATATTTTCGTCCTCGTCTCTAGCTAACACATCTGCATAGTAAAGATGGAACGGTTCTTCTGGAACGAGTTGTTTAATTTTCTTTATAGGTACGTCCATGTTTTCAACTTTAACCTTTGTTGTAGGTGTGGAATTTTTCGGTGATCGATTGCAACTGGGAAGCGGTTATTTCAAGGGATCAATCAATTGTTTGTGCATCTCTTTGAATTTTTGCTGAGATGTAGCGTCTCCCTTTTGTACGCTACAAACTTTTTCGTACAGCATCCTGCATAAGATGAAGACTGCGTTTATTCGCAATAAAATTGTTAACGTCCGTCATCATGAAACTTTGGATGAGAACTAGCTGTTTTGAATAATGTCAAATATTTATATACTCGTCGAAATTCTTCCGATACCGACCCCTTATCCAAATCAAAATCTTTCACAACAGTTATAAAATTATGTTTTGAGTCACCCCAACACTGTAAACACATTTCTTTAAATTTCGGATATGTCATGTCACCACTTATATGATCCGAAAAGATATGGCGAAGGTTTGTATCATCCTGTTTCCATAATGCGATTACATTGGCGTTATCTCTGAGTCTATGTTTTAAGGCACTAGCGTAAGTTTGACATAGATAGAACGAATCTATTGCTTTAAGTCGGCCGAACGAGCAAAATTGAGTGATTTTACTTTGCTCGTTTACAGGTATATCATCGAAAACCATAATTGAATCTTCTTTGGTATCTCTGGGTTCGATCAAATCATCGTAATTTTCAAACTCATGGTATCCAATTTCTTCTTTTAATGGTGTAAAAACGTTTCTTAATAATTCGTATTTCTGTTGATATAAACTTTTCGAAAATACATACACATTTTGGAATCTAAGTCCATTCTCGTGCAGGATCAGAGATATTAAAGCGTTAGTCTTCCCACAACTCGATGGTCCCGCGAAGATAGCTCGTATGTTAGACGGGAACAATGAACCATGTTTACCATCCTCTCTTGCACTAGCAATAGCAAAGTTATCATAATTCTGTATAGGTATTTTAACTTCTTGTATAGCATCACCCGTGTCTCTCACATTTTCCGACCTAGGAGCACCATTCTTCTTTTGAGGTTTACGGAGATCTAAATGCCTGCTTAACGTTCTTCTGGGTATACCATATAACCTACTTGCAGAGTTAACACTTATACCCTTTTGTATTTCACTAACTGCTGTCTCTAAAGATTCCTTGGTGTACATCTTTCAAATATAAGTTTAAACTGATTCAAATTGAAAATAATATTCCTTATATACCGGCATGGGCAGGGTGTGCACGCAGGGTGCGCATGGGCAGGTGTGCATGCGCAGTGCGCATGGGCACAGGCGTGCTTAGGTGTACACCGGAGTACGTGAGAAACTGTCTTGGATCACCAAAAATCTTATTAATATTAAAACAACATAGATTTTATACAATTTTATTAAAATATATACAAAATATTTAATTGTGAATAAATCTATTAACAATTTCCGTAAACGGATTATATTCAAACATAGAGTCATGTATAATTAAAGCATAAGCCTTCATCGACGGTTCAAAATTTCTTGAAGCTTCTAATTCCATTCTTACATCAACAGTTGCATCCTTGATGCTTTCAAATTGATGACGACAGTCGATTACAAAGACAGGTGATTCCTTAAACCTGTTGTAGTCCATTAAACATTTATTTGACGATTTGTTCGGGTAGTATTTTTCCATAAAAGATGCATAAGACAGGTACGCTGGCAAGTAGTCATTCTGCTCGAAGTCCAAATTTAATCGACCTTGAGGGAACATCTGAGAGTTTAAAAACACTTTGACATTGGTTATGCTGGCATTCGTAAAGCTTGTAGCATTTTCTTCTTTCCTGTCGTACTTCCCATTTTGCAGCGCCAGTAATATCCACCGAGCCTTCTCTGTTTCGTTCGATACTTTAATTCTCCATACTTGCGACTTTGATTGTGTTAGAGACGGTAATTCGTGTAGTTCCCATTTTCTGAATGCAACCATTATAGATGATTGATTTTGTATTTCCGAAAGCAGCGACGCCTTGGCAAAGTCACTTAATGTTATATGCGGAACCTCCCATGAAATACGTTGTATTTTGAACGTTACTGTATTTCCAATCGACTTGTAGCAATTTACATCCGACTTGGATCTGATTAAAATCAGCTCTTGAGGCATGTTAACGATAGTTTTCTTGTAATCTTCAAAAACCCAAAATGGTTTTAGCGGTATAGCACAACTAAACCGTCCATCTTGGAATATGGTATCTGGTTTCCACCCGGTATGTGTAATAGATTTTGTTTCTGATTCTTCCATGGATACTAAACCTTTAATAGTTCTTGTAATTCCAGGGATTCGACAGGCATCTATTATTTGATTATTACCCAATTTGTATTGAATTTCCTCAAACAGAAAATATGGTGCATTTCTAGTAAATTCGTAAGCTTTAGGGTCTGGTTCTGCTGCTCTAATCGGGTCTCCAGTTGTTGACGCTTCCCTTAATGTTTCCGTAGGCTTATAGGTACCCTTTATAAATATAAAACTTTCATGAGGGTATGTGATGTTATCACTGCTCTGGATTTCAATTGAAATCGATCGTTGTTTTCTGCATTCAATGTAAAGGAAGATATGTATAATAATCTTCTTTATTATGGTCTCGTCTAATTTATAACCTCCAAACACATCCAATTTGGGTACGTCCTCATATTTAAGCCTTCCAAGTTTAACGTTTTCATCACCGTGGAGATCTAAGCTGCGTTTACTTCTGCCCCCCATCATTTATAACTTTTAATCCCAAAGATTTTAGAAACGTATTTCTTCTGCTGTAAGTCTCTCGACAACTTGACGCTTTGACGCCGTATTCACTTCTAATCGTCTGGGGGTGTTGTAGCGTGGTTTATATACAAAATCGATGGGCATTTTTCAGCTGCTTTTTATTTCCAGTCTCACACAGGTGTATGTTTCCGGGGAAAAGTTTACCAATTCACCCAAATGATCGACTAGTCTGATTGTAATATTATCAATTTCTGTTACGCTCAGCGGATAATATATGACGTGGTTAGGTTCCTTTTCCAGATTATACCCGGGTGGTACAGATAGACTGAATTCGAATATGCTGTGCGTAAGAAAATTGTTTCTGAACGATCCGCTGGTGATATTGGTTTCCACAAAATGTTTGAGACCGATATTATGTTCACTTGCTGATTAGCGATATGTACGGTATCTGCAGCCAATTTGCGGTTGGTAAACCCCAAGATGCTTCCAATATTGTTTTTACGGTTTGCCCCAAAATCAATCGGTATACTGCTTCGTATAGAACACTTTAATGTATTATTGTTGGCACTCAGTTTAAAATATTTTTCAATGTTCTCGTTGATGTCCGGCTTCTGACTGAACCATTTTTGAAGACGTCCTGTATATATGCATTTATTTCTTCTAATTCGTATGATCCAGGTTCAATGGTTATTCTGCGATGCTCTGGATCGTTAAAGTACAAGATGTTGTTTCCTGGATGTATGTTTTGCACAGTGTTACAAGTGTACAGTCCCACTAGACCCAAAGCATATTCACCGTCCTGTTTCAATTTAATTGGTGGGTAAATGGATCCTGTCGATATGACATTACCATACCCGAACACGCTCACTGTTTTAGCCATTGTCACTAAGAAACTTTAACACTAAATGTCCACAATTGTATGTGTTGTAAGTCTGCTCCGGTACACTGTTGTAGTAAATTTTACAACCTCGAAAATATCTCTTTACTTCTTCCGGTGGTCTCAAGTCTCCAAACGAATCGTAGTAATACACACTATTTCCACGTTTTCGGTACCCACCCAATGTGTACCCGAACCTTTGGTGGTATCCAAATTAATCACACCCGATTCGTTGACATGCGGTCTAATCTTCTGTAACTGATCTCTAGAAAAGACACCGCGAAAATGAGGAATGTTAGATGCGTGTTTCCTTATATCTACATCGGTGAGAGCTCTTCGAGGTAACTTGCTTAGTTTTTGATACTTTTTACAAATGCCACGCCCCTGTTTGTACGGTTTCAAGAATAATGCTGTGCCTTTTTGTATGGTTTTAGAAACATTCCATTTCCTTTTTCCCAACGGTAATGGCCTTCCATAGATCTGTTGTGTCGTTCGCTCTCCTTAAGCTGTTCGTTGGCTGTCTTGACATCATTTACTGCTTTAGCTATCCCCGCAGCACCACCTGTTAGTGCTCCTAGGGCACTTAGTCCAGCGAATATCGGAATCAATGGCAGAAAACCTCCTTTCTGTGGAACGGGTATAATACGTGGGACTTTAATTTTGTTTCTCCCACCGGCTCCTTTTATGATTTTTTACCAATTAGAATACCAACATCTAACAGCTTTTTCAAGTTGTCGGAACCAACTCGGTCTATTGCGGATCGTATTTTCTTCAAAATCCACCTTTAAAACTTATTTTCTTCTTTAAACCCATACCCATTTTCTCTTCGCTTTCATAGCGTTTGTCACAAACCAAGCTGCGGCTTTTCCCCAAACTTTGCGTTTTTAGACTTAACTCTCCCCAGGCTTCTTCTTCTAAAATTTTATCTGCTCGGTGTCTGGCTGGAAGATCGTCGGGGTACTTGGATATGCAATGTCGTGGTCTTTACACAATTTATCTAATTCGTTTATTCCAGGATCACCTCTTGCTAAGCGTTCATCCAACTTTGTACCAGGACCGCAGTACTGATAACCTGGAATATGCAGCTCAAACGGTAACCTGTTTATAGCGCTGTTGATTAAACCCTCTCCAGAACAGATAATCATGTGTTTACTCAAAAAAATCTCAAACTATACTAAATAAATAAACAACAACGAGTCTATTTATACTTTTTCAAAAAATTTACAATATATTTACAATAACAATACATTTACATCCATGTCTCTTGGGCTGTCTTTTATAAAATACTCTTTCTAGTTATCACCATAACCAGAATCTTCAGATTCCGACAAATTTAAACGTCTAAACATTTCCACTAATGTTCTTGTACGTATCACGTCTTGCACAAATATATCCGGAAAACATATAACCAGCTCCAATGCATTTAGTGCGCTCTGATTCAATTCGTTGTAGAATAAAATATTGCCAATTCGAACTTCGCCTTCAATCAAGATTTTAATTCGTTTCTCTCCTTCAGTCATAGTATTAAACCCATCGCAATCATTTAAATTAGAATTAGCAACAAACCCTACTAATTCGCTGTATAATGCTGGGAAGTCACGACTTTCCAACTGTTTAAGTTGATACTCAAACAACTCTCGCATATGGAATATTTTACGGCACTCCAATTCATTTATAACTATCGAGCTATCACCCATTATTATTTTTAACTGGAACGTTTCGTTCTCGGTTGATTCAGACACTGGTGACAGAGTGATAAAGAACGGACCTCCTAGTTGTATGTGTAGATCTTCCGTTTCGGTGCACCATTTAATCGAGTGTTTAGCACGTCACGAGAAAATACGTTGATTTGAAATTCCACTTGAAAATTTGTAAATGCTAACCAATTTTCGTATGTCAATTCCAGAACATGGTTGCCACAATATTTCTTGCTACACACCAATCGTAATACGGGTTTTATTCTCTGGTTTATAACAAACCCAATTTCCACATTATGAGGGTGTTCACTCAATTCACTTAAACTATACGTAAACTTATTAATCAGATTTTCGGTATACGAAACTTGTGCATCATTAACATCTACAGACTCCATTGCTTTGCACTGATTTCACTGAGATGACTGAGAAGGAATCCTATGCAGCTCCTCCTTTTAAATGTTTCAGAATTGTTAGTTGCGCATGCGTAAATTGTACTCGGATGACTTAGAATGATAAATATTCGAATAATATTAACATTTTTATTTATAAATTTACCATAAAATACACATACAAAACTTTTACAATTATAATTTTTTTATAGCTCAAAAGCATTCCATAAAGTCTCTCAATAAATTTAATTCTTCAAATTTATCCAATAATTCATGGAATTTATTTGATTCCGGTCGAATTGATCACAAACAGTCCATGCTTGTTGCAACTTTATCCACCTGGAGTCGTCATAACATGATCCGATATCATCACCATAAATATAACCACGTTCGATATTAATCCTAGCATCACTCAAACTCCGCCGAAACATTACTATACCGTCTTTAATGGATATCATTGTATCTACTTTTATGCTGTATTTTGTACTGAACATAGAGGAATCGTGCTCGTATTTTATACGATTTGAGCTGTCCTTGTTACCGAAATCACCCAAACTTTCTAAGGTTTATTGTGAAAGGTGACCTTTGCCTTCTTCATTAATGTTTTCTTTTAAAAATTCCAGGCTCGAAATGTCTGTAAACAATTAGAGTAGAAGTGAAAGTTAAAGTGATATATCCTATAATTATAGTTGTAGTGCGTAAGCAAGAAGCAAATTAATTTTTACCGACGTGATTAGACTAGTTTGGAATGTTACTCAAGGTTAAACGACGCTGGGTTTCTCCTAATTTAAAAGTAAACTAGCTAATTGATTTTCACCGACGTTAATAGACTAGTTTGGAATGTTACTCAAGGTTAAACGACGCTGGGTTTTTAAAAGTAAACTACCTAATTATTATACGATCTTAATTATGATGTGTATAAAAGCATGGTACGAGGCAATATAATTCAGTTTCTGTTTAGTCTTTGACTAGTTACAACGGTTAAAAGTCTTTGACCAGTTTTAATTTCTTTATAGAAAATGGCATCATTCGTGTGCAACGTCTGTGGGGTTGTCTTCTCGAGAACCAATAGCTTGAAGAGGCACCAGCTCCAACAACATGGATCGGTGCCTGAAACGAAAAAGGGGTTGTTCGCCTGCGATGCATGCCCGGCATCCTTCTCACGGAAGGATAGCCTAAAACGGCACAAGGATACCAAGCATGGTGTAATGGTACCAGTTGCCGGACCATCTGGGATCAAACGACCTGCCGCACCAACAGTTGAGGGACCTGCCTCCAAGAAGTCGCGGAGATGCGTGGAGTGTGATGTGGACGTCATCAACTTGGCAGCCCACCAGCGATCTAACACTCACAAGACTAATGCTAGTCGTGTCCTGGATGGCGGTGTGGAAGTAGTAGCGACTGCATTTAAAACAAGAGTAGCTACATACAGAATTAGTAATGTCGATTCTACAAGTATGTATTTTTTTTTTTTATAAGTATTTTGTGTTTGCTTAGTTTGTATTTTTAGGTCTATTGGATTTTCTACGCGAGCAGAAGGAGAGGTTCATAGCCTTAGTCGGGGAACAGCTGGCTATACACACCTCCCTCAAGGTGAACTTGGAGGTGTTTGGTGGCTACACCAAGATGGCTGCAGTAGAGGGTGTTGAAGATGTTAAATCCTTCAACACCCGAAATGTTGTGGTCACCTCCTCCAGTAACCTGGGAGCGGTCTACAACACCTTTGTGGAAAGAATGTCGGCTAAGTCGGACGAGTTCCAAGAACGAGATTCTGGTTAGTTTCTACAATTATTAATTTTTTCTAATTTTTAATTTTAGGATGGACTCTGAAACAGGTGTTGTACTTGGAGGTAAATGTTAACAAGTACCAACCAATGCGGGGTTCATCTTATATCGAGCTTCCCAAATGGATTCAGGATAAGGGAGCCGTCGTTAACATCCAAAATAACGATGATGCATGTTTTGCCTGGTGTGTTGTGGCTGCTCTTCACCCTGATGATGCTCACAATCCGCAAAGAGTGCATAGCTACCCGCACTACAGCACGGTGCTCAACTTTGTCGACATTGAGTTCCCGATTAGAGTTAAGGACATCCCCAGGTTTGAAGATTTAAATGCTATTAGCATCAACGTGTTTGGGGTAGAAAGCAAGTCCATCGTTGGACCACTACATTTCACCGCTAATAAAAGGGATCGGCATGTGAACCTACTGTACATTCAGGATGGAGGCAAGTCCCACTACTGTTGGATCAAAGATTTGGGGAAGCTAGTGGGTAAGCAGATCTTTCGTGAGCATACCCGCAAATGGATTTGCGATGGATG
Organism: Platerodrilus igneus; assembly: GCA_036346225.1. Lineage (NCBI taxonomy): Eukaryota > Metazoa > Arthropoda > Insecta > Coleoptera > Lycidae > Platerodrilus > Platerodrilus igneus. The sequence goes on along the minus strand of JARFIW010001297.1, from coordinate 1,582,417 downwards.
CTTGGTGTTTTTTCCATCCGAAGACAAATTACACCAACACTCAACAAACGACTGCAATCATGTAGTGACAACCATGCCGAACCACTTCAACAACATTGTAGACTTCACGAACGTTCACAAGCAAATGAGGGTGCCGTTCGTGATTTATGCAGACTTCGAAAGTGTGTTGAAGCCTATTAGCTCTGCAGTTCCGGATCCCACCTCTTCCTTCACCAACAGCACACAACACCACGAACCCTTCAGTTTTGCATACTATATCAAATGTTCATACGATGACTCGTTTAACAAATTTGAGCTGTACAGAGGACCTGAAGCCGCAAAAGTTTTTATGGAAAAGATGAAAGAGGAAGCCCAACGATTGGGAAAAATTTTAAAAAAACAAACACCCCCATGCTTCCAATGGAACCCCTAGATGAGTTGTTGTTTCATATGGTTGAGGAGTGTGGCATCTGTAAGCAGCCTTTGGGAAATGAGAGGGTGAGGGATCACTGCCACCTCTCAGGGAGATTTCGCTTTGCCGCACACTCCCAATGCAACATTAAATACACGGTTCCAAAGTTTATCCCGGTGGTGTTTCATAACCTAAGCGGTTATGATTCACATTTCATTGTGAAAGAGTTGGGATACGACAAAGAAAGGGTTACTGTCATCCCGAATAATAAGGAGAGGTTCATATCGTTTACAAAAAACGTTAGATTGTCTAAGGAAAACGACGATGAAACTGATGAATCTTTTATCACACTGAGATTTGTAGACTCCTTACGCTTCATGGCATCTAGCTTAAATAAACTAGCCTCCAACTTGAATGCTGAACAGTTTGTTGAACTAAAGAGCTGTTTCCCCAATGCCGAAGAGTTTGCTCTATTACATTGGAAGAGAAGGCTCTACCACCACAAAATGCTTTCTACAACGGTCTAACCGCCACAGCGGTGTCGTATACAGATTATGAACACGCACAGAATGTATGGAGAACATTCAAAATCCGAACGCTTGGGGAATACAGCGATCTTTATTTGAAAACGGACGTTTTGTTACTAGCAGACATTTTCGAGAACTTCAGAGACGTCTGCACAAAAACCTATGATCTAGACCCATGCCAGTACGTGACTGCTCCTAGTTTGAGTTGGGATGCCATGTTGAAGCGCACTGGGGTGAAGCTCGAGTTGTTGACCGATGTCAGTATGCAACATTTTATCAAGAAAGGAATACGTGGTGGGTTAACCCAGTGCAGCGGTCGGTATGCCAAAGCCAACAATAAGTATATGGAAGACTACAACCCTGACGAGTCATCCAAGTACTTAACGTATCTGGATGCTAACAATTTATACGGATGGGCCATGTCCCAACATTTACCCATTAGCGGCTTTAGATGGTTAAACACGGACCAGGTACATCGTATAAAACATGAAATATTAAATATACCAAGCACGCACGAAAAAGGGTATATTTTGGAAGTTGACATACAGTATCCAGAACATCTTCACAACGATCACAATGACTTGCCTTTCTGCCCTGAATCGATGGTACCTCCAACACCGTTTTCGAAGACGCCTAAGTTACTCGCCACCCTTCTGGACAAAACAAAATACATTGTTCACTATCGCAACTTGCAGCAGGCTCTGCGTAACGGTCTGCAATTAACTGTTGTGCATCGCGTGTTGGAGTTTGATCAGTCGACGTGGTTAAAACCCTACATTGATCTCAACACGAATCTCCGTACCTCTGCCGCTAATGCGTTTGAAAAAGATTTTTTCAAACTTATGAACAATGCGGTTTTTAGTAAAACAATGGAGAATGTGGACAAAAGGGTCGATGTCAAAATAGTCACGCGATGGGAACACGACGGGAAAAAGTTGTGCGCGAGTGGACTAATAGCTAAACCTAACTTTAACAGTTGTACCGTGTTGGGGGAAAATCTGGCGATTATACAGATGGATCGTGTTAAAATTAATTATAATAAACCAATCTATGCAGGATTGTCAATTTTAGATCTCTCCAAAACTCTTATGTATGAGTTTCACTACAGTACCATGGTTCCTCTGTATGGTCCCAGATTGTCCCTGCTTTATACAGATACAGACTCTTTAGTTTATAGTGTTGAAACGCCAGACTTGTACAGTGACATTAGCGCAAACATAATACATTTTGACACTAGTGATTACCCTCCAAACAATAAGTACAATATACCACTTGTGAACAAAAAGGTGTTGGGTAAGTTTAAGGACGAGTTGTGTGGCGATTTGGTCTTGGAGTTCGTTGGCACCAGGGCCAAATCGTATTGCATAGTAAGTGAGAAAGACATTGTTAAAAAATTAAGGGTGTTAGTCGTAGTGTGGTGGTGGGGATTAGTGTAGATAGTTTTAAGGACATTGTACATAATAATTCTGGTGCCCTCATGCATACGATGGTATCAATCCGAGTAAGAAACACCAACTGTACACTCAGTTGATTAATAAAATTAGTTTATCAGGCGCAGATGACAAGCGTTACGTCATCCCCGGAAGCATATCAACATATGCATGGGGCATAAGATATAAGATAGTTGTTTATATTTGTATATATTTTATTGTGTATATATAGTATGTAAGTTAGTTATAAGCATATCTACCCTCCCCCATCCTTAATAATTCCTTTGTTCCCGGCGACATGTGTTTACCTCCACGTGGTCTCGCCGGACGGTAAAACATATTGTTGGATTAACAACAATATGTCTTATTGACTGAAAACACGTCTCCTCTTTTTTTACATTAATCTCATTTTGTTACAGGTCTATTTAAACAACACATTAATTTCTTTTTTGTTACAGGTTAAACTTTCGGCTACGCACAGGAAATAATGTTATACTTTGTAAAAATTGTAATTAGTTTATTAAACTGTAAATTGGATAAAATATATTATTAAACTTTTGTGTTCTTATTTCTTTGTATTGGTTAAAGGACTGTAGATATTAAAAAGGAGAGGTGATTAGGAATTGATCTTGGTAAGAAATCTTAAAATCAGGGTAGCTCCCTGGGGGTGATGATATCTGTAAAATTCCTAAAGATTCGGGTAGCTGAGAAAATTCTAATATTAATTGATACCAAACAAGATAGGTTTATCTCGAAAGATGCATTGGCTAGACGAGGAAAACTATTTGTTAGTATTGCTTATAGAGCAAAGGCGAAATTTAGAGGTTTGAGAGCTTAAAGTATAATTTTGCAAGAAGTAGTCCGATTTCAAATCTGTTTGCAGATTCTACATAAAATTTTAGACTAACAAGATGTATCCCATGACTAAAAAAAATTTATAAGAACGCTCAAAAGTCGCTACAAATCTTAAAATGAGGGTAGCTCCCTGGGGGTGATGATATCTGTAAAATTCCTAAAGATTCGGGTAGCTGAGAAAATTCTAATATTAATCGATACCAAACAAGATAGGTTTAGCTCGAAAGATAAAAAAAATGGCTAGTCGAAGAAAACTATTTGATCCAGAATGTTAGCGGTAAAAAAATCTTAAAAATAGGTTTATCTCGTGTGTGGAAATGTTGATGCTCATTTATCTCGATAGATGAAAAATTTAAGATATATTTATCTCGAAAGATGAAAAATGGTTAGTCGAAGAAAACTTTTTGGTCCAGATGTGGGTGCAAATGTGGATGCTGGTGCAAATGTGGTGGTGGGTTGCCTGAAAATGGTCTACTTATAAGTATTCAGATAAAATAAAAATTAATTCCCGGGGGGGATGCTTTAAATACCATTTGGAATTCCAGAATTCGGATCATAAATTAGCAGCGTATTAGAATTAGAATTGTTTCAGCATTCCAGACCAGAATTAGAATTAAAATTAGAATTGTTTTCGACGCAGATTAGAATTGAACCAGAAATAGTTCAGAAGCCCTATATCGTTATAAATATTTAATTTAAATTAATTACCCAATTTCTACTCATGTTTTCTAAAAAAAGCGGCAAAAACTCTTTATATATTCTTAACGCAATTGTTGCACAGCATTATTTTCACAATAACATAAATTTTATTTATCTGACGCGTAGATTTCTGATTAAAAGTGTTGTGGATCCAACGTGCATCAAGTTGAGACCGAGCTGCCTTATCACCGGTGGGTGTTGTATAGCTTTTTCCCACTACATTTGGATTGGTTTTTCAAGCAGTCTTGCAGATTGTCGCGACCAACCAGATTTGTCTTTAATATTTCAAGCTGATTTCTGATGAAACTCTTTTGTATTTCCGTGTCATGCTGTTTATTTGCGATTTTTGATTGTCTTATTATTTGTTATCGTGGCGGGACTTTTAACTTATGTCTGTTTAAATGATGTAACACGAATGCAGTTTTCGTATTTTTTAAACTGATCTTTGAAGGTGGGTTTTTTCTGATCAAAGCGTTTATTGTTCGTTCTTTATCACAAGCGTAATTGCATGAGGATTTATTAGGTTTTGTCTTATATTATGCGTTTTTGTTTTATAAACTTGTTAAACACTCCTCAACGCAGTTTAATTACATGTACGATGATTTTTCTGCTGAATACGCGTTCTATTATTGAAAGATATGCTTACTGTCATTGATAAAAATTAATTACTGTCTATATACAGGATGTTAGATGCTTGCTATTTACAAAATGTAGGAATTACTTGTTTTTCTGCTAAATAAATGCAGTTTTCTGATTCTTATTGCTATTTACAGTTACTACACTACCCTTACTACTCAATACACCCCTAAACAACCCCTTATCACAACAATATATATATATATATATATATATTGAAGTAATAAAGTGGTCACCACCCAAAGAGAAGAAAACGGGAAAAATTAGAATTTCTCAATATTTAATTTCTCTACCCTGTATAAATATAAACATTTTTAATTATGTAATTAAACTTTGTGTGTTGCAATTTATTGCCGTGTGTGTAAGTAATTCTTGAACAATACCTAAAACTAACTTTTATTTTAAAATGTAAATACAAAAACCATTCAATTTATTGCCTATAATATTTACTATTAAGAGATGCGTTGGGCAAATAATCATTCTATACTTAATAAAACGAGTTTAGTTTTAAAATACGTATTTTATTTATTGAAAACGCAGTACGCTACATAACAAAAAGGTAAATTGCATTTACGATCATTAAAAAGAAATTGCGAGCTTTAATTAATTATGTAATTAATTTTCAGTGTATAAAATATGCGCTAGAACATGCTTCAATTGCTGTGGAGACCAATCTTATTGCATTTATAAAGCATCAAAATTCTGTAGAAGGCAAATGAGTTGCATGCACTATTAAAAAATACTATATAAATTCGGTAGAATGTGAATATCTAGAAATAAAAAATTCATTCTCGTTAAAAATAACGCTTTGCGAGTTCCAAACAAAACTTTTAATTCTAGAATTTTTGGTTACTGAATAAAGAAGTACGTTATTTTATTCTAAATGTTTTCAAAAGCCAATTATTTTTAATCAATGAAACAAATGATCCGACTTAAGGAACCTACAGCCATCAAAAATTAAAAGTCATAAAAAATATAAGAACGATTTAATAGCCTTATGTATTACAGAAAAGGAAACCGCGCCATTAACGTCGTGCATTAGAAAAAAATATTCGACGCTTTACGATGGACATTCTCGTAAATATTACATCATTCAGAGTGACTAATCGTTCGAAATAAATCTGGAATCGAATAAATTTCCATTCGATTCCAGTGTGTATAAATATAATGAGATATCTTGTTAAAAATATACAAAAGTTAGTTGATCACTTGCATTAATTCTAAAAACGAAAAACATATATTAGCAGTTAATCAAATACTAAAATTATGTATACTTACAACTTGATCTTGTGTAGTATAATAAAATTGTTAACATGGAACACATACGCATGAAACCTAAACATATAAACAAATTAGGATTGCTGCTACTTGCAGAGAACCGTATCTGTCAATGTAAGCAACATTTAGTCACAGCTATTAGTATGTTAATAATCCGTTTGCCATTGTACATTTAAGATTTGATAATAATTGTAATCACCCAGGTTGTCATTAAATCCTAAAAGAGTGGGATAAAACTGGTTGCCAGGAAATTTTTTATTAATTAGTATGTTCAAATATGAATGTGACTAAAAGTCATTATGCTGGAAGTGAAAAATTAATTATGTTGATGTTGACCTGCACTAAAAGAGTTGTAGCTATACAAGTAAAAGTAAACTATGTTCAAATTTTTAATATCTTATTTGCTGTTAATGCAGCTTTCGTCCCATTGTAAGTGGAATGAATCAAGAGACAGTTCTTTTTTGGCAATTGTTTTCTTTTTCTAAAATTTTAACGATATTATAATTTGGTGCAGGCGTGGTTTCGTAAACATGAATGGCTATTGCACAGTTGCTAAATTAAGAAACGTCAGTTGCCAAATGGCAGCACTAGTCTAACACAATCCCGAAATATAAAAGGTAACCCTCGTACGCTACTTGGTGCAGAAGCAATTACTCCAAAAATGTAAAACTTCTTGACTGACTGCTATTTTATTAGCCTTTCAAATTCCGTATCTTATATACTACATATTTATCCACCTACGATTGCACAACCCATTATTTATAAATAGCCGGTCTGTTATATTGTTTCTAACGGTCTAAATTAATTTCTCTATATCTTGGTATGACGAAGTGCAAAAACATTTAAGTTCTAAACGTTTCTGCACTTACGACCCACAAGTAAATGACGTAAAGGAGAGTGTCATTTATGTAGCGAGCGCGAGTGGTGGCATGGAGATGGGTTTAGTTGCAATGATGTCCACACCCAACTAAGACAATGGTACATGCACTAAGTTATATATGAGTATATATTTATAACTCTTAAGTGTAAGTACTTCTATTAACCAATCCTCAATATATTATTTTCCGTTTATAACTGCATAATTGCTTGTATTGGGCACGTCTAAACATACCATCGATCTGTTACGTTTTCGCAGGAAAACTCTGAAGTGGTTGACTGAAATTTGATTACCGCTTTAGTCTTGGATAACTTAGCGAAAGCATGTACAATTTGGTCAATTAGAGTGGAACTCGCTTTAGATGTTTAAAGACCCAGGGCTGGGTCCTTAATGTTTCCTGTTACAACAATGCTCCAATTAAACTGCAGCATTTCTAATAGGCTACGAGACGTATAATTAACTATACTCGGTTGTTGTAACGAGAGTAAAACTGGGCTGGAAGCTTGATAATGCTCATTATTGAAGCGGCTTAGCTCTAACGAGAAACTCAAGCTGTTCTAGTCACAGTTTGCATCAGGGTACATTCACAACTAACTTAATAATTTAATAGCTACGGGATGGAATCAAATCCAGTTTAGATCTCCGCTGCGAACTGCAGGGAACAGCACATCGTTTCATTTTGCTGAAATGTTTATGCAACAGGTACTAACGTAGGGTGTCTAGAATTAGTCTATGCTTTGCGATAACAATGTTCATATCGTGTATGAAAGAGAAAGTAATCGATTTCATCAGATCACTTTGCTTTTATAATATCGGCTTTGTCTTTTATAAATAATTGAAGTCGGTCGTTAAATGCTTATTACTTTTTGTCGTTGTATTCAATAAATGGTTTGCATTTTATAGTTATAATTTGTTCAATTCACCGCTTTTTATGTACTCAACCGAAGTAATTTAATGGTTTCATATTAGTTAATTAATGGCTCGAGGAGTATCGATACAGAGGGATATAAAGTATCGGTAATTACACGTCAATTACGGGACGGCTTTATTAGTTCACGGAATCGGTTTAGTCGTAACTGAACACTTTACCGACAAAGTTTCCATCTTTGGCAGTTTGTAGTATCGATGTTTTCATACCCATGACTACATGTTGGCGGTTTTGCAGTGTACAGCAACGCATATATGCACATAAACTGTAAATAGTAGTAACATATTAGAAAGGAAATGTTCTTAGAATTCAGTGGTTTTGAAAGGTAACCACTAAGCAAACTCATATATTTTTAATAATACCCCAAGTTATACAGGGTTATTCAATTTGGACATTCACCATTGGAATCTCAGAAACGGTACGTTTGTAAAATTAAAGTTTGGGATTATAAGAGTAGCCGAAGCTTGCATTTTTTCTCATTATAGTCATAGGGTAAATGTACCTAGATTCGACCATATCCGATAGTCGACCACTTTGTTGAAAAAGCAGCATTAATAATAAATCCATAATATTTTTGTTAGTAAACTCCCTATTCCTGTACTTCACCATCTGGATACTCCTTTATTTTGAATAGTTTCAATAGTTGGCAGCTCCGTCGAATACAAATGTCAGTTCTTGGTATCGTACGAGTGGGCGGCGTCTGAAAGTATGTAGACTTAGCACTGTTATGTTTAATGTTTACAAGCAAAAGAAATTAAAAAAAGTTCATAAGTACACAAATACACAGGTAAAAGTCAAAATGAACAGTTTATGCAATTTAAAGTACTTTGGAAGTTTTCGGCAGTATATAAAATACCGTGAAACGTAAACTCCTAGAAATGTTGTTTTAAAACGTTTGTTAATTGAACGCCTGCATGTTTTCGAAATGTCATGTTCCCCTTATTTGTGTAGATAAAAGACGAAATTCGAGGTATATCGGACAAACGGTCGGACGGTTCGTATGAATGCTAACTAAAAGTTTCCTTAAAACGCAGAAGGGATGGACAATCAAGGATATGCTTTGGAATGAGACAGGTATAATAGCAGTTCATTTCGAAACGCACGTATTCAGTCCACATGGGTTAGTTTGAAACGCGGACAGTAATATCGATTTTCTACCACTCAAACAAGGTTAGAAGGAAACATAGAATATGTATAAGAAAGGAATAGCGTTAATACAGGCAGGGTTTCAAGACGTCACTGAATATCTCATTGGTCTATATAGTTAGTTGTAAAACAGACAAACACGGGAATATTGAATGCGGGGTTGTCGGAAAATATAATAACGACGAGCTAAATTTCGAAGATTTCAAAAACGGTTGAACCAAAATTTGAGGAAGTATTATTTTAAATGAAGTAGTTCGCGGGAAGAGTGGCCGAGAGGTAGCATTTCGAATTGTATAAATACTTTAAGAAAATTAATAGGGCTCTCTTAGTATTTTCATCGCTTCAGACTACGTACAGAAATTTACCACGAGCTTGTAAGTATATAAAAATTTTAAATTAAGTAGTACAGTGTTGGCTTCATAATTTTGAAACGCGGATAGTGTCGAGTCTAAATTTTATTGAGGTGCAACATAATTTAACAAGCTCGTGAAGTAACGTAATGTAACGTAAACTAAAGTACGCAATTATAAAAGAAGTGTAATATACTTGGATTTGGATTTGAATGCATCGTGAATGCAGAGCATGCAGCACAACTTAGAAGGTGTTCATCTACAAATAGCTGGCAGCGGCGAGCAGAGCAGAACCACAAAATCGGGGGTGCAGGAACTTAACGGCTTCGTCAACGGAGTAGGGATTTTCAAGAAATTCCAGATAACGCTTTAGAATTTGTTGTTTGTGATAAACTATGAAAATTATTGTGATGTGCGAGAGTGAACTATGAAGGTATTTTGCATAATACGTATAACTAACTTTTATTATGGTATTTAAATATAAATCTAAAGGTGTATATAAAGCTTATTGACGTTCCATCAGGAATTTAAATTTTTATTGATAAGAGTACATGGGTTTTTTGTGTTTGCAGTAAGCGTATGCAAAGTAAAAAGCATACATTAATCATAAACAAAAAAAACTGGGTTATCATGAGCTCACCATACTCCAGAGTGTCCTAATTAAAATTAATTATAAATAAAGAAAGAAAAATAAGGTATTATTCAGGGCCCATTTACTCCTGTTACATTCAATGTGTTTGATATTTCAAGTTAAAATCCTGGACTTTACAAAAATATAATTTTATTGAGGTGTAACTTGAACACCAAAATGTAAATAATCTTGAAGTTTTATTTTAAATAGTGGTAAATAAATATTGTATGATTGTTGTATTATTTTGTGGTTTTATTGAGAGTGTGCGTGAACGATAAAGAGTATGATGTGAATCTAGGTATCCAAGAGGAGACCCAACTGAGCTAGCCAGGGAGCTGTTGAAGTAATTAAGTTGATGGAAGCAGAATATGGGTAAGAAATTATTTATTTAAAGAAATATTATATTTGTTTTGAAATTTATCACGATTTTTGGTATATTTATAAAATCCGCGAATGTGTTTTGAGAAAGTACTGAGCTTAACTAGAATACACGGCATATATATATATATATATATATATATATATATATGTATATATACAAAAACTACACATTGAACACACATACAATATTAAGAGGTTTGGAAGTCTTCGGTAGGCTTCGGAATTCTTCGGAAATCCTCGGGATTTACTTGTGAGACTGAGTAAGAGCTTGAATACCGAAAATAAAAAGGTATTTATATTTTGGAGAGGTCCAGACGTCTTTGGGACTCTTCGAAAGGCTTCGTGGTTTACTTGTGGAGTTATAAACAATTAGGATATGTACACAGGGACGGTACATTGAACATATATACATTACATGTGATTTTCCAATGCTCCACCCGAAGGTACTACATTGGCCAGGAAGCGAGTTTTTTTTTTTACCTGGAGGATTTTGAATTTTGCCGAACCCTTGCTGTTTCAAGCAAGGTAGGGATCTTTAACGTGCGTGACAACACTCACACACGGGACCTCCATTTTACCTCTCATCCGAACGAGGGTGTATTTTTGTGAAAAATGCTCGCCTAACATTTTTCAAGCGGACCGTGTCGGGATAAGAACATATACAACATTAAGGGAGTTCAGAGGTCTTCGGTAGGCTTCGAAAGTTTTCGGAAATCCTCAGGTTTTACTCTTGAAGCTGAGTAAGAGCTTGAGCAACAAAAATAAAAAAGTATTTACGGTTTGAAGAAATCCAGATGTCTTTGGCGGTCTTTGGAACTCTTCGGAAGGCTTCGTGGTTCACTTGTGGAACAACGTGGAGTTATTAAGAATTAGGATATGTACACAATAACGGTACATTGAACATATATACAACTTTAAGGGAGTTCAGAAGTCTTCGGTAGGCTTCGGAAATTTTCGGAAATTCTCAGTTTTTACACGTTAGGCTAAGTAAGAGCTTGAATAACGAAAATAGGAAAGTATTTATGGTTTGAAGAAATTCAGACGTCTTCGGCGGTCTTCGGGACTCTTCGGAAGGCTTCGTGGTTCACTTGTGGAACAACGTGGGATTATAAAGGATTAGAGTATGTACACAGGAACGGTACATTGAACATATATACAACATTAAGGGGGTTCAGAAGTCTTCGGTGGCTTCGGAAGTCTTCGGAAATCCTCGGGTTTTACTCGTGAGGCTGAGTAAGAGCTTGAATAATGAAAATAAGAACAAATTTATGGTTTGAAAAATTTCAGACGTCTTCGGCGGTCTGCGGGACTCTTCGGAAGTCGTGGTGCACAGAAGCATTTGGCGTCACTACAATAGATGCCCTCTCGAGTTGTTATCGCTGTGGAGGCGGCAGGGATGTATTCTTGCCGCAACCCCTGGGATTGCTGAAGCTGATCTGATGATGGCGGCAGAGGTGACAGTAGCTTCGGCAGTGGTAGGATGTCTCGGAAGGCACGCCGGAGAGCGTTCTACATCTGCATCCGGTTGACCTGGTGGTTCGAAAGGGGTTTCCTGCACATTCGTAGTAGACGACTGTGGACGAATTAAATGCGGCGTGCCCCAGGTACGGCGCTGGGCAGCGTAACTGGTCAGGTATTAAGCAGGCTATGGAGAGCACTGCTATACGTGCCCTAGGTGCGGCGACAGGCAGCGTAACTAGTCGGATTTTTAAGCAGCCTATGGAGAGCACTGCTTGTTGATGTAGTTTACAGGCTATGGTGAGCACTGTAGTTGAGTTCTTAGGCTATGGTGAGCACTAAGGTACTGAATCTTGTTGAATCCGCAATCGTATTTATATACTTTCTTCCCCTATGCAAGGTATGTTGAAAAAAGGTTAGTGGAATGGGCAACCGATAGATTTGCTACCTTTAGGGTAGCGCAAAGAATGAGTTAGAGATCCCGATTTCCGAGGCCCTTGTTTTATGTTCAGCACGTATACTTTGATATAGGGTAACATTCTTTATGGCGGTATCTAAGCAACGACGAGGTAAGTAGAAAACTTTTCTCATCTGCTAGTTCTTAGAGCAATCAAAATTAACGTATAAGTATGGTATTAATGTCACTAACAAGAATTAAATACTTTACACTAACATAATAATTCATAGTTTACTTATTTTCAATGATTTCAAGCCTGTCGTTTCAGACGTCCTCACCCAATTCCAACAATCCATTATAGAGAACTCCCAAACTCTTCCCGTTAACGATTCAGACACCCATTTGGATCCCGCAACAATAGGCACGCTAGTTGTCAGGCTCAACATAGACAAAGCCCAAGTCCCAGACAAAATCACCCACCTCATCCTACAAAAATCTTGGCTCCTGATACGAGAACCTATCCTCCTCCTTTTTCTAAAGTGTTTAATAACAGGCATTTTCCTCAACAATTACAAATTAGCGACCACCTCCCTCATTCTAAAACTTAATAAGCCGTCTTACAACCCCAACTTCTAAAGACACATAGCCCTATTTCCAATTCGTGGAAAACTACTAAAAAACATGTTTCTCCTTAAATTAAATTCCCAAATTGTAGCACGCTCTTCCTATCTCTTAATCAACATGGATTTCACAAAAACAATAACGCAAATCAATCTATTTATTCCTCTGTTTCACCGTTAGGCCCTCTCCTTATGGATATGCCATTCCTCTATTAATAGACTTCCGTTCCAATTTCGACCTACTCTGGTGGCCTAAACTCTTCAATCAGTTAAAACTTGCCATTCGCCTCCAACCTATTTCTGATTATAAAATCATATTTACCCTCTTGAACAGCCACCCTCACCACGATTTACCACGCCTTTACCAAAACTTTGTCCAAAGGCTGTTCTTATGGCTCCCGTCTCTCTCCAACTCTCTGGAACCTTATCCCTTGTTTGGGCTAAACATCCCCAAGGGTCTCACCTTTGCTTATGCCGACGACTTAGCCTTCCTTATCCAAGGCAACTTCCACATTTCCTTAGAACATACCACCTCCACCATCATAAACACAATGTAACAGTGGTCCTCGCTCAGTGAACAACCACTGTCTTCTACTAAGATCAAAATGCTGCTTTTCCGAAAATTCCTTGACCTCCGACGAATCCCAAAAATCCATATAGTAGGAATTTCACTGTCTTCCTCGCCAACTGCTTCTTACCTAGGAATTCACCCCGAAACCCGTCTAAAAACATATACCCACCTATCCGAGCTCCGTGCTAAATCAAAATCATCGCATGAATCATTGCATAATTTTATCAATATTTAATTAAACAAGCATATGCATAAATGCTACCAACACTCAATAGAAGCTATTTCTAATTAGCTACGGCTAACGCTTACGTCTTAATGGAGATAAAGAATTCCATAGGCTAGAATTAAGTTTATGTACCATTGCGTTTCCTATTTCCAACATTAACTACGCTGGAAGCAACCCGTCACAATTCTAGGTGTTTTTGGGTTTGGTCGAAATTCCGCGGGATCTTACCACGTTAATTCATTACCAAAGGGGTGTACTCGACTAACCTCTCAAGGATCACCCGCATATGTGTTCTTGTGAATGGCTTGCGAATAATTTATTCATGGTTCACAGTCCACTGTCTAGTGTTCGTCTTTTCTTCCTACTCTTTATACGTTTAGTAAGAGTAAATCACTATGGAACATTTGTATTCGATGTGAATCAGACGTAAACTCATATGATCTCGTTATGCAAAGGCCACGTGCCCTCAGTTATTTCATTATTTCAACAGTCTGTATAGATGGATTGGGACACTTTTACTTTGTTTTGTATGTAACCTATATTGGTAAGTTTCACTAACTAATTGTTAGTGGTTTTAAATAATTACTACACTATATGAATATGCTTAAGATATGGTCCGGGGTCTACTTGGTATTGTAACTCATCATCATTGGGTCTTCAGTCCTGAAACTGGTTAGACGCGTACCGTCATTGTTTCCTATTCTGAACTAACCTACAGATTTCCCTGAAATTTGCACAGTCTGCATCTATCACTATCTGATCTAGGTCTACATCTACCTCTTTTTTCCTATCTCTGCTTGTCATATATCACATACTATTCCCCAAAAATGCCTTAGAACGTATTATGCCCTTCTACTTCTCATATTTTTTCCCAAAGATATCCTTGTTCCCTTACTGTTTCTATAACCTATTTGTTATTAACTTTGTCTGTCCATCCTCGAACATCTGAAGCACGGAATTTCAAAGGCCGCTACTGTTCTTCTGTCTGCTTTTCAGACTGTTCGTATTTCTTAGGCATATTGTCTGTGCTGTGCTCCACACATACGCTTTCAACAACTTTTTGTTCTATGTTTGTTGTCTTTCATCATAGGTGCCGTTCTTTCTTGTTAGATGCAGTTCGGCCACCTTCTATTGTTTTACCATTATATACCCTATTTCTCCGACATTCAGTGGTTGCGAAGGGGGGTAAGCAGCCTGTGGCTGCCAAGTTCCCACAGCACTTGAACATTTACTGATTTAATATTTTTTCCAATATGTCTTTTCGCACAGTCAACATTAGTTGCAGATATTTCACAACAAACAGCTAGTTGTTTATAATAATCATCAGATTTGTCTGCGCTTATTTTTTCGTCATTGGGTTTCCCGTCTCAAAACTGGTTGGACATGTACTTGCACTTATTTCTTTTCTAAACTAACCTACATGGTTCCCTGAAATTCTCACACAGTAATACAGCTCGGTTCCCCTTATATTGTTTTTTAATATTATGCCCTATTTCACACAGATTTATTGAAGGGGGTTAAGCAACCTGTGGCTGCCAAGATCCCCCAACACTTAGACATTTGCCGAAATAATAGTTTTCCAGTAAATGCTTTCACGCAATTACCATAATTCGAGAATATTGCCCATCCAATGCTTGTAGTTGATTATAATAAATATCATGTTTCTTCTATTGTTTTCTAATATTATGCCCTTTTTCACTGAGATTGTAACTACGTAACCTTAATTCTACTTCATTTGACTAAAATGTGTAAAATACTATCCTATATTTGGGACAATTATGGTAGGGTACACGCCTATTGATAATTCCACGGTAACTTAATTTTTTATTTTATAAAATTTATGTTTTAAATATTTTGTTTGCCCTTTTGTGGTTTTGAAATAACTTATGGACATGAGTTACGTTCCAATATGTATTACTCAAAAATAAAAATATGCTTTTGTGTTTTTAAATTTAATACCCTTTTACAACTTAAAATTTTTATAAATATCTCGTTTAATGAACATTATTATTCATGAAATCAGAATTATACAAGGTACATCAGTATGCATTTCTCTGTTTAGGATTAATTTTCCCTTTTTCTATTCGGCTTTTCATGAAACGCAGCGCCAACGCGTTACAAGCCGCAGAGCTGTAACAACTTCTTTTAACAGATATTTGTAATCACGGAAGGACTTTATGGCCTTGTATTAGTTATAAATTATAACAGTGTATGTGGACCAATGGAAGATAATTGTTGGAAATAATGTGGTAACATTATATAGCATGTAAGAGTAATTAATTCATTGATGATGATTTGTTCGATTTTTTAGGTTTAAACAATTGCACGTACAGAGCACTCAAACTGCTTGTATGCTTTCTCTAAATTCTTAAACAATTTTTTCAAACCTACATCATCTGAAACTTTTGAGATATAAAGCGTCGTGTTGCCTTTTCTACTCACGTCCTTTTCTATAATTTTATGTGCAATTTGAGGTTTTTCTTATTCCATACTTTAATATGAAGATTGCTGATACAAAGCAAGTTGGTGTAAACTCCAAAAAAGTTGTTTGTAGTTAAGTACATTTGCCAGAAACACTGCGAAATGTGAATAAAATGCTTTAAGAAATTCCCAAATTGGCGATTAATTGGAGACCAACCCACCAACCCTTTCATGTACACACAAATGGAAATGATTTTGAACTAACGACCATCGTTTAATTTACATTCTGGTGTTTCCAATTATTGCCCTAGCAATTACATATGCTAACTATATACGCGAAATATAACAAAAGCAATTAGCTTCTGTTCATGGAAACAGTAAATAGCAACTAACTACTTCGGTATAAGGTGTTAGTGCTCAACGGAATTCCGTATAATAATCACAATGGCTTCCAATTAGCTGCTTTTAATTATGGATAGGTTTACAGCCAGTGCGCCATATAGAGTTATATTAATACCTTGAGCAAATTCTGTTTTATAGTTATAAATAAAATTGTTTAAATACCTACCCGGTCTCCTTTAAGATTAATTGACTAACGCTTTTTTGTGACTAATGTACAATCAGGCGGGATAACCGAATAATTTACTTCTGTATGTGCAGATACAATTTTTAAGCAACAACGCAGATGAGGAACCTACCAAGTAGCTCTGGGTTGGGTACTTTTCGCGTTTTAAAACGGTTACTTAACTTACATTTCAAAACCTTGTAAGTGCTGGCGCGTTACTTAAGTAAATATTAGATAGTAGGAGTAGAAATGAACTAGTTGCATTATGGTGGATGGACTAGCTTCTATTCAGGATACACCCGGTAGAATTTATAAGTTTCAGTAATTTACATTTAAAAACGTTGTTATTTCAAGATAAAGTAAAACTAGGATTGATAAATAAATATGGCAGTACCTTTGAGGTTAAGAAATTTCATGGAAATGTTGGTAAATATTGGTACTTGAAATCCATTGTATTAAATTGTAATCATTACATATGAAAACGGCAAATAACCGTTCGCATTAGAGATATTTGTACAAGTTCACAGGAGGGCAATGATATAGCTAAACATGAGAAAGCAATTATGTAGTTTAAGGGCATGCAGATATCGCGCCACACCCTGGACATAAAGCCAAAAACCTAACCACAACGTGTTATGACGCACACATTTTAACCGTGCGTGCGATATAACAAGTAATCATAACATCCTTTATAAAATGTATTGGAAATGAAATAGATGACGCAGATCTATCGGTATCAGACATAGAAACCGTGTGAAGAAAGTAGGATGAACACATGCCCATGTTTTATGGAAACACTGAATCACCTGCCAAAAACATGACAGAGTGGACAAAATGCACAATGACCTCAAAATAGGACATTTTAGAAGCACAACCCATGGGAAGGAAATATTGTGCAGTGATCGCACAGACGTCGCGTTCATAAGACCGATAGATAGTAGACGAGAGGAAGAATTCGTATTCATACACGAGCACCGTCGTATGCGGGGTACGTTGAAATTAGGCAACAAAATAGAGTGAGGCGGTATTTTAAAGTGAGTTAGGTTATTGCAATATAACGGAGTTCAAAACACGATTGATGAACGCGGACAACTATCACCATAGCATAACCTTCTGCCGAATTGGAAGCTGATTTAACAACCCCGTTAAATCTGTGGTTGCCTGCAACCACTTAATCAAATACATCTTGGCTTTGATGGAATTCCTTACGAGAAAATAACCCCGGTGAATATAACTGAGTCATTTTATTTAAAAACATATTGAATTACATTCTATTTCTCAGAGACGAACATTGTTGTATTTATTAACTATGGTAGTAATGATGCTTAAACCTCATTGAAATAGTAAGGACTGCAAGGTTTTGTGCTCGTTTGTTTAACTTGCTACGAAAAAGCACAACCTAGATGTTGTTGTAGTACTTAAAATTCAGTTGCTAAAATTCAAGGAAATTGAAATATTAATCTCTTTAATGAAACGCCAACTTGGCCAGTGAGGAGGAGATATTAGTTCTCGTTATTGACCGTTTGAATTAAGTTATGTAGTATAGGCTAAGGTAGTAAAGGAGGACTTTTTGTTTATAACTACAAGAATTTTACACGTTTGTAAGAAAGACTCTATCAACCCTAGAAGCAGTAATAAACGCTAAGCAGCTGCTTGAAAACCTACCCTGCAACACTTTAGTTTTAAACAAATACGTGGTGCACTTAGTGTCGTGCAGGTTGCCGGAATTTAGGCGAGAAAGTCGCTGCTAACGTGTTTAAGTTCTCGCGCAGTCGTAGTTAGATAATCATGCGCATTGAAATAAAACGTAGGAGATCATTCTTATCGTTGGCATGTAATGACTTGACACGTTTTTTGAAAAAGTGGTGTGAGTTTTTGGGGCCATCATGAGTAGAAGAAAGCTCCACTCGTGGAAATTGCACTTAGCTTGGCGTTGGGGTCATAGCACCGAGGTATGTTAGAACGCAGTTCTAATTAAGATTAAGTATTTATAAAACGGTTTGTCATTTAAAATATGGCGCTTTAATTATTACTAAAAGAAGTTTTAATTTTTAGCAAGCAGCTTTATATTATAGAGCTTATGGATTAGATAATAACAAAGAATCTCATTTCAATATCCATCATTATAATTCAAGATGTAATTCTTAGTTTTGTAAAGAAGTTTACGTGGATCGTAGGAAAGATGGCGGACTCAAGATGCTCTGTTAGATATGTGTTCTGTATTTTATTGTTATTACTTAATGTCGTCAAGCTTTGGTAAGTACAATTCCTTTTTTATGATCCAGAGGAATCAACGTGTATGTAATGAACGTCTTGTTTGAGATGCTGAGTTAGATAAACTGAAAGTAATTAGTTAGAAAATATGAAATTAAGGATTTTTGATTTACAAGTTTGAACGGTATTTTATTAAAACAAATCATAACTTTATTTGGTATAGTTTAGATGATTTGGCAAAATTTTTGTATGTTGCCGTATTCTTATGTTAAATGTTTGTTAAGTATAACACTTCAAAATAGCATGTATAATGATTAGAATCTAGTTTTTTGTGTTTGTTTAAAACAGATGACATGTTACTATGTAAGTTTTGTACTGAGATAATTCCTGACATAGACAAAATTCAGTAAAAGCTTAGAAAGACTATAGTATAAACTAAAGACAATTTTGTGAGCTATATTAAAGATCTCTGATTACAGCATATAACTAATGTAATAAGATTTTCGAGTATTTTTTTTAGTGACAGGTCTGACCTGTTAATAACTGTGATTTTCACCTATTGAACATTTTTCATCAGCATTTACTTTTGTGCCATAGTATTTATACTGTAAAATTTCTTTAATTTTTTTGTACATAGATGAAAAGAAACAAATTTTATTAGGCACTAGTCAAAACTCACAATCGTTTCATTTCCAACAGTTCAATAAACGAAATAAGTAACCTATCCGTTTTGATTGAGATAAAAATAAGTAGAGGAATTATATTACTTCATATCTAAATTCGGGTAGATATTATTCTCTTAAAGTTTATCTGCGTCTACCCTTAGGATGAATTTTTATGTTAGCTTTATTGACGCAGTGACGCCCAAATTTATTTAGAGTTCAGGTTTAGTCTCAGAAAATACCCCGACCATCTCATGCCTCCGTAGGAATAGACACCGAGTTTAAACCGAGAGCACTCTTTTTCTTTCGCAACACCGCTTGACCCTACTACATCCTCAATAAAGCCATCCTTAGAAAATATGTATAGCGATAAAAATTACATTACAGCCTTACGAGTGGATTTTATTTCTTTATCAGGTGGGTTGGCACACAAATGCTCTAACGTGGACAATAAAGTTTAAAGACCTTTTGAGATAAATATACAGTATTCTGTAGAGTCTTGTAACTTGTACACCTTTAAGCGCATTATTTTCCTTTTAAAGAACCCAGTCAGCTTAACTGTAAGTTAGCCAGTGCTCTAATTAAACTGTTACTTCATTTCGCCCTTGTAGAGTAAAAATACTAAATTAACGTCACGTCAATTTTTTCGTAACAACCTTAATTACTAAAGTTTCCATTAATAGCCCAGTTACAATCATGGGCGTAATTCTAGGGTGGCAAGGGGTGGCAGTTGCCACACCAATATTATGAAGAATTGTTGAGAATTAGAATCTGTACGACCACTGTTAATCTGTTAATTATGCTCAATATTTGCATTATTGCATTGAAAGCTTTTAAAAATTCTATTATCTTGATCCTAATTTTTCCAGGAACCTCGGCCTCTTTCTCTAAGAGGGTATTCCATACGCATCTCTGCCTTCCAATAATCACCCCCCACCCCCCATAGAAATGCTCAAATTACCTCCGGTTACAATAACATCATCAAATCAAACTA
Organism: Platerodrilus igneus; assembly: GCA_036346225.1. Lineage (NCBI taxonomy): Eukaryota > Metazoa > Arthropoda > Insecta > Coleoptera > Lycidae > Platerodrilus > Platerodrilus igneus. The sequence goes on along the minus strand of JARFIW010001297.1, from coordinate 1,562,160 downwards.
ACTATTTTTTAAAATTTATTTGCCTATAAAAATTGTCCTGACGTAATTAGGGAAATTCTTGAATCTCAGTGTAACCAGGTATAGACCTGTGCTTTGCCACTATTGCAGTACCATCATATGTAACAGTTAAACACATTGCTCTCGGTTTGGGGCGTTATCAGCTGCGAACAGGTAACAATTACTTAAATACATGTCCTTGCGCACGGTTTTCCAATCCAGCAATTCCTATCAACCTTCTAGCTATGGTGTTTCTAAACTCGTGGTTGTGTGCTTATAGCCCCTTTTCCAGCGTCTTTCAGTGTTTAAAACATCCAAAAGTCTTCTTTATAAAAAACTTTTTTGGTGATTAAGTAGGAATCGTTTCGGCCATAGAACGATTTTGGGTTGTACCATATGCCATGGAAATATTTGTTTAGTATGCTTAAAGCATTTTGAGGTGTACAAGCAATAGTTCTAAATCCTGTGTTAGTAGTTCCTGGTATTGCGTAGTCTTCACGTCATCTACTAATTTAGCATAAAGCTAGCACTCAAATGCGGTACAAGGTGTTTTATATACATCACTTATATATATCATATACTTTGCTTTACTGAAAATTGCAGTATATTAATGTGATAAAATGCTGATAGTAAACCAGCACAAAATGTATCCAGAGAAATAAACTCCCACGTTTCACAAAAGAACTAGGCCGTCACTATGTCTAGTGGATTTGTCTTTAGAGTGCAGCTAGGCTGCGAGCATTGAAAATCAATCATTTGTGTTCCAAACTATATCCAGCATTTCTATAACTTTTCAGTTTGACCACTGCATGCTTGTAGACATGGAAAATATTTTTAGCTACGCACGTCCTATTGAAAGCACAGCATATGGTTGTGGCTAGGACCAAACTAACTTTGTATAGACCAACATTAGTTGTGTTTGTTAACGATTACAAAAAGTAAATACCAAACACCGGTTTGGTTTTACCTGCCGCTCGTCAGATTGGTCAATGTTTCTCTTCGCAAAAACCAAAGAAGTGTAGAAATCGTAACCAAGATTCAAATATTTAGGAAGCGTGGAAGCTTCAAAATACCATCTAACCAAATTCAACAAATGTTGCAGGTGACTTTATTTATATAACAGCAGTTGAGAACTCTGTAATCAGAAACAAAACCAAACTTGTTAAACATTAGTTGAATGTCTGTTAAAAATTTGCAAGGTGAAAACGGCCAATGAGTGTCAGTAAGGGTTAGTAAGATAAGAAAAAATCAGTAATGAAATTTTTGCCCAAATTACGTGTAACGAACGAAGCGAAAGAAAGAAAGAAAACAAATGCCGCGTTAAACGCATTCGGAGATTAGTTGAGTGTAAAGAACAAAACAACAGGGCACACCACCGTATTCGCCTTTAGAACGTCTGTACCTGAAAAGATAATTAAGCGCTAAAACACATGTAAAATATAACTCTAATAAATAACTTCAATGAATATAAATAGCAAAAAAAATTGCTGGTTTAAAGACAAATGTCTGAATCCTTCACTACATAATAACATGACAAATTCAGATTGCGTCTAGGCAACTTGATGATACATAGAAACCAGGACACAGGCGCAAATAATTTCAATTTCTAAATTCAACAATTAGCCTAAATAAATCTTACCTACTTGCTTGCTGGATGTACGCTGAGCATAACTATGACGAGCTCGTATCACTAGCAACTACTAAACCTAGAACACAAAATAAATATTTACAATATTGCGCTTAGGCGCAATCAACTAATCACCGCTAATAATTAGTCACTAGCACTACTGATGAAAAATTATCAATTCTATCTACAATTGCAAAACCAATTAACACAGTCATCGATCAATATAAAAACATTATCATTCCAAATTGCACTAAATTCTTATTCTAATAATAGCAGAACTAAATAGACAACAATGTGTTGTTCATTATCTCTAAATATTTACTTATTACCAGCAAATCCACGTATTGTAAGTAAATGAGGCAACCGTACCTGTCAGCATTTAATCATGTTCACTCACGTAGGCTTTTGAGCATCTAAGGTAACTGCACGGTTCTTATCTCATCATAAATTCATCTGCATACAACGGCGGCCAAACAAAATGTGTGGGAACGACAATTTGAAATTTCTGTAGTACGACCAAGTTGCATTAGTACAATGAAACTAACAATGGGGGAGTAGAATATACGCCTCGGAATGCGCGTTAAAATATAGAAAGTATTGGTTTCAAACCGGACTGAAAATATTAACATTTCTATTAGGAGAACGTCACCTTTAATTACCTACCAGTCACATAAAAAAAGAATGCTCGTTTTTCGTCATAAAGTTTTTGCAACAGCACGTTTGGGTTTATATTATTTATCATAGAAAAAATAAACCGAGCTATAGAAATATAGTGAACTAATTCAACCAATCATCATCATTAGGTCTTCAGTCCTAGAACTGGTTAGACGCGTACCATCATTGTTCCCTAATCTGAACTAACCTACAGATTTCCCTGAAATATACACAGTTTGCATCTATAACTGTCTGATCTAGGTCTACATCTACCTCTTTTTTCCTATCTCTGCTTGTAATATATCACATACTATTCCCCAAAAATGCCTTAGAACGTATTCCGCCCTACTATTTCTCTTTTTCCCCAGATATCCTTGTTCCCCTACTATTTCTGTAACTTATTTGTTATTATCTTTGTCTGTCCATGCTATCGTCCTCATACATCTGAAGCACAGCATTTCAAAAGGCTGCTAGCGTTTTTCTGTCTGCGTTTCAGACTGCCCGTATTTCATAGGCATACTGTGCTGTGCTCCACACATATGCTTTCAACAATTTTCTTCTCATTCTATGTTTGTTGTCTTTCCTCATAGGCGCTGTTCTTTCTTGTTAGATGCAGTTCGATCACTTTCTATTGTTTTACAGTTATATGCCCTATTTCTCCGACCTTCAATGGTTGTGAAGGGAGGTACGCAGTCTGTGGCTGCCAAGTTCCCCCAACACTTAACCATTTGGCGATTTAATATATTTTCCAATTTATCTTTTCGCACAGTCTACATTAGTTGCAGGTATTTCGCAACCAACAACTAGTTGTTTATACTAATCATCAGATTTATCTGCGCTTATTTTTTCGTCATTAGGTTTTCCGTCTCAAAACTGGTTGGACACGTACCTGCACTTATTTATATTCTGAGCTAGCCTACATAGTTCCCTGAAATTCTCACATAGCATGTGTATTCAGCTCGTTCCCTTTTTATTGTTTTCTAATTTTATACCTTATTTTACAGAGATTCAGTGAAGGAGGTTAAGCAACCTGTGGCTACCAAGATCCCCCAACACTTAGACATTTGCCGAAATAATGGTTTTCCAGTAAGTCCTTTCACACACTTAACATTATTCGAGAATATTGTCCAACCAATTCTTGTAGTTACTTATAATAATCTTATAATATAATATAATAAACTTATAATAATCATCATGTTTAAGCACAGTTATCTTTTCGTCATTAGTTTATCCATCTTGGGATTGGTTGGATGCGTACCTCCATTGATTTCTATTCTGGGCTAGCCTACACATCTCCCTGAAACCTCTACAGCCTACATCTTTTGCTATCTGTGTATTTAAGTACGCTGTGTACTTGGGAGATAATGTGGTGGTTTCCCGTTGCCTTCCACATCGCGGTAGTGTGTCTTAGACTGCCATACCGACCCCTACGGTCTCTGCCAATCTAAGTACCGAAAGAGCCGCTGCCCTCTTTCGGGGACCTGTCTTAGTCTGGTTCCTCACTAACGACCCTACTACTTTGGTTGGACCTGTAGTTTGGCTCTTTAGCTCATTAGAACACGCAAGCCATTTCACCTGTTCTAGTAATTTAGAACTTCGGCAAGGTGCAGGTCCTTTCGAAATGGAATTCAACCAATGTATTTATAAAATGTTTTCTGAAAAGTGATCGGGGAAATTTTATATGGAATAGCAATAAGTTTAAGCATTTTTCTATCTTTCAAAAATAACACAGTCGCCTTACTTAATTACAATTAAACTAGCAACATTCAAGAAAATCTTATCAACCACATACCTAGATAAGAAATCAGAACGTGTAATATACACATGTGGTTGTAAATTATATAAAAGACGAGCAACGATGGTTGCTTAGCTTAGCTAACTTAAAATGATAAAAGTGTAAGAACCCCGTATATTCAAATAAGTAAAAATTGATATGGTTTTTAAATCAAGGAGGTACTAGATTTACAAATTTGAAATAGAACGTAATAGGTGTTTTTACTTTATCTACAGCTCGTCAGGTTGTTTTTTTCTTCATAAAATGGCAACAAAGCCTTGAACTCTTAAACAAGGTTCAAATAAATACTCCCTGCGTGTTTGTTGAGGTTTGTTTAGCATTTTTCTTAATCTTCTTTGGGAATTAAGCCACTCATAGTTTTTAAAATCATCTTTATTTACGTTTCTATCCATGACCTAGGATCGGTTTTTTTTATTATTTTGACAACAATCCTAGGTCATGGATCGAAACGTAAATAAAGATGATATTAAAAACTATGAGTGGTTTAATTCCCAAGGAAGATTAAGAAAAAAGGTTCAAATATATATACGAAGTGGGAAAATTCAAAAGACCATCGAGTTGTAAGTACTTTATTATAAAGTACTGTCCGATAGCCGTATTGAGGACTCGATATTGAGTTTCATGACATAAATCGATTAAACACAGGATCAGTGGGTAAGAAGGAATTGGTAATGGTATCGGCGTCGGTGAGGTGTTGGACTTGGTCAACTCCTTACTGTCCAATACCAATTAAGTAAAGTTTTCTATAACGTTTAATCAACCATGTTGTTAGCTAAGAAGCTGAATTACGCTCTTTTTTTTATTTGCAAGTTGATATTTCACTATCCCCAGACCAATTACCTAGCTTTGGTTTTGATTAATTCAAGTTCTAAATATTACATTATGAAGTTTTGGTCTTGGGGAAGTTTTGCTATGTTCTTCATAGGTGTCGTCAGTCCAGATCGGCCTTTATAGTATGTGATGTTGGGTCGTTCTAAGTATTGGGAGGTGCGGTTCGGGGTGTGCCTTAGATTGTTTGCTGGAAAATTGGTAATGCGGTTACAGGATTATTTAAGGGAAGGGATTTTAGTGATAAGGATTTCATTTAGGATCTTGTTGAATGGGGTGAGTGAAGACTAGGAATATAACTCTTGGAAGGAGGGAAAATGGATCTAGGTCTGTTGAGATTTTCCAGATAAACCTGAGGGGTTGAGCTAGGGCATGTTTATATAAGGTGGTGGATAGTTTTAGGAGTGTCTTGATTTTAGTAGGGGCATTGCTGAGAGGGTATTAAGTTATTAGAATTTATTTTTTATCGAAATTTGCCATGACGTAAGGAATTGTATGGTGGAGCGGCTAGAGAAATGTATGTGGTCGGGTATGATAGTAATGGTGAGGAAAATTTCGTACGTGTGTCGTCCGGTGGGAAGTTGGTTCATAGTTTTTACCATGGATGAATCAATCAGTTATGCATGAGACACTTTATATCAGTGATTGTCATTGATAGGTAGTCGAAGGGCTGTAACGTACGGTAATGCAGATGGATAAAACAGTTCTGTTTCATGTGTAGGATTTGAACTGAGGCATGTAGAATGATTTTTATAGGTGGTATAAAAAAAAGGTTCTGTTTGCTCTAGTTGTAAAGAGTAGAAACAAAAGAGTTATTGGATTTAGTGCCCTTCGAGGGTGGGGTGTATGTTAGGGGTGCCAGGAATTAACGCTGTAACGAATAATAGGAACAATAATTTGGTTTAACATAAATTTACGGGTGGGTCGAGTAAGGATTTGGGTAACGAGTGGTGAAGGTTGTTTAGGATCGCTCTTGTTTTGAAGCATAATTTGGAGAAGTGGGAGAGTGCGTATGTCTAAGTGGTTCCTAGGATGTGAACTTTAAGACTGCGGAGAAAATCAAGATGACCTTTTCAAAGAGGATTTAGGATTTAATGGGAGGTACATGTTGCTTACTTTAGATGGACCAGGTTTCAGTGAGGTTTATTAGTGTTCCAAATGGATTCAATTGAGGAACGTGAATTGTGATGATTGAGGTCATCTGCATTGCAAATTGAGAAGTGTTCAAGATGTTGAGGATTAGTTAGGTATTGATCGCAGGATTTCATGGGGTCGAGGGTATGATGGATTCTTGGAGGCAGCCGGGCTTTAGAGTTTTAGAAATAGTGAAAGAATTGGAGTTCAGGGTAGTGATACGGTAGTGATGACATATTTGCGGAGTGAGGATTTCACTTGTTTCATATTTATTGCAGTACTTTTGGTAAAACTCCTTAGTGTTTTATGTTGTCTTCGGTGCTTGAACAATCTGGAATTTTTTAGTTTAGCCGCAGCCAAGTAAAACACGAAGTCTAATGTATTGCAAAGCATAATAAAACCAATTCTTTGCTACCTATTTATCGAAACCTTTGCTTTTTATAACATTTGAACAAATTACGGAACTAATTGGAAACTTGCGTGAATTTTCTTTAACCTGATACTTATAAAACAGCTGCATCCTTTCATCATTTTTATTGCTCTACTGTTTAAAGCTGGAAATGCAGCAATTAGCAGTACAGAAATTATTTATTATGTAATTAAGTTTGTGTAATTTAGCGACAGCGTCAGGTGTTTTCTTAGGAATGGCAAACATAATTACCGTGGAGATGTGTACACACGGAAGTTATACGTAGGGACGTGGCAAGAGTCTCAACCCTCAGATTATAGGGGCGCAGTGTTAGACACGTTTTGGTCATTTTGATATCAGAAGCTATGTGTACATTGCTCGATAAGCAATCTATTAGTTAAGTACACGTTACTATATCCGCCAAAGCTGCTGCTATTATACGACTCGTCCAAATGTAGTCAATGTTTTATTATTTTTTTTTTGTTTTGCTGAAATGGATGAGTTTATACACTTAGTACTGATGCCAAATGCATTAGCCATTATTCTAGTTACTACTGCTTTTGGTCTAAATATTAATGACTATTACCGCCATTTCTAAAAGCTAATGGTGTATAAGTAAGACTCTTAATGCATTCTAGAAGTTGTAGGGCTTCTAATAACGTCCATTAGAGAACACAAACGCTAAGTTTGCATACATAAACTTCTATTTTAAGTAAAGTAGCTTAAATACATTTTCAATTTTCACTTCAATAACCTAATAAGATTACTGATACGTTTGTAAAAGCTTTTAGCTTTTATAGTTAAAATGTTAAGCCTTTGTAGCGACTTAAAAATATTTAATAGCCAATATTGTCAGAAACATTTATTTATATCCAACATATACGGACTGACAACAAACTCGTATCATCATGTAAAACTACATCATTCAAGTAAAATTCGTGGCATTTTGAACTCTCTCATGCGATTGCATTATTAAAAGGCTTAAGTAGTCGTTTTTTTTTTAATATTTATTTTGAAGGGGAAAATCATTATGATTTAGGCTACCTCTTTGGTAGATTTTAACATGGTTCTGAGGCGACCTTATGGCGGGTTTACACTTGTCAGATACCAATGTTGTTCTATGAAGGTTGTATATGGATCTGAGGCGACCCTATGGCGGGTTTACACTTATCAGATACCAATACTGTTTAACGCCTCAGAACCATGTTAAAATCTACCAAAGAGGTAGCCTAAATCATAATGATTTTCCCCTTCAAAATAAATATTAAAAAAAAAAACGACTACTTAAGCCTTTTAATAATGCAATCGCATACTTCTTTAATAACCATTCTCTCAATTGTATAAATAGAAACATGTTAAAAAATGTTTTCCAATTCCCAACTTATTGAATTTATATAAAATTCACCAATAAAAATTAATCAGCTGATTTCACGTTAAGCGTATTGGCTACCTACAAAAAGTCGGTCCCAGGCCGTAACACAAATTGAAGGCAATCATTTATTTAAACTTAAAAAATATTTGCTTAATGTACTCAAACCAAATATTTCGAACATCAATAAATCAAAGTCACCTTCAATTTATGTCATAAATGTCAAACTTTAAGTTTTTATTATTTTGAAAACGATCCTAGGTCATGGATCGAAACGTAAATAAAGATAATTTTAAAAACTATGAGTGGTTTAATCCCCAAAGAAGATTAAGAAGAATACTAAACAAACCACAACAAACATACAGGGAGTATTAACGAATAAATTTCTTAGCATCAATATTTCCCAAAATTACGGGAAATATTCTTGGATGTTCGTTGCCCCTTTCGGTGTATCATCAATTCGAAGGCTTGCAATTAGCAGATCGCAATTTTTATAAATCGTTACCAGTTGATATATTATTAGGTGCTGAAATATGTTCTCAGGTGCTATTTTCTGAGCGCGCTAATATTATTCCTGGTAAACCTCTAGCCATCCAAACCATTTTTGGTTTTGTTCTGCTAGGTCAAGTTCCTTGCATCTCTGACAATGTTTAGGCTACGTCGCTTTTTATTTCCGACGACACAAACAAACTCCTTAACAATTTCTGGGAAATTGAAGAAATAAAAGCAACTTCAGTTATTTCTTCTGAAGATGCTTATTGTGAAGCTCATTTTATCGATACCAGCGAACGTGATAACACCGGTCGTTACATAGTTTCGCTTCTGTTTAACCCTAGTGGTAAACAATCAATGGGTAATAATCGTCGTGTAGCCTATAAAAGCTACATGAATTTAGAAAGCCGATTATCTCGCGCTCCTGATAATCAAAGGATTTATAATGAATTCCTTCAGGAGTATCTTACTCTAGGTCACATGGCCGTAGCTGAAACAGCCTCTGATTATCTATTGCCTCATTATGCAATTTACAAACTGATGAGTAGCACTACAAAGCTGCGCGTCGTCTTCAATGGTTCCGCACCTGACTCGACAGGAGTATCTTTAAATGATAGATTATTTGCCGGCCCCAAGTTACAACGAGGTTTGCCTGAAATAGTCATTTCGTTTTCATTCCGTTGCCGTTTGCGCGGACATTCGCATGATGTATCGCCAGATTTTAGTTAAACCTCAGGACTGTCAATTTCAACAAATATTTTGGCGTCCTCCCCAACGAACCTGTTTAAGAATTTGAATTAAAGACTCTCACTTATGGCCTCACCCCTTTTTTCTTGGCTCAACGAGTACTTCGACCATTGGTCATTGACGAAGGCGGTGCTTACCCTATAGCTCCTCAAGCTCTCCGAAATCACACGTACATGCACGACGTCATTTCTGGCGCAGATTCTCTCTCCGCCACTAAGCAACTCGAACATGAATTAATAAATCTACTTTCTCTCGGCCAATTTCAATTGAGGAAGTGGTCCAGCAACTGTGTTAATTTATTGGAAAATTTTGATGATTCAGAACCCTCTTTAACATTTTCGGACGATACTAGCGGTATTAAGATTTTGGGTCTGGTTTGGAATCCATCTTTGGATATATTTAGATATCATGTAGCGTCTTTCGAAGCATTACTCACTAAACAAAATGTACTCTCTTACATGACTCGCATCTTCAATCCGTTGGGATGGCTATCACCTGTAATATTTTTAGTCGAACATTTTCTACAACGACTGTGGTTGCAACGCCTGGACTGGGACGACACTCCCGACCCTACATGATGTCTCGAATGGTAACAATTTTGCAACGAATTCCCTAGATTCCCCAGATAAATATTCCGCGTCGATTGTCGCTATCGAACGCTTCTTATTTACTATTAGGATTTTCCCCCGCTAGCGAGAAAGGGTATGTGGCATGTGTATATTTGTATGCTGTCTCCGAAGATTCAGTTATTTGCAACTTGCTGAAAGCCAAAAGTAAAGTGGCTCCACTAAAAATTCCACGTTTAGAGCTTTTAGCTGCTCTTTTACTAGCAAAATTACTCAACTCTATAACTTCCAATGAGTTCTGCTATCCAATTTAAGGTATAAAATTATTTTGTGACTCACAAGTTGTTTTAACTTGGTTAGCTACACCGCCTCATTTACTGAAGACTTTTGTATCAAATCGAGCTAATCTCATTCTTGAATACACCGCTTTCTCTCAATGGAATCATATTCCAGGTCAGTTTAATCCGGCGGATGCCATGTCTAGAGGCCAGTCACCTTCCCAACTTCTAGATCACAAATTGTGGTAGCATGGTCCCATCGACCAGTATGATTTTTTCTCAATCGAAAATCTTGCTTGTTCCACTGATCTCTATTGGCAAGGTTCCCTAATTAAGGATGCCTCACATTCTCGTGGCGTTATTAGTAGAAATTGACTTCATCCAATTAATTGAAAGATTTTTTCTCTTACCTCTTTGCAATATACGGTAGCGTATATTGACCGCTTTATACACAATTGTCGCAATTCCTGCAAAAAATTGCTAGGTCCGCCTTCTGCTAGTAAACTGTGTAGGGCGTTAGAAACTTGCGTACGTCTTACCCAGCAACATTATTTTGTTTATGAAATAATGCAAATAAGAAAACACCGAACTTTATCTAGTTCGTTGCGTAAGTTAACTCCATTTCTTGACCCCTATGGTTGCCTTAGGGTGGGCGGTCGACTACAAAATTCTCTGCGGGCTTATAGTAACAAGCACCCCATCTTTTTACCCAAAGCGGCACATTTATCTAGACTCCTATGTGATTATTTTCACTTTCTATCTTTACACTCCGGTCCTTCAAAGACCCAAGCTCTGATCTCACGTAAATTCTGTTTAGTGGGATTAAGGTCATTAGTTCGTCAACGGATTCACAAGTGCATACCGTGTTTTCGTTTGAGTGCTAAACCTGCTCAGCCCCTAATGGCTAATTTATCTCCTGCTCGTGTTCAGCTTACTCGAGCATTTACTCACACCGGTACTGATTTTGCCGGTCCCTTTATGATAAAAACTTCTTCTCGTCGCAATGCACCTTCCGCAAAGGCATACCTATGCGTTTTTGTTTGTTTGTGCACTAAGGCAGTCCATCTCGAACTAGTTTCTGAACTCTCTACGGAAGCATTTATGGCCTGCTTAACGCGTTTTACCTCCCGTCGAGGTTCCCCTGAATCGATTGCTCTGATTGTGGTACGAATTTTTTTGGGGCTTCTCATTCCCTCAAAGAAGCTCATGATTTCCTCAAGGTAAATCAGAATACAATTTTTCTGCGTTGTCCAACCGGTAAATTAAATGGAATTTTAACCCTCCTATGACTTCCAATTTCGGCGGAATTTGGGAATCATGTGTAAAATTCGTTAAAATTCTATTGCTTCGAACCCTCGGTAAGCAACCTCAGACGTTCGAGGATCTTGCAACAGCATTTTTTCTGTAGAAACCGTTTCAAACAGTCGCCCTCTATGTATGGTATCCTCTGATCCTAACGATGATCCGGACTATCTGTCCCCGGGACATTTTTTGATTAGGATCCCATATTGAGCTTTCCGGAAATAACTATTCCTGAAGATATAAATCTTCGTTCTCGCTGGCAAAGGTTATGCCAAATAACTCAAACCTTTTGGCGTCGCTGGTCAAGGGAATATCTAAACACCCTTTCACAGCGAGCTAAATGGACTCGGTCTTCTCATAACCTCAAAGAAGGTGATCCTGTTTACCTAACCGGTGTTAATACTTCGCCTCTTTCTTGGCCGCTCGGCCGTGTCAACCAACTATTACCTGGTTGTGACGGGGTAGTTCGGGTAGTTTCGGTTAAAAACTCGTATTTGACCGGTTAACAAACTCATTCCTCTGCTTTTGCAATAAATATGTAATTTTTTCTGTTAAGTTTAGTTTAGTTTTTAAGTTTTCCGTGTGTAAAATTTCTTAATTTTAGGTGGGCGGTATGTACGCGCCGCCGTATGCCTCTTTCATATTTGCCGCGTCGGGTAAAAACTCTCGTTCGTGATTACCTCGAGTGTGTGCACGCGAACACTAAGTAAGTAAAAATGGACGCTCTCGGACAGCACGGTTAACGTGAACGGTCAAACTCTAATATATTCCTCTTTCTATTATTCCTCAATTCCTTGCCTTTTCGGCCTGGCCTTTACGCGAGTGTTAGTGCTTGACGTTATAAACTAATTTATGTGCACTGAAGAAACCATCCAGTGAGCTGAAGATTAATACACGGTGAGTGTGATCTTGTATTTTACTCTTTTTCCCTATAATACAGTCCTGCTCATATCGAACCCTCTCGCGTACCGGGGTGCTCTTAACTACCAACCGGTATAGGGGCGGTCATCCAATAGGATCGTAGGGTTTAACTTTCGTATGTAAAAGAAGTACACGTGCTGTTGACTAACGGGTTTGCTAGTTTTAGTGTAGCACTAAAAATGAGTTGGAGATTTTGGTTTTACATTAGTTTGTTCTGTATTCAGCATGTGTACTTTGATATAGGGTAATATCCCCCCCGCAGAAGAGTGTAGCTTAGATATGTTGTTGCGAAGATGCTGCGAGGTCCTTGTTGTCAAGATATCTGAGCCTGTGTGCGGCGACGTCGGACTTTTCCATGGTCGCCTGCTGCTGGGTAGAATGATTGTGGTCGAAGGGGTAAATATTCTTGGGACATCCATCCACAGACATGCCTTCCTGGTTGTGCGCCTTGAACATAATTGAACAGATCGACGAGTGCTGCGTGGTTAGCACGTGGTGTGCATGTTTTGGCGTCCAGTGGTAATAGGTTGATGCTGACTGTGATAGTTGTTTGTGCTGACCTATCGATCACTGGTTGGAATTCTTCCCGGAGGCTGCTGGGTAAGAATTCGGCAGCGATTTGGTGAGTTGCGAAAGCTACCTCTTCTTGGTACATCCGTCCACAGGTATGCCTTTATGGTTGTGCGCCTTGCACATAATTGGACAGATCGATGAGGGTTGCGTGGTTAGCTCGTGATCTGCATGTTTTGGTGTCCCGTGGTAATAGGCTGATGCTGGCTATGGTAGTTGGTTGTGTTGGCCTATTGACTACTGGTTGGAATTCTTCCCGAAGGCAGCTGGGCAAGAATTCAGCTACGAACTGCTGAGTGGCAGTTAGCGTGGGTGGCCTGTTGGCGGTGACCGGCGTCAACGTTTGGTTCCAGTGGAGCATCTTACGGTTATGTGCTCCGAAATGTAAGGAGCTTTGTTCGTAATCCATCACCACTTTCTGGCGCTGAAGCCAAGATTAATGCAGGAGACATTTTCTGCGAGGTTTGCTACTACCAAGAAGGTGAATGGCGTGCGAAATTTGCCTTTGATTGCCATTTTTGTCCTTGTTTCAGCTAAATGGGCGTAGGTATCATAGGGTTCTACCCATGAACCCGTGGGAAATCGATCTTCCCTGATCATACACGAAGATGCCCAGATGCTCCTGTATCTAGTAGTGCGTGGCGGGTCATTCTGTTTATGGTAACCGGAATACTTGGTCATGCAATACTCTCCGCAAACTTTTTCAAAGTTACCCAGAACTCTCTAGTTAGCCACTCGAACTTCTTCCAAGCTCTTGAGACATTCTAGCGTTCCGACAGCTGGTTTCCTGTTCGTCAACCCTCTGCTTACCATTTCTAAAGGTCAGACTAATAGTACTTGCTTGGCTCTTTTTGCGTTCGCACCTCATTCACAGCAGTCGTTCTTAGTCTATCTGAATCTTTGCAGGTAAGTTTTCAGTGCCCTTTACCCTGTTGCTGCCTGCAACTTTTTATGATCAAACTTCACCCCCATCTTATCTTTTAGTTTCTATGCTTGGTATAAATTTGTGTGTCAATCTTCCCGTGGCAGCGTTATCTCACTTCTTTTTCCACTGTTAGATTGACATTTCTCGCAGCTTCTTCTTAATCAGCAACCTCGGTGCCGATGAATACGATGTAAGGAACTCCCCGTTGCAGCCTCTTTGGCCAGTTTAACTGCTATGTCGTTTCCTAGATTGCTATTATGCGATCTGAACCAATAGAACTTCAAATCTTGAAGCCTAATGACGTGAGAGGTATTCTCTAGTCGTCATCTTGAAGATCGGATAAGGTGTACATAATTGCCAGAGCAGTCAGTGCCGATTTGCTATCGCTAATGAAAGAGTACCCACTTCTATCTGATTTGTTGATAATATACGCTATAGCTTCCTTTTTATTTATCAACTAATACTGAACGTTTGTGCTCCAATAAGTTGGAATCGAAACACTTCGCTTTTCTTTTTATACACAGCAAACGCCGCTCCTGCTTGCCCATCGTCCATTCGCGAGCCATCCGTATAAATCCCTAGTCCCGTCGCGCTTCCATTGCCTTCGACACATTATAGTCATTTGACATCAGTCGAATGCCCTAGTTCCGAAATAGCGTTTTTGCTTTCAAGTTCCCTACAGCAGAAGACCAAGATTTACAACAATTTCCCACCATTACCCCATGTCTATGAGTCTTTGATCTATAATCTTCTTGACGACAAATTCGATTGGGAGCATCCTACTAATCACCAAGACCGCCTTCGTGGAAGTGGTCCTGTATACCATCGCCGTGTTGACAGCGGTTATGCGTTGAACGCTCACTAATTGCCGGCCTTCCCTGACTTACAACTCTCCACAAAAACAGATGTTGTATGCAGCATCGCCGGTTCTATTGTTTCAGAGTAGACTATACTCTACTCTGTTAGACATTTTGTTGCGCTTACTTTTGACATATTGCACGTGCGCCCTCCAATTCAATTTGTTGTGTAGTCTAACGCGGAGGTAAGTCATGGCTTCCTGGAAAGGGCTTTTTCCCTCCTAGCTCTAGCTTGGGGGAACGATATCTCAGCATTGTTTCGTAATAAAGCGCATGCGACTTTGTTGTATTAAATTTCAAATTGACTCCTGCGACCATATGTGCAACTTATTCAGCGTTTCATTCGGCTTCGTTCGCATCTCTATTAACCATTTCAACTTGATAATAAACAGTCTATCATTCTATCATCCCCATAGGAATTTTATCTCCTTTAACTTTTTTGGCTAAACATTTAGTTCGGCGTTTGTTGTCTTTGAAATCAGACTGGGATGATACCCCTCCCTTCGAATTACTCTGTTTGTGGGAGATATATCTGCATAAGTTACCACTTCTTTCCGACTTTGCTTTACCACGCTTGCTATTTCCGCCACTTCCGGCTCTTGCGCTATTGTTTATTTACGTTTTCTTACGCTTTCCTCCGTTGAGGTTCGCCTTAGTTTGTGCTAAGTCCAAAGTTGCTACGTTTTTTTTTTTATTTATTTATTCTAACGATACAATTAGTCTGCTACTTAAAAAAATTACCGCAAACCTGTTACTCCTTAAAAATCTAACGTGATTATTTGCTACCTTAAGTTATATTGGTTAGTTTTATATTATTTGCGTTTGGAAATACTTGCGTGTGTATGTTTGTGTGTGTGTGCCTGTCTGTACGCGCGCGCGCGTGTGAGTGTGTGTGTCCGTCTGGGGTAATGTCCTTGTTACTGCTTCCCTCCGCCGGCTCCGACCGTCGGGAGTCGGATATCAGAAACCGAGAAGTTCGCATTCCTGTACGTGCCCTGGCCGTTGGCAGCCGGAAACCTGGAAGGCCACGTACAATCCCTAGTGTGAGTGTGTGTATGCATGTGCGTTTGCGTACGCATGCGTATGCATGTGCGTGTACGTGCGTGTATGTGCGTGTTTTGTTGAGTGTATCTTTGTGTTTTGTCGTGCCGGTGTGATATAATGGCGTTTGTGTGTATATGTGTGCGTGTATGTGTTTATGTATATGTGTGCGTGTGCTTCTATCTATGGTGAGGTCCTTGAGACTGCTTCTCTCTTCCGGTTTTTTTATTGGTCTGACTCCATGATCGTTCTTTCTTGGATTCGTTACTCACCACAATGAAAGACGAGATAGTGCCAATATTTTTTTTTAACAAGAAACGTATTTAACGAAACAGATGAATAATTAATAGGTTTAGGGTAATTACACATTTACATACTTGCATATGCATATGCATATTTTATACGTTCTTATCAATAGATGTGTATTTTAATTCTTTAGAGCTTTAAGACTTATTTGCTGCATTTTTGTTTTAAAAATTGCAAATTTACAACAATATTACTTCCAAATATATAGCATGTTTGCAACCTTGAACAATATTAACAACCTATTGTTAATAAAATCAGCGAACCCTTTTTGACGAAGGAACAGTAAACTTCTCTGGTACTTAAATCTTTAGAATAACATATCCCTATTCAAAACTAAATGGACATCTTTAAGGTTAGGATAGTAAACAGGGAATATCTTCAACTGTGGTAATAAACTACAAAAGATGAACAACTATTCTGGATGGGCAAAATTGTGCATCTGAGGCTAAATATTTTAGAATTTAGTAAATCGATAATACTTAAAATAAAAAGACGATAACACGAGTAGAGACAAACGTTTTTAATTACAAGATATTTTAGAAATTTAAGGAGTTAAACAGTACATCAGTAACTTCACTAGTTGTGTTGCGTTTTACTTTCAATAGCACTGCCATCCTACATTTCAGGATTCCAATAGAAAATGCAATTTTAAACAAGTTTTTAAGGTTTATTATATTGATTTCACTACAGATGGGCAGATCTTTTTTTGTAAATATTGTAAAGTTCCTGCAACAGCAAACATTTTGTAACGTTTTAAAACTTTAAAGGCGTTGAAATCACAAAAAATTTAGTTTCAAGTCCTTTTGAAGATGACATACCCTGTATTAGGTTGCTACTTTCTATTATGTAGAAAAAAATAACGACGTGCATTTTGTGAAGCATCTGTGTGTTTTCGTCATTAAAGTGATTAAAAATAATTTATTTAAATCTTTAATCTCGTAAAACACGCGAGTATTTTCAGCTACACTTATGCGTTTGATTGTGTAAAATAGGATAAGGTGTTCACATGTAACATCTGTTGCATGCTTGTTCCTTCCTAAGCTTTCGATCCCTGATTGTCGTTTCAATTCGACAAAAATTTTACATGAAGCTCTAGTGAAATTTCCGGTCATGATTAGCAGATTTCGAGGTCAACACAAAGGCGTTGCGATGCGTTCGTTTGAGAACCTTGAGGTTATCTCCTTTCTAAGTTATTAAAAGATTTAATGGACAATATATATATATATATATATATATATATATATATTATCTTGTAATTTATAGGTTAGAATTTATTAGATTAAGTAGCAGAGAAATTAATGCAAGCTCCCGTGTGTATATGCAACACATTAGTAAGTTAAGACGTTTTTCAGAGCTCTGGGTTAAGGATTATTTAGTTTAGAGTTGAGCTTCATAATCAAATTGGCTTCAGCATTCACATTGGCAAAAATGCGTCAAAAATTCTTAATAAGGGTTTATAGGAGGAAACAGAATTAGGCAATTTTACCTACTGATCATGAAATGTAAATATTTGTAGCGCATAGGATAATTTAGACTAGATTTAATAAATATTAATTAAAATGAACTTTTCAATGTTACGTTAGCGTTATATTAATAATCATAAGCTCAAATTGGCGCGTGTAAATATGGTTCTTAGGTATATTCTCATTTTAACCTTGGTATACGTTCTAAATGCATTTCTATTAAGGTGTTTACAAAACAAGCAACGGTTATCGCTTCCGAGAGAAACAACCAGTTGAAAACATTCTGAGTAATAATTATGTTCAAGGATATTAGGGAAGAAGTGGTAAACAGATAGTGTTTTGAAAGGCAGAGGTCGTTAAAGAGTGCGGATCGATATTTTATAAGGAAAGATGGCTTTTAGGATGCGTTAGCAAAGGAGAATATATAACATATGTTTTGTAGTGGGTGACTTTTGCATGAATGAATAAACAAAGACGGATCGAAGTCTAAAGGTGCGAGAAAGATGCAGAATGTCTGTTTAAGGTATTGATTTAGATATGGATTGAGAATAAGGTAGGGATGCGATAAACAAACTACCTAAAGGGAACAAAAAAAGAGGATTATTCTTCACATGTGAAAATAAGATGAAAGATAGGTAAAACTAAGTGAGGGTATATGAACGTGCAAACGTAGCAAGACATAGGATGAGGGGCGTGGATAGACCAAGGATTTTGAAGACAGCTAGGGCGCGATTTCAACGTACTGAGCAGCCGTTAGAAAACGAAGTAGTGGTTTTCAAGGTAAAGCGGTTATTTGTTGTGAAAAATTCCGAGATTTTGAAAGACGGTTGGTGCTGGTGTGCTACAATACTTGGTATTGCAGAAGGCCAACACGGGGTTTTCGAGAATTTGTAGACGGTTGAAAATGTTCGTTCAGAGGAATTGGAAGACGGTTTAGAAAGGGTACCTAGAAAGCGTGCTTGTGGGGTAGTGAAGGGGTGTGAGTTGGATCTATAAAAACCCATACAGAAGGGGGGACGCTCTCCCTTACTTCTTTGCTCGCCTTTGAGGTTAACTCAAATAGTCAATCTTATTCAGTGATTTTTATTGGTAGTTGTAATTACACAAGTTGGTGTAGTGATAATTATTTGACATAAAGAGAAACTCAAAGTAAATAGAGAGTTAAGAGCGAAGCTTTTTAAGCATGTTGTATCAACTACTGTATTTTGAGTGTTGGAGCGTACAAAGGCGTTCTTAAATGAAAATTTAATGGTGATTGCATCAAGCTTTGATTTGTTGATCTAAAATGGAATGGCAAGGGGAGATTTTGGAGGTGTGGATGCACTTTCTATCGAGAATTAGGAGAGATTTGGATAGCAGGGATGGTGTTGCAACTTAGAAAGCGGTTCCAGTGCCTAGAGGGCTGGTTTGCAGCTGCTTGCAGTATAATGGTTACCAGGTAACGAACTTTTATAAAACATTATTGTGCCGTTTATTTGAGGTGTTTATTTCTTTATGTTATTGAGTGATTACTTCTATGAATTTTGATGAGCTGAAAATTTTATTGACTTTATGTGTAAAAGAAAACAGGTTTATAATTAATATAAGGATAACCAGGCTGTTTTGTAAAAAGTAAAGGGGACTTTTTGATTATTGCAGTGCTTAAGAACAAGTAATTGCATTTATTTAGATTGAAAGACAGTTAAATGAGTTTAAGGTGTAAAAATTTAACCACTTTAAAAATACTAAATAACTTCTAAGTATATTTATCTTCTTTGAAATATATTCATTTAAACAAGTTCTAGTCGACGAAAATTTAAAACTGAGTACTTTTCTAACATGCAAATTCAATACTCCATTCATTCTCTTTAAAAATATCAGTCAATAAACGTTATTTAATTCAAAACGTTATAACACAATTGCGAGTTTCTAGTGCGAAGTAGTTCACTTTCAAACAAACCATTTTCGAGATGGTTTTAGAATTCACTGTTTTTGCGTTCATAAGCTAATTATTTTGCGCGAATGAATACACGTCAATTCGGAGAACACACTAACATTGGGAAAGACTATAAACAAGATAAGATAACAAGTTTTAAAGGATATGTACTATTACAGAAGCTCGTAAAGTTATAATAGGTGTAATAAGAATGACTCATACCACCTAAAAAGTAATTAGAAAGTTGGGAACCGATGACCTATTTAGAATTTTATTATATGATGATGGAAAGTAATGAGAACGATTTTTTCAAGATTTGAACTTAAGCACTTCGACATTAGATCATTGATAGATAGTTATTGAATAGCTGTTTATGGAGTACAATGACGGACCATTAATTTATTGCTCCAATATAATTGATAAGTTATCTTGGTGCAAGGTCGCCGGATATTTTAATCTATTAAAAATAATAGTACTTCTGGAAATTGGTAAAGTATACTTAGACGTATAAAGATAAATTATTATGAAAATCTAAAAAAAAATGGCACCAAGAATTTTTCGCTGCACTTAATTCTAATGGAAACAATATTTAGATAGCGATTATAATTAAGGACAGGTGGTCATAGAGATATGAATACCATTAAGCATTTGACAATTTATGTATTATTGATTAGACTAAGCTAGTATAAGTTTTTCTTTTGTGTATAGAGAATTATTTGTGAATGGATAACTTTTTTAGCAATTTTAGGTTCAGATCTCGAAGTGATTTGACCTTTATTTAAATTATTGCTCTTGGTTGCTGATCAGGAACTGAGGCGGGGTAATAGAGGAATATTAAAATTATCCATCAAAATTTTAACGGAAATTTTTGTGACTTACATATGAAACGTTTTGGGGTTTTCTAATTATCGACAAGGATTAGTTGAAGATTGTATTAAAAATGTAAGTAGTGATAAAATGCTTTTTTTTTCTAAACTTAAGTTGTTTTTATAATTATACCGTATGGTTTAGATCTCTTTGTTTTATTTCATTTTTGTAAAGTTCACAGCATATTTATCGCTGAGCTGGTAAGAGAAAACTGTCATATTAAGGTAATAATTCATATTTGGTCTTAAGTTAGAATCCATAGCATATTTCTTGTCTCCCAACGTTTGGGCAGCCTATTTCGTAATATTCATAGCAATGTTTGGTAACCCCCAACGACAAGACGGCTGTACCCTAATATTCACAATGTCAGATATGATTGATAAAAATGCTAAACATAATTGAAAGTTGGGTTTATGTATAGTTATGTACACGAATTAGGTGGCATAATTGGTAAACGCATAGTCCCGGACTAAGATACAGGTTCAAGTCCTGTCCAAGACCTTATATTTTCCTTCTTTCAATTACTTGCTCGATTTAAAATGATCATTTGAGCTTTGCATAAAGGTCGTCTAAGTTATTATTTCATCTTATTAGTTGTAATACGTTAGTATTTATTAAGTTACCTTGTGTAAAAGACTACCTAATATATATATATATATATATATATATATATATATATATATATTCTTCTGCCGCCCCCACACTGTTTTTGTTTGTTGCGCGCCTTTTCTTATTAATTTAATGATTTTATACGATGTGCAAATACTTATTTCACGCCATGTATTTTAGCAACGTTTGGTTGGTTAATTAAATCAAAATTGTTTTTAATATGCCTCGACTATATGAACTCTTTCTTCTCAGGGTATCCACCTACTTACCGTGGGTTCAGTGGTAAGTAGATGTGCAATGCCCAACCAAACTGCACTATCTTTTGTTTTAGTACTTTTTTTAGAATTTACTTTTGTATATGCCAAATTTTATGTGATCCACGTAGCCTTGTGCCAAATTAATTAATACCACAAAATTTATGACTTTGACGTTATAATACACTATACTCACCTGGATTATACGTCGTTAACTGGCCTCTCTTAATTCTGGCTCAAAAACCTTTTCGCCGTATGCGCCTTCACAAGGTTTCACTATCACTTTGAACTGCCGTCTAGCCTCCACGTATCTTTTCTTAAATTTTGCTGCGCCCAAATCTAAAATAAATATAACCCGAATTTAGAATACCCTTTTTATCTACTTCCCCTGCGCTAATTCTTCCATAGTAATTTCTTCTTTGATTTGTACCCTTTCACCTGCTACTCTTAGGCTGCCTTCTAAATTTTCTCTTCTCGTTCTAAATCAATCCAAATCTATCCTCGTTCCTGTTTACCACTCAATCCAAATCTATCTTGGTTCCTGTTTACCAATCAATCCAAATCTATCTTCGTTCCTATTTACCGCCCAATGTCCCGCTACTCATAAATCCATATCCAAATCAATCCTTATATTTTTCACTCTTATGTTTCTCACTCGATGCCTTCTACCTATATAATCTCGTTCCAATCCAATCTTATTTTCCGCCGGTTCGCTGTCGCACTAATTCCAATATTACCTTTTATTCGTCGCCGCTATTAATTCTTTATACTCTGATGCTTCTCTTTACTCTTCTTTATAAATCAAACTCTTACAATTCAATCACATTTATTTACTCTTCCAAAAATATGAACAATTTAGCGCAGTTTCATAAAACACGTCTTTATACAAAATAATTCGAAATTGATTCCCTTTGTTTACAATCCTAGGTGATAATTACAACATTTTCTGCCTACTCTATTACATATTATATAAAAAAAAATCATCCAATAACATTTTATCACTGAGTCCGTGTCACAAATACCTTAAATTTTGTCTTTTACATTTTCCTATTTTATACATAATATTCTATCATTGGTCCTAAATATTTCACAACCCTTCAATCATATTTGACACTGCTATTACTTATAATTTTGAGATTACATGTTTGTCCAAAAGTTGATTCTAGTAAAATAAAAGCCAAAATAATTCACATATGAACCTGGATCCGCGTGGTTAATAGTGGACATCCATAGACGCATCCGGTTTTCGGTTGGCAAATGTACGTTCAATGGCCTATTAAACTATAACTCAGTATAAAACCTTGAGCACTGTGTATTTTATCACGTCATCAAGTCATTATAATTTACATCTTGGCACTTACATTTCAACTAACATTTTAAATACTTTAACGTATGTAAAGTACGGCAAACATACATTTTAAAATTACGGGATCTGATATATGGATTATTTTATTTGGCATACACTACCTTCTTACACAAAACCACCCTTAGAACCCTTGTGGCTCCTCCTGACATTACAATATATATATATATATATATATATATATATATATAATAAAAAATAAAATGTATCTGTAAATAAACTCTTATGAAAATAATAAGAACTTAATTACCTATACAAATCGAGCTAATGATTGTATAACCATCAACAAAACAATAGCTTTATTATTTCACAAGGGGAGGAAACATCCACTAACCGGTTTCGGCTTTTTTAAACCTCGCCAGAGCGATTTAGTTTCCAATAACTCTATAAAGCAATCGAAGCTATTATTCTGATACATGTTTGAAGTAATTTTTGTACTATGGTAAAAGTAAATAACATTGCCATCAGGTGGTAAAACCCTAACACTACTAAGCGTGGAAGTACAGAAATTGATCCGAAACTACATCGTAGTTCTATAGATGGCTATACAAGTATGTTATGCCTTTGACATTAGCGGAGTGTTATAGCAAAATTTATTTTCAAAACTAGCTCTTTTTATTTTCATAAGAGTTTATTTACAGATACATCTTATTTTTTATTTTGTTGTACACAAATTTCTGATTGCGGACTGCAAATAACTTGTTTTGTTTATTATTATGAATTGCTTTTAGGTGAAAAAACGGGTGACGCCATGAGAAAGTTTGTTATTCTTGCAATTAAAGTTTGCTCCAACATTCCGCAAATCTCAAAGAAAAAACATACGTGTATAGCCATCTATAGAACTACGATGTAGCTACGAATCAGTTTTTGTAGCACCACGCCGAGTAGTGTTGGTGTTTTACCGTTCATTTACATTTCCAGTGCTCCACCCGTAGGTACTACATTGGCCAGGAGGCGAGTTTTTTGTTGCCTGGAAATTTAGAATTTTGCCAAACCCTTGCCGTTCCAGGCAAGGTAGGAATCTTTAACGTGTGTGACAACACTCACACACGGGACCTCCATTTAACCTCTCATCCGAACGAGGGCGTAATTTTTGTGAAAAATGCTCACCTGTCATTTTTCAAGCAGTCGGCCGTGTCGGGATTTGAACCCGGGACCTTGGGATCCGTAGTCTTACGCTTACTACATTGATCCACGGCGACGCTGTTGGTGTTTTACCACGTGATGACGATGTTATTTACTTTTGCCATAGTAGAAGGATTTTTTGGAACTTATATCATTATAATAGCTTCGATTAATTCTTGGGGTTGTTGAAAACTATTTTGTTCTGACGAGGCTTAAGAAAACCGAAACCAGTCAGTGGATGTTTCCTCCCCTTGTAAAATAATAAAGCTACTGTTTTGTTAATGTCTCGATTTGTATAGATAAATAAGCTCTTATCATTTTCCTAAGAGTCTATTTACTGATACATCTTATTTTTTATTATGTTGTACACAAATTCCTGTTTGCAGTGTGATGAATTTTAGTTCATTTATAAAATAAAAAGGTAGAAGTTTATAATTAGAATTTTATGAAAAGCCTAAATGATCCTTTCAAATTTGTGCGCGTGTGAGTGTGCGTGTGTGTGCGTGTCTGCATATGTGCTTGCGGGTTTATCCGCGTGCATACGTGTATGCGAGTGTGCTTGTGTGCACTCGTGCGTGCGGACGCGCGCGGGTTCGTGCGTGCGAGTGTGTGTTGTATGACTTGTGCCTTGGAGTGTAGTTTACACACATTTTTCAAAGGCATTTTGTATAGTGAACCAAACGGTTCTTCTCCTTAAACTTGAAACTTTAAGCTTTAGAGATCAAGTGTGGTCCTGGTTAGCAAACTGTGCTCTTTGGCAATATTAAAACTAAACATACAAATTTATGACACGGCTTACAAATAATTAAATAAATTAATTTGTTGCAATCACAATTCTTTCTGTATAGTATCTCTACTGAGGTACATTAGAATTACAGAGAGCCCTCATAGCATTAGTTTCCACATGTTTTTATTTTGCCAGTTTCTCCGTCTTTCTTATGAATTCTCCTAAATTATAAACCAATTGGTAAAGTAAAGTGAAACTAATATTTCATACAAATGTATTCTGTAAACGATATAGACATAAAAATGTATAAAGTTTTTGATAGAAATGGGCCACGTATATGGCCCCAGTATAAGGATAAAGTTATTTGAAGTCCATTTTCTGTGTAGAATTGCTTAAATTGAATTGCGGTTCCCTAGCATTAGATTAAAATGGTAGTAAAGCCGCATCTATCTCGAAACCGTCTTCGGACATCTACGTTCTGGCTACACCTAACTTTGTAACCGGCTATTTTTTATATCATCCAATTTTTATGAGACATTTTAAATTAAATTTGACTGCAGAGGGTTGTTCGTAAAAGCGGCAATAAAGAACATTTATGTTTATGCGACAGCACAAACCCGGTAGCGTACAGCAATCTCTTTACTTTGATTTCTTAATGTTTGGACTTTAAACCTTGATACTTTAAAGCCAGACAATTTTGTAGACAAATTTGGTGCTATAGCAGCTTTGTATCGAACAAACCAAAGCAAATTAAATTTCTAGAACAAACTATAACAAACTTCATTTAGCTAAAGTCTTACAATTCGCTTGTGTACATGTATACGCTTGTTTGCTGCAGTAAACGAAATGAAAAATTCAATTAATTTTATCTCGGTTAAATCTTTTGGTCTAGTAAACGAAATAGTCTTCTATAGAGGTGCGTGGAACTTGCATAGCGTTTTAGCAATTAAGTTGTATTAGTTTTTTAGTTGACTTATGAAGAGCCAGATTGAGGTTGACATTTATATTAGTAAGAAGCGTTCAATGTCTAACGAAAGGCCATATTGTAATTTTGTCCCAGTATTGCATACTATTATTCGAAAATTTTAATATTCTCTTGGAGTAATAAAATCATTTAAACCGAAGCATATTAAATTTATAATGGTACTTAAACTACGGGCTGTGATTTGAAGTTTGGGTAGTGATTTGAAGCAATACAGTTATCCCAGTTTAACAAAAATTCTAAGAAGAAAGAATTACCTACGATTTGCATCGGCTAAGTCGAATATACACACAAAATTAGTTTTTCACTCTCGATTTTCAATTACTATTTAAACCTAGCACTTTCCCTATATACACGTTATTTGCTCACTAAAAAATCAATAAACTGCCTCTCCTAGTACGTTTACTTTTATCTATAAGCTTTAGCTCCGATAACAGAGTATTTTATTTCAAAACTACGCCTGGTGTAGAACTTTAGGAACCGCACGCACACGATGATCAATCGCCACTTTTTCTTTTAAATCTTTAAGGTTGTATTTGTTGACTGTTCTAATATTGCTAATCCCACGTCATCCACATAGGATTCGAAGTTTAAATTGACTTAATTCAGTTATCTCCAACTGTAAGTAATATCTTTGTTTTAATCGCCTAAAAATGTAGCTATTTTTCCATGCTACGTGACCGATTGAATGTAATCAGAATTAGAAGTTCCCAATATAACATCTGCGCAATTAATAATATTCGATTTTTTCTCAAACTAAATGCAATTTTTCAGTATACATTAATGCGTTTAATCTATTAATAACTTTCGTTACTAATAAATGAAATGATGTTATAAAATGCTACTCAATCTCTCCACAAGCAAGCACGCTTTAATGAAGGTTTTACAGCTTTAAACTTTTAAGTAGTTTTAATGAATGGATAAATGAAAAGATGCTAAACGTTTTCCCTAACTTCTCTCATATAAAGCGCATTTTCTGCATCAGCCGTATTTGAAGTTGGTTCATTTGCATTTACTGAATCGGATTTGGTATTCAACGCTTATGGATTAAAATGGAGTCCTTATTTCATCAATATATACACCATATATATATATATATATATATATATATATATATATATTGTTATGGATTCAAAGGGATAAATTTGGGGTAAGCAATGCAATTTCAAACATCCTGTATAGAGAAACGAACAAATTATCTACGTGTAAAATTTATTTAATTTATTTAATTTAAACGGACAGGTATTGACGTATTTCTATAATTAATGATTGAAAGGTTAAAGGTACATAAAGAAAACCAGTTTTAAAAACAAATAGAAACGCATAATTAATTTAATTTATTTTAATTCAACATATAAAAGAATTGGAAAACACACCAGGGTAAAGAAAATCAATAATCCCAAGGCAAAAGGTTTCTTGGTAACAAACAGACGTCAGTACGGTAAAATATAGACTCCAAGAACTGTTGTTTTAAACGGTCTATAATTAAGAACACCTGCATGTTTAAAAGGTTACCTTCTTCGAAATTATCAGCATAATAAAGCGGGCTTCATAGAAAATAGTTTTCAACCGTCAGTTGCTTCGAATAACAAGCTAACTAGAGGAGACGCACGATCGGTACAATGCTACAGATAGAGACGGCTATAAAAGCATTGGTTTTTAAAACGCACGTACTCAATCCACGTGGAGTGATGAGACGCTGTCAGCAATATCGATTTTCTACAAAACTCAAGTGGGGTTTGGAAAGCGACAGCAAATATGCATAAGACAGAGACAAAAATAGTACAGGTGGGGGTGTCATGACGACACAGAATAGTAGCATTGGTTGAGAACGGATAGTTTTACAAACGTACGAACATGCGACAGGTGGGAGCGATTTTCGGATCATACGGCGCGTCTACGAGGTGAATTTCTGGAAACTTTAAGTCGGTTATAACAAAATTTGCAGAAGTGTTATTTTAAAATAAGTTTTTCGCGTGAAATGTGGCCTAGAGGTGGCATGTTGAAAAATATAAATACTCTTGGAGAATTAGGAGGGCTCTCTTTGTATTCCCATCGCTTTATACTACTTACAACGATAGACCGACGTTATAGTAGAGTTCTTGTGAGTATTAAAAATATTCCTAATACAGTAAATGTAGTACTAGCACTTGTAACTTGGTAGTTGGGCCTTATAGTTATTAACGTGAGTGGTGTCGAGTGAACTAAATTAACCGAGGTACAACTAATACCATACCAAGCTAGTAAATCAATAAACAGAAGTATAATATACGTGAGTTTGTATGATGTCATGGAATGGTAATTTGGAAGCAAGGCGCTTGGGGAATTTATTTGGGTTATCATCTATGAATATGTGGAGTATCAGAGCGCATAGTTGCGAAGTCAAGGGGTTCTGGTGAGCATCGTCGAAGGGATGGAGGCCTGAAGCATTCTCCAGGTACTTATTTGAAATTTCTGTTATCTGATAAACTTTTGGTATTATTTGGTGATGTGTGAGTGAATATTGGGGTTATTGGTGGTTATAAAACGTATCGAAAAAGATACGTGTGCTTGACAATTATTGGGGTTATTTAAAATTTTGAAAAAGGGTGTATTTAAAACTTACTAAATTTCATATGAATATAAATTGGATTGTTAAGGGTACACGGGTCTATTAGTTTTGTAGTAATTTTATGCAAGGTAAAAAGCATACATGAATAAACTGGGTTATTATGAGCTCACCATACTCCAGTGTGCAATAAATTTAGGGTATTATTTGGGGCCCATCTACTCATATTGTATTAAATGTGTTTGCAAATAATAATTTAAAACAAGGACTTTAAAACATATCATTTATTGAGTTGTAATTAGTGTAGCAAACTGTTTATACCTGTGAATAATTTGGCTGTAAATAGCGGTAAATAAAACATTGTATGATTGTTGTATTATTTGGTGATTTTATTGAATGGTGTGCGAGTGGGAAGGAAGAATGATTGTAAATTTAGGTGTCCGAGAAGAAACACAGCTGAGCTAGTCAGGGAAGCTGCTGAAGAAAATTCTTAAAGCAGAAAAAGTAACGGGTAAGAAATTTTTTTTGTGTGACATTTTTTTATTTTTTTGAAAATCAGTGTTAACACTGGCGATGTCAAACCCTTAAGTCCACAATCACAGCAATCTTATGACGGCCTAACGTTGGGGCTTGAATGGTTTTTAGGGAAATCCAGAGACTGTCCCCACGATCCACAGCAATATATATATATATATATATATATATATATATATATATATATATTACTCATATTTAGACCAGGGTAGAAAATTAAATAATCAAATCAAATAATTTTAATTACCGTGTATAAGGAATTTCATTAAATAAGACGCTTTATTAAAACCTTGAAGCATAAATAAACTCGGTCGTTTCAGTAAAAATAAGAAATTTAAATTATCTATAAGACGCTTTACATCAAAAGAAGCAGTATTGAAAAGCGCAGTGGATAATTTAATTATTCCTAAACAAATGGAAATTACGTGCAAAGTTTATATTAATTAACCCTAGTTTAAGTAACCGGTAGTAAAACAAAGTGTACATATAATAATTAATATTTAAGGTGTATTCGCTAAAAATGAAAAGGATGGAAATCAATTTTAATTGGAGTTAATTAAACCGTTAATAACATATAATAAGCATAAAACTTGTGAAAACCCAATAATAGTCAAATCGTAGGAAGGTTATTTAAAATGTTACGTTTGAACACCCTGCGTGTTTTTAAAAGGCAATTTCAAGTTAATTTGTTTGGATAAACATGTTGATTCTAAGGATATTGGAAACGATCAGATGCTTTAGCAGGAAATACAGAACACCTGCGTATTTTTAAAAAGCTCATTCTGCGTAAATTTGGCAAATAATTAATGTTTCAAAGAATCTTGGAGAAACCGGGACTTAGTATTTACGAGAATGTGCGATACGGGTTTATTAAACCCAGATAACAGTCCGCGTGGACTAAAATATAATCGATAATAAAGAATCTAAATTTGCACCAATACGAACAGGTTAGAAAAGGAAAGAGAAAATGCGTCAAGCAAAGACACATATTGTAAAAGGGTGGGATTTAAGCAACGTCAAGGGGTTGCGATTGGTTAAAAATAGGATGCATATATCAGAGGTAGAACAACAATTTCTGTATAAAAGTAATTAGTTTTTCTCGGACAACTTTGCGGGCCGTGTTGAAATTTTCTGAGATCTCAATGGGGTGAGGACTAAATTCATAAAAATCGACGTGCAGGCTACAGACTGGGAACGTAGAATGAGGAATTCGTTGGAATTACCCGTTTTAGGGAACAAAGCGACGTGTCGGCTATTCGCTATATATACAGGCGGGAATATGTGTTTCTCTCTTAGACTCTTAGACTTTCGACGATTCGATGCGTTAAAAGCTCGTGCATCCGCGACTTGATATTAAACAGTGCATTTTAGTTTGATTAAATAATTTAAAGTGTGCTAGTATATTTTAGTGACTCAAAATAATTGGTTATTTTACGTGCTAACATGAATGTACTTCAGTGCACTTAGATACAAGGTAATAAAAGTTTATTATCACGGTACCAATTAGTAAAATTTACAACGACAAATGTATACCCAAAAGTAGGCAGTTTTGGCGTATATTGGTAATATTGGTAAAAGGAAGTATGAATTTCTTTGCTATTTTGCGGGGTGTTAATGACTAAATGGTTCGTAAATGTGTCTGCATCCACTGAACCAGAGGCAGATATACACAGATGAGTTCCGGAAAAGCCTAGAAACAACTTTAAATTAATGGTGATGGAGAACATTTTAAAGCGTTGACAACTTGAAGCTGTAAATAGAATCCGGTTGAAATGGTGTGATTTACAAAAGGGACGATTACACTGAAGCTACGAGGACAATAACCTTCAGGTAAATTGTACTATTTTGTTTGACATTTTTGTGTGTATTGAATGACTTTATAATTGATTTACTTTAAATGGACATTAGTGGAATTTTTCTAACCATAAAATTTAATTTTAAGATGAAATTTGCTTGTTTAAGTAAAAGGGGTATTTTGTTTTGATGTTCGGGAATAGGATGAAACTTTGGGTAGGTCTTTGAGCTCAATTAGACAAACCTGGTTAATTAACGTAAAGGGTGGTAGATGCTCCTTTATACTCAGACTCCGGTCTGCTTATCTTGTTATATTAATTAGTAGGCATCCAACAAGGACTTTAATTTTGGATGCACAGTAAAATGATAATAAAATTAATCCGGAAATTCTTTTTAAAACTGAATTTTATGTTCAAATTTAATTTGAAAATTTAATGTATTCTGAATATTGATGTAAATAGAGTTAACGTTGATGTTTGTGGTAGGAATGTGTTGTTTAATTTTTATGATTGAGAATGGAAGTTATCTAGAAGAGCAGCCGAGGCGATTAACAGAAGGAATCAACGGACCAGGTGATTTATAAGGTTTCACAGCATTCTTGACGCCCAAACTGTGGGGCTCGAATGTTTTTTTTTTAAAGGGCCAGTACCTGCAGATATGAGAGGATTCACAGCATTCTTGGCGACCCAAAAGTGAGGCTCGAGTTCCAAATAAAATTTTTGTTATTTTATTCCAGGAAACTGGCGATCTGAGAGAGAGTTTCTGGTTGTGTATAAATTTAAGAGTATTTTAGAGTGTGTGAGTGATTTGAACGTATGCAGAGAAAGGAGTGGTTAAGGAGTCAAGGAGTGGAAATT
Organism: Platerodrilus igneus; assembly: GCA_036346225.1. Classification (NCBI taxonomy): domain Eukaryota; kingdom Metazoa; phylum Arthropoda; class Insecta; order Coleoptera; family Lycidae; genus Platerodrilus; species Platerodrilus igneus. The sequence continues at coordinate 1,531,304 of JARFIW010001297.1, read as the reverse complement.
GGAAGTGACGATAGTGCATTGTGTGAGAAAATTTCGAAAATGGAAGAAGCTGGAGGCAGTAGAGATCAGTCGAGGACGGAATCAGGGATCAAGGAAACGAGATGATAATGAGAATGCTAGAGAGGATGAATGAAGAATCGAATAGAGCGAGGGAGGAGTCTAACAGAAAATTAGAACTGCTAAGCGATGAATCTAATAGAGCTAGGAGGAGTCCAACCAAAAATTAGAGCAGATAAGCGGGAAAATTGAGCAGTCGACTAAAGAATTTACAGAGTTTAAAAATAGTCTTACCATAAAAATGGGGAGGTTGAAAATAGGGTTGAAAAAATGAGCGTGATATTACAGGTCTTCGACAGGAAATGGGACATTTAAGGTCCGAAGTACGCATTTTTGTGAAGAAGAGATTAATGTAAAATGACTGAAGTAACGGACTCATGTAGGGATCAGTTAGGCAGGGTAGAACGCGAAGTTAGTAGTATTAAATACAACATGTCAAATTTAACGGGGATGGTCCCAGATTTTCTACAGGTGGAGTATCATTGGACCAACACATGAAGTTTTATGGCGATAACAGGGTAAATCCACAAATTTTTATTAATAGTGTAAGAAATCTAGTGGGAAATTTATTTGACGAACAGACTAAACTGAATACGATAAAGGCTTTATTAAAGGACAACGCGGAAGCATGGTACAATTTAGTAGGACAGGACATAGACACGTATCAGGACTTTGAAAACAAATTTTACAACATTACTGGAGTGATCACAAACAGGATCAGATTAGGGACGACTTGATTACAGGAAAATTTAAGGGAGAGTTTGCAGGTTCTAGGAGCAATATGCCATCCGCAAGTACAGTGTGGCCAAACAACTGAATCCACCATTGACGGACAGACAGATAATCAAGTACCTATCACGACATTTTGAATTGGAAATTAGACAACACGTGGCCTTACAAAACATCACAGAACGGGAGACATTTTAGAGTATTTGCAGAGATATGACGATGTATGTGTAGGACGGACAAGAGAGATACGAGAACGAAACGTTAACACAGTTAGGTTTGACAACAGGACACCGAATTATCCGAGACGGCCTGACTACAACAGAAATTTTCGACCGAATTGGGAACGACGAGGACAGGAATACAGGAGCAATAGTGCGACTAGGGGACCGACGCCAAGACCTAGTTACACGAGACAGAACAGTTTACCGGAAGTAAACAGGACTGTGACCAGCACGCCGAATAGAGACAGGGACACGGATATTAACACGAGAGGACGTACGCACAGGTTGTAGAAGGACAACCAGGACCAAGCACGGAAAACAGGATGAGACAGGATTTTTAGAACGCGACAGACCACTAGATTTCTGTGTAAATGTATACGAACATCCACGTGAATTTTTCAAAATTGAGGAGGAAGTAGAGCCAGAAACTGAGGAAAATTATGTTTGCCAATTATTAATTTAGAAATTTTTGAGAATAATGTAGAAGTATTACTTGATACAGGGGCAGAGGCGAGTTTAATATCGGAGGAATTCGTCAGCAAAATTAGGATAAGGTTTGTGATAGAATTATGCCTATAAAACGTAGCCATTTGGTAGCTCCAAATAAAAAGAAGTTTGCTGTAGTAAATAGTGTTGTGGTGCTTAGGATAGATATAGGAGGTTTTAGCTGTGAACAGGAGTTTGTAATTGTACCTGGACTGAAGTTTCAGAGCATTTTAGGTGTTGACTGTATGATGAAGTTAGGGGTTTTGATAGATATGGAAAGGAAGGTAATAAGGATTAAGGATAGGGTAGTGCCATGGAAAGGCAGTTATGAAGTCACAGAGGATGACACGGGGTTTAGTATTAATGTAATAGAGTTAGAGGATGATGAAGTTAAACAGATCAACACAATAATATGTCCAGAGGATAGGAGAGTAGAGGTTCAAGCTTTAGTACAAGAAAATGCAGAATTAGTGGGGGTAGAAGCAGCATATCAGGAGCAGGTGAAGGCGAAATTAAGTAAAGATGGCAAGTTTGTTTTTAATAAAGTAGATTTAAGGAATTCATTCTGGCGGATTCCATTACACAAAAATTCTAGAAGGTACATAGGATTTTCCATAGAGAGAAAAATCGATAGTTGTAAAGTAGTATCGTTTGGTTTGTCGGCAGAAAGGGAAACAATAATAAATGAGAAACAGACATGTGTAGGGACTGAAGAAGATGCAATATTTAAGAGTGAGGATAATAGGGATGATAAGTTTATTGTACGTGAGATAATAGAGATGTTAAGTATAGATATAGAAGGGGGAGAGATAGGGATGAAGAGTATTAGGTTGGTGAGACGAAAGACTTGGAGGGTCAAGAAGAGAGTTAGATTTAAATAGGATAGGGATAGAATAGGTGTATATGGAAGAGTAGAAGTAGGTATGTATAGAAAATAGAGCTAGATATAGGATAAATATGGGAGATGATTAGAAATAGGTTTAGGATGAGGATAAAGAGTAAATGTAGGAAGAAAATAAGATAGGTTAAGTATAGATATTTTATATAAGATTAGTGGAGAGTTAGGAATAGAGTAAGAGTAGGATAGGCATATAGGATTAGGTAGGGGGAAGTAAAGTATAGTGAAGAGTAGTTAAAAGTTAGGAATAGGATAGGTATATAGGATGTATATAGGATTAGATGGATAAGTAGGATGAAGTTAGGGATAAGTTCAGTTTATAGAATTAGGTGAGAGTTAGGAATAGGATAGGGATATAGGTAGGTGTAAATATTTTTTTTTCGATTGGAGACAAAGTAGGTAAGTTAGATAGATAAGGGTAGAGAGAGATAGGCAGTTTTTTGTAATTTTTTGTCTAAATGTTTTATATTTGAATTCAAATAAGTGGGATTATTTGTATTCAAATAGGGGGAAAATACTCATATTTAGACCAGGGTAGAAAATTAAATAATCAAATCAAATAATTTTAATTACCGTGTATAAGGAATTTCATTAAATAAGACGCTTTATTAAAACCTTGAAGCATAAATAAACTCGGTCGTTTCAGTAAAATAAAAATTTAAATTATCTATAAGACGCTTTACATCAAAAGAAGCAGTATTGAAAAGCGCAGTGGATAATTTAATTATTCCTAAACAAATGGAAATTACGTGCAAAGTTTATATTAATTAACCCTAGTTTAAGTAACCGGTAGTAAAACAAAGTGTACATATAATAATTAATATTTAAGGTGTATTCGCTAAAAATGAAAAGGATGGAAATCAATTTTAATTGAGTTAATTAAACCGTTAATAACATATAATAAGCATAAAAGGCTTGTGAAAACCCAATAATAGTCAAATCGTAGGAAGGTTATTTAAAATGTTACGTTTGAACACCCCTGCGTGTTTTAAAAGGCAATTTCAAGTTAATTTGTTTGGATAAACATGTTGATTCTAAGGATATTGGAAACGATCAGATGCTTTAGCAGGAAATACAGAACACCTGCGTATTTTTAAAAAGCTCATTCTGCGTAAATTTGGCAAATAATTAATGTTTCAAAGAATCTTGGAGAAACCGGGACTTAGTATTTACGAGAATGTGCGATACGGGTTTATTAAACCCAGATAACAGTCCGCGTGGACTAAAATATAATCGATAATAAAGAATCTAAATTTGCACCAATACGAACAGGTTAGAAAAGGAAAGAGAAAATGCGTCAAGCAAAGACACATATTGTAAAGGGTGGGATTTAAGCAACGTCAAGGGGTTGCGATTGGTTAAAAATAGGATGCATATATCAGAGGTAGAACAACAATTTCTGTATAAAAGTAATTAGTTTTTCTCGGACAACTTTGCGGGCCGTGTTGAAATTTTCTGAGATCTCAATGGGGTGAGGACTAAATTCATAAAATCGACGTGCAGGCTACAGACTGGGAACGTAGAATGAGGAATTCGTTGGAATTACCCGTTTTAGGGAACAAAGCGACGTGTCGGCTATTCGCTATATATACAGGCGGGAATATGTGTTTCTCTCTTAGACTCTTAGACTTTCGACGATTCGATGCGTTAAAAGCTCGTGCATCCGCGACTTGATATTAAACAGTGCATTTTAGTTTGATTAAATAATTTAAAGTGTGCTAGTATATTTTAGTGACTCAAAATAATTGGTTATTTTACGTGCTAACATGAATGTACTTCAGTGCACTTAGATACAAGGTAATAAAAGTTTATTATCACGGTACCAATTAGTAAAATTTACAACGACAAATGTATACCCAAAAGTAGGCAGTTTTGGCGTATATTGGTAATATTGGTAAAAGGAAGTATGAATTTCTTTGCTATTTTGCGGGGTGTTAATGACTAAATGGTTCGTAAATGTGTCTGCATCCACTGAACCAGAGGCAGATATACACAGATGAGTTCCGGAAAAGCCTAGAAACAACTTTAAATTAATGGTGATGGAGAACATTTTAAAGCGTTGACAACTTGAAGCTGTAAATAGAATCCGGTTGAAATGGTGTGATTTACAAAGGGACGATTACACTGAAGCTACGAGGACAATAACCTTCAGGTAAATTGTACTATTTTGTTTGACATTTTTGTGTGTATTGAATGACTTTATAATTGATTTACTTTAAATGGACATTAGTGGAATTTTCTAACCATAAAATTTAATTTTAAGATGAAATTTGCTTGTTTAAGTAAAAGGGTATTTTGTTTTGATGTTCGGGAATAGGATGAAACTTTGGGTAGGTCTTTGAGCTCAATTAGACAAACCTGGTTAATTAACGTAAAGGGGTGGTAGATGCTCCTTTATACTCAGACTCCGGTCTGCTTATCTTGTTATATTAATTAGTAGGCATCCAACAAGGACTTTAATTTTGGATGCACAGTAAAATGATAATAAAATTAATCCGGAAATTCTTTTAAAACTGAATTTTATGTTCAAATTTAAGTTGAAAATTTAATGTATTCTGAATATTGATGTAAATAGAGTTAACGTTGATGTTTGTGGTAGGAATGTGTTGTTTAATTTTATGATTGAGAATGGAAGTTATCTAGAAGAGCAGCCGAGGCGATTAACAGAAGGAATCAACGGACCAGGTGATTTATAAGGTTTCACAGCATTCTTGACGCCCAAACTGTGGGGCTCGAATGTTTTTTTAAAGGGCCAGTACCTGCAGATATGAGAAGATTCACAGCAATATATATATATATATATATATATATATATATTACTCATATTTAGACCAGGGTAGAAAATTAAATAATCACATCAAATAATTTTAATCACCGTGTATAAGGAATTTTATTAAATAATACGCTTTATTAAAACCATGAAGCATAAATAAATTCGGTCGTCTCAGTAAAAATAAGAAATTTAAAATCATGTACAAGACGCTTTATATCAAAAGAAACAGTATTAACAAGCTCTACGGGTAATGTAATTATTCCGAGGAAAGAAACAAATGGAAATTACGTGCAAAATTTATATTAATTAACCCTATTTTAAGTAACCGGTATTGAACAAAACGTACAGATAATAACTAATATTTAGTTAGGATTCACTAAAATTTAAAGGGTATTAATTTTAATTGGAGTTAATTAAACCATTATTAATAATAAGCATAAAAGTCTGTGAAAATCCAAGATTATAATACCAGAAAATAAAGCTCTGAGAATTAATATTATTTTGAACACCTGCGTAGTTTAAATATCACGTACGGCGAAAATTGTGTAGATAACAAATAGTTTCAAAGAATCTTGGAGAAACCGGGGCTTAATATTCACGAGAAGGTGCGATACGGGGTTATTTAACCCAGATAGTCCACATGGACTAAAATATAATCGATAATAAAGAATATCAATTTGCACCAATACGAACAGGTTAGAAAAGGAAAGAGAAAATGCGTCAAGCAAAGACACATATAGTAAAAGGCGTGATTTAAGCAACGTCACGAAGGTCACAATTGGTTGAAAATAGGATGCAAATATCAGAGGTAGAAACAACAATTTCTGTACAAAATTAATTAGTTTTTCTCGGACATGTTTGCGTGCCGTGTGAGAATTTCTGAGATTTAACTGGGGCGAGTGAAAAATTCGTAAAAACCGACGCGCGAGCGACGGAATGGGAACATAGCATGAGAAATTCTTAAGAATTGTCTGTTTTGAGGACAAAAGCGACGTGCCGGCTATCCGCTATATATACCGGTGGTAATATGAATTTCGGTCTCTTAGACTTTTGACTATTCGATGCGTTAAAAGCTCTCTTAGATCCGCGACTTAATTAAAGATGTTAAACAGTGCATTTTAGTTTGATAAAATAATTTAAAGTTTGCTCGTATATTTTAGTGATTCAAAATAGTTTGTTATTTACGTGCTAACATGAATGTACTTCAGTGCACTTAGATACAAGGTAATAAAATTTAGTGTCACTGTACCAATTAGCAAAATTTACAACGACAAATGTATACACAAAAGTAGGCAGTTTTGGCGTATATTGGTGAAAGAAGTATGAATTTCTTTGTTATTTTTCGGGGGTGTTAATAATTAAATGGTTCAAAAACGTGTCTGGATCCACAAAACCAGGGTCAGATAGACACAGATGAGTTCCGGAAAAGCCCAGAAACGACTTTAAATAAATGGTGATGGAGAAAATTTTAAAGCGTTGAGAATTAGAAGCCGTAAATATAATCCTGTTGGAATGGTGTGATTAACTAAAGGGACGATGTACATTGAAGCTACGAGGACAGTAACCTTCAGGTAAATTATACTATTTTGTTTGACATTTTGGTGTGTGTTGAATAACTTTATAATTGATTTACTTTAAATGGACATTAGTGAAATTGTACTAACAATAAAATTTTAATTTTAAGGTGAAATTTGCTTGTTTAAGTAGAAAGGGGTATTTAGTATTGATGTTCTGAATTATGATGAAAATTTGGGTATGTCTTTGAGCTCAATTAGACGAACCTGGTTAATTAACGTAAAGGGTGGTAGATGCTCCTTTGTACTCAGACTCCGGTCTGCATATATTGTTATATTAATTAGTAGGCATCCTACAAGGACTTTAATTCTGGATGCACATAAAATGATAATAAAATTAATCTTGAAATTCTTTTAAAACTGAAATTTATGCTGAGTTTTACTTTTGAAATTTTAATGTATTGTGAATATTGATGTAAATAGAGTTAACGTTGATGTTTGTGGTAGGAATGTGTTTGTTTTTTTTTATGAATGAGGATGAAAGCTATCTAGAGGAGCAGCCGAGGCGATTAACAGAAGAAAATCAACAGACCAGGTAATTCAAGAGGTATCACAGCATTCTTGGCGCCCAACGTGGGGCTCGAATGTTTTTTTTTAAGGGCCAGTTCCCGCATTCCAAGGAGCATTTCACAGCAATATATATATATATATATATATATATATATATATATATATATATAGCTATATACTAACTGGATTTATCCAGCCCCCAGGCTTGGGCAGCCATATAAATTATGCTATGAATTAACTGGAACTCTCAATCGCCGACTATGGGCTGTCCAATAAATACTTGATATGATAACGCCGCACTCGGTATCAATGGCGTATTCTTACTTGACTACACCTCTCTGTTTAAATTATCAAATTACACTCCCACTAATTTTATTATTCTGCCTCGACTAGCTTTTATTTTGAATTATAAAATGAAGTTAGTTAATTCCATATAATAAAACAAATATTATGTACAGGTTTTGAAAATTACTAAAATACACTTTTCAATCAATCAATATTGTGAATCTCATTTATCTCAAAAATCATATGCTTCGCTATGAATCTAAAGTCACCAAAAAAACTACTGTTCTTATTAAAGAAGCCTGGAACGTTCAAAACCCCTTTATTATATTACGTACTTTCTACGTATGCAAAGTTCGTTGTTGACTCAGTTACACTAGTTTATATTAATTAAGCAAATTCAATATTCAAATTCAAATAGAAAAAAATGTCTTAAAACTAAAAAGATCTAACCTGGTCCGTTTACTTCGTGCTTCCTTATTTCTTTCTCGCAACTTAAAATTGTACCAAAACTATCAACGCATCCATTATCAACCAATCAATTAAAATTTTCCATGCATTATTATTAACATCGTATTCGCAATTATTCTTCACCAATTTGGAATTATTATATACCCATTTGAAATATTATCTATCTACACGCTTGAATTATTACATTTGAACTATTGTCGTCACCCTCTGGATTTATTCTACACCCATGAATTATTCTCGTCGAACTTAGAATATCATTTGAATTATTATATTACTTGAATTATTGTTATCAGCCTCCGGGTTGGATTTAGATTATCATCGTCAGACTTAGATTCATTATCGTCCAATCACCAAACTTAGACTTAGATTACTCGCACCAAACTTAGAGCTCTATTATAATTATATTTTAGTTTAAATAAATTCCCCAAATTCTACTTACGTTGATCGGCAATAGAAAATTTCATCTTCGTAGCACTATCTGTCACTAAACAATTTTCACTTTTAAATATTATTCTTACGCTTTACTCTTAGATTCAGAGTGACGCACTTTGGCTTTGTTGAGTTGAAAACTGAGCTCCGTTATCATTGTTCGTTGTTAATATATGGTTATTTCCCCCTTTGTCTGTGGGTTTGGCTTACTAATCTTAACCAATGAAGTCTTTCTATTTCCTACACTTAAAGTGGTTTTCTGATGTTACATTCTCGGCCTTTCGAGTAATTGTTGTTTGCTTACAGATGCTTTGTTATCAGACCATGCGGTGTTTTGAAAAAATAATCGCTTTTCCATATTATACACAAATACCTGATGCAATGCGACTTTCAATTTTCAAGTATATTTATCTATTTACGCATTTTTAATTACCTTCACTATTAAAAATTGTTAATTGTTTGTACGCACTTACACTACGCTTCTTTAAGTTTTATCTCTTATCTCCGTATTATGTTATGATTAATTCGAATCCTTTTCAATGCGTGTTTCATTACATTTATTATGCTTACTTCTAAATACGCGTGCTTCTACTGAAAAATACCGTTGTTTGCTTTACTTAAAATTACTAAAGCTCTATATACCGGTGTTAAATATTTGTTATTCAGCTAATGCATGAATTACTTATTTCTATGCTAACTATGCGTTTTATTGTTTCTATTTGCGTCGCTTAAACCTACTTATACTCTATATACAGGGTGTTAGCTGCCTACTATTTACAAACTGTCCCAACTACTCAATTTTCTATTAAATAGATGCAGTTTTCTGCTTCCTATTGTGATTTCTGATTACTACATGACCATTGCTATAAAATACACCTTTAAACAACCCCTTATCACAGCATTATATATATATATATTTATTGCAGTGTATCCTAGGGAATCGGCTCGCTAATTCACTTTGGGCGTCATAAGAATTGCTGTGGATCCTCTCTTTCTAAGAGGCCGCTTACCTTTGAAAGTGCCTCTCTTATTAATTTCTACTTATCCTAGCTGTACACAAAACCAAACTCCTCCAATCTTTACCTAAATAAAACAATTTAAGCTTCCCCAAGCTAATCTTCCACGGCTACTCATTTTCTCAACACCTTTATATTAAAAAAAAATTAAAAAATTTAAAATAAAATCTTTCGACAAAAAAATACACCCTTTTATTCATATGACATAAATTATGCTTTACTCAATCTCAATATTTACATTTTATTTACAGTAAAACATTTCACACTTTAGTTCAATCTAAAAGTCTCGTGACTTTTATATTCCTCTATACTTCAACATTTCATTTAAAAGTAGATGGGCCTATCCTGATACTATAAATTTACTTTTCCCAGGTCTATGATGAGCTTTTATTGTGTATGCATAAAATATTGCATTGTCAAATTACGCTAGAGACCCGCTTACTCCTTACATAAAAAAATATTATTCATGTATTTACACGCTCAGATTTAAAATAAAAAAGTGTCTTTTCCATATGTTAATCAAATTAATTTTCAGTTCATAAATTTTTCACCATGTAACTCAAATCACTCATAGTTTTTATAATTCAATACCAGCACAACAGTTCAATAAAAAGAATTCGTTACCTGGAGTGTTCTTCGGAATCACCACTTCAGTAGATGACATTCACCAAGCTGACGTTTCTAGACTACACCCAATTTCTGCTTTCTAACTTGGACAACCATTCCATCTCGACCCGTTCTCCAATTCCCCAACGATTTGTGGATGCCTTCCATACAGCTACCCATCCAGGGTCCAAACCCCACTTAACGTCTAACCAACACTCTCGTTCAAGATGTAATATAATTGCTTACCTCAGTAACATTCAGTATTACTCGTTATAATTATTTACAAAAATGTTTAGTCCGTTTACTTTAATTGCACATTATTGTGCTTTTGTAACACTTAAAAATATATTCGGTGGAGTGCACTATCACCCCGTTTTTAAATTAGGATGTCTTTTCAACGATACTCAATGTAAGCGAAGTGAATCGGAAAAATAAGCAAAAATAAGAAAGCCTTGCCACCTCCGGCAACGCTTACATAAGCTCAAAACTCCCCTTTTGTCACGTATTTTCACTCTGCCTTCTTCGAACTCTAGCAACCGCCACACAATTTCACAAAATTCTCTCGTACACAATAAATAACGGACGTTTAAAACTAAGAATTTCACTAATCCAACGACACTTTACTCCGAAAAACAATTAAGCTAGCCAACCGTGTATATTTTCCGTGAAATCCGTCCCTCTACTATTCCCTCTAACAGATCCAAAGCACGCCTTTTATGTCTGCGTCTATATTCTTATTCCACTCACGCTATAATAACCACCGTTTCTTGTTTTTGTCTTGTTTTCCTATTTACAAAATCGACGTTATTTCCACCATACTACTATCTTTCTCTACTGCATATTTTCCGTCCTTCTTATAGTCCCACTTTTGCCATGTCGTCGACGGTTAGTGCCCTTCTTACACGTGCGCTTTAATAAATTAATAACGTTCACACACATGTTGCATTTCCGTCCCGCTTATTTAATTTTAAAACACACTCTTCTGTCACGCGCTTGAAAACTGTTTGTCATTTAGCCACCTGTTTTAATTTCCATCTTCCTCTGTTACTTTATAACGATTCTCTGTCCCTTAATTTTATTGATTTGTTTACAGACTAGTCGTCTGTTTGTTAACCTTGTGTCTTTCCGTTGGACAATACTTTGACATGTTTTCGTACGTATTCTAGCCTTCACCAGAAATTGCTTATCTCCCCTAAGCTTTTATTCTCTGAACTCCTTGGCTTATTTCAACTTGTTTTGCTGTCTCAAACATTGTAGCAATTTACGAATTTAATAAATGTACGTTACTAAATTATTGATTTTTACCCTGCAGAGCTTTAATACTGCAAATTTCCGTACGCAATTTTCAACCTTGCATTAAATTAACATATACAAATTATTGATTTGAACCTTTATTAAAATATGCCCTTTTATCCCAATCTAATTAATTTTAAGCGTAATAAATAAATTATTGATTTGAACCTACATATTACACTGTCCGTTATTATGCCAATTTAATTAATTTGAAGAGTAATAAAGAAATTCTTGTTTTCTATATACAGGGTGCTTACATAACTAGATGCGCGACTTATTTACACATGGCTAACCTTACCCATCACAGTAATATATATAAGAATGGCTGTGGATTGTTTTACAAATCTGTCCATCTCTACCTATATTATAAACCACTCCAAATAAAATTCCACCTAAGCTTAAACTCTATTAACAGTAAGTTCATAGAGTATAGATAGATACACACACACATACACACAGTGCATTTATGTTGGTTTTAAGTTTCGGTTGCTTTTGGGATGTATGTTCCAGAGTCACAGCTTCTTCAACTTGTGTGAATTTGGACCAATAACTTAATACGACGGTTATTTTGCGACTGTCGATTTGTAGTTTTTCTGAATTGAATACAAAAGGGTGTAAAGTCTCGAGATTTGCTGTTGCTACTGAATGTGCTGAGTGATTTCGTATGTTAATTCTTTATCCTAATTTAATATTATATTAAAAAAGCAGCGATATTATATGTAAACTATCGAAGCTTCTAAATTTTTTAAGCTGCTTTTGCGCTATTAGCTTATTTAGCTTACTGAAACTAATAAACTCACTTCTACTGCATAAAGTTTCCTTAAATAACGTTCTTAGCGTTAATATATATATATATATATATATATATATATATATATATATATATTGATATGATAACGCCGTACTCGGTGTAATGAACGTTTTTACTTAACTCCACCGCTCTGTGTTCTTACTTCAATCTTCCTAATTTTATTATTATTAAGCCACGGCTAGCCCTTTTTAATCTACACAGAGTGCACAACGTTACGATGATCAATTTTCTCTTCTCACCCTTTATGACTATTTACTTGTTTGAATTGATAAAACGAAATCAATTAATTTCATATAATGAAAAGAAATATTATTTACAATTTTTGAAATTCTTGAAATACACTATTCAATCAATCAATATCATATGTATCATTTATCTCAAAATTTATATACTTTGAATTCAATCTAAAGTCACCAAAAACTATCTCTCTTTACAAAAAAATCTGGAACGTTCTAGACCTGTTTATGATATATTACGTAAGTTTAGCGTATGCTAATGTTTCTTGTTGACTTCATTACAAGTTTTATATAAATTGAATAAATTCAGTATTAAAATTTAAATAGAAAAATATCTTAAAATAAAATAGATCTGACCTGAGATATATTGTTCGTGTTGTGGATCAACACCCCTTTGTTGTCTTCAATCGTCTACGAATGCTTTGCTTAGTTGAACCAATATTTGAGTACAGTTACCCCTTGTTTTCCAAAAATTACCTCGTGCTTCTTTATTTCATATTTGTCTGCAAATGCTTTTAATTTTTTCCCTTATATGCTTTCGACGCAGCTTAGAATTGTACCAGAATTGTACCAAAATTCGATTAAAATTGTCCCCTTTGAGTCCACTTGGAATTAGAATTTTTATTTACCAGAAATTTGAAATATTATTGTCGTCAACAACTTGAAGTATTATGGTCGACACAGACTTGAGGTGTCCAGTATTATTGTCGACCCAGATTTGAATTGTTCACAGACTTGAGTTATTATTGTCGACACATACTTGAAGCCCTATTATTATAAATATTTAATTTAAATCAATTACCCAAATTCTACTCACGTTTTCTATTAAAGAAAACGGCAAAAACTCTTTGTAATTGTTGCAATATTGTTACTGAAACATCAACTTGATATTCTACTTTATTTATTCACTATAACATGAACTTGATATTCTATTATACTTTATTTATTTTTACGCGTAACTTTCTGGTTTACAGTGTCGCAGCTTCGACGTGCATTAGTTGTCAACTGACCCGTCTTATCACAGAAGGCGTGTTAAATAGCATTTTCCCATTGCATGTGGGCTGGGTTTTCAAGCAGTTCTGCATATTATCTTAACCAACCAGGCTCTGTCTTCAATATTCCCTGCATTTTGAAGTGGTTTCTGATGTAATTAATTAGGATTTCCAGGTAATGGTGTTTATGCTATTGATACCTTATTATTCGTTATCTTTGCCATACGTTGTTTTGTGTTGATATCGCCTTATGGATAATTGTACAAAAAAAATTATGTAACTTTAATGCTGTTTTCGTTTGTGTATTTATGCGTTTTTTGAAATTGCGTTTTCTTATCAAAACGTTTATTGTTTCCGCTTAATTGCATAAAGCTTTGTTAGGTTTTATATTTTCTACTGCGTATTTGTTTTATAACTAATTAGACATTTCTCAACGCATGTTTAATTACATGTACGATCATTTCTTCTGAATACGCGTTCTATTGTTGAAAGAGATGCTCACTGGAATTACTTAAAATTAATAACGGTCTTAAATGCCTTGCTATTTACATAATGTACGAATTACTTATTTTTCTGCTAAATACGCGTTCTATTGTTGTAAGATATGCTTACTTGCATCGTTTAAAGTTAATTACGGTCTATATACAAGGTGTTAAATGCTTGCTATTTACATAATGTACGAATTACTCAATTTTCTGCTGAGGTAATTTTTCCACTCCTAGTAAGAATCTTGCTAAACAAAGGAAGAGATCCGTGGCATACCTGTCTAATAACAATGTATACGAACTAATATTAAATTACTAAGAGAATACAGGGACTGTCTTAGGATATTGCTATACAAATTGAGCTAAGAATTATTAAATTCAACAGGACGTAACAGTCTTTGTATTTTTCCATGTTTCTTGTTAAAATTTCAATTTTTTGTTGGACTTGTTTTAGTTGTCGGTTTACTTTAGCTCTATCTCATTTCACTTCTTTCTACCGTCACTTTTTGCACTGATACTTGAACTGGAAGCATCTCACTTTCTGAATCCAGCAGTGTATTTGACTCCAAATGTCTGATTTGTTTCAATATTGCTTTTTTATTTCGTCTATAATTTTGTCGTTCATTTCTCCAAATACGTCGAATGTGTCTTTTTTCTCGTTTGCTGTGCTCCTTTATACTTTTACAAGGTCCTGTTCTTTTTGCGGTAGTGCCTTTCGCGTTCTTTCTCTTTTTATCTTCTAGTTGTTGCGTTGTCATTTTATGTACACTTTTCTAACCCGTTCTTTGTTTTTCTTAACGTCGCCTTTATTTTTGTTCTTGCAATTTTTGGCTTTATTTTTTGACCCCTTGGTAAGGTCTATTTCTTAAATGAAGTTTAATTGCGGGCCATTTAACTCCTTTTCTATATTTGATTGAGAATCCGTATTTTTTATATTCTCAACAGTATGTTTTTTTATTAAATTTGCTGAGTTTGCTTTTTTTGTCGAAATTTATTTCTATGTAAATCTTTTGCTTCTCAACTCCATTTGTAAGTGTTGATGTTAGTTGTGACAGAGTGAAGCTCAACACTGTGATGCACATATCCTTTTCATATCAGCTAAAGGAGAGTATGGTGCAAATTCTTAATTTAGAAATCAACGTAAATTGCTTTTTCTCTTGTTATAATCTGTTTCGGCCATTGCAATACGTATTATTTTCTTTTGATGTCCTCTTTTCCCTTACTGCGAGATTTTGCGATTTTCAAAATGCTTTTCTTATGAATCTCTGTGTTCAGTTTTCTTATGAAAACATCATTATTTTAAATACAAATTTTTTGTTTCTCTTAAGTTGATTTCTTGTGATGTCTTCTAAACTTTATTAAATATTGGAAGATTGGGTTTGTTGGTTTTTGTCTTTACTGTAGAATTTTGCAAATACCATAATTAATATTTTCTTTTCTTTTGCTAGTAACCTCAATTTTTAATTATACACTTTCTATAATTTCTCGAGATGACTATTGAATAAATTTGTTGAGAGTTATATTCTTGCTTTGCCATTTTCTCATTTGAATGTCTTTTGTTTGTAATTTCTTCTCTATCTTTAAGTATTAGTTATAGACTGCTTGATGAACATTTTCCTTTTTCGTGTACTCTTTTGTATAATGTATGTCACTTATGTTTTGCGAGACATTTTGATAAGCTAAAAAATAAGTTTAACCTAATTTATTTAATGTTAACTGATAACTGTGACATCATTTTGACTTACTTTAAAAGTAATGGAATGTACCTTCTGTGTTTATGGTCATATTAAGTGAATATATTGATTACCTAATTAATACTTGCTATTTGTTGCAGGTGAGTAGAGTGTTTAACCTGAAGCTGAGCAAGCCAATCACCAAATACAGGTTAGTTAATGTGCATATGAATTTTTACAGCTAGGAATTTCGTTAACAGCATTGGAGGTTAGCATATTCACACATCCAGAATTATTTTTTATTATTGCCACGCCAATTGCATTTATCCAGGTAAAGCGTTAAGAAGTTAGAAAAATAAATTAAATATTTCGTATAGTTTTATTCACGTGTGAATTATGTGTTACTATTATGATATACAAGCACTGGATGAGCAATATTCTCGAATAATGGTAATTGCGTGAAAGCATTTACTGGAAAACTATTATTTCGGCAAATGTCTAAGTGTTGGGGGATCTTGGCAGCCGCAGGTTGCTGAACCCCCTTCAATAAATCTCAGTGAAATAGGTCATAATATTAGAAACCAATAGAAAAACATGATATTTATTATAAGCAACTACAAGCATTGGATGGGCAATATTCTCGAATTATGGTAATTGCGTGAAAGCATTTACTAGAAAACTATTATTTCGGCAAATGTCTAAGTGTTGGGGAATCTTGGCAGCCACAGGTTGCTTAACCCCCTTCAATAAATCTCAGTGAAATAGGGCATAATATTAGAAAACAATATAAGGGGAACCGAGCTGTATTGCTGTGTGAGAATTTCAGGGAACTATGTAGGTTAGTTTAGAAAACTGAGTAGGCTAGCTTAGAATATAAATAAGTGCAGGTACATGTCCAACCAGTTTTGAGACGGGAAACCTAATTACGAAAAAATAAGCGCAGATAAATCTTATGATTAGTATAAACAACTAGTTGTTTGTTGTGAAATATCTGCAACTAATGCTGACTGTGCGAAAAGATATATTGAAAAAAATATTAAATCAGTAAATGTTCAAGTGCTGGGGGAACTTGGCAGCCACAGACTGCTTAACCCCCTTCACAACCACTGAATGTCGGAGAAATAGGGTATATAATTGTAAAACAATAGAAGGGGACCGAACTGCATCTAACAAGAAAGAACGGCGCCTATGATGAAAGACAACAAACATAGAACAAAAAGTTGTTGAAAGCGTATGTGTGGAGCACAGCACAGACAGTATGCCTACGAAATACGAGCAGTCTGAAAAGCAGACAGAAGAACAGTAGCGGCCTTTGAAATGCCGTGCTTCAGATTTATGATGATGGACAGACAAAGGTAATAACAAATAGGTTATAGAAACAGTAAGGAAACAAGGATATCTTTGGGAGAAAAATATGAGAAATAGAAGGTCAGAATACGTTCTAAGGCGTTTTTGGGGAATAGTATGGGATATACGATGACAAGCAGAGATAGGAAAAAAGAGGTGGATGTAGACCTAGATTAGATAGTGATAGATGCAGACTCTGCAAATTTCGGGGAAATCTGTAGGTTAGTTCAGAATAGGAAACATTGACGGTACGCGTCTAACCAGTTTCAGGACTGAAGACCCAATGATGATGATTATGATATACGGGGTGACCCCTTTATCGGTGCAAATATTTTGGGTGCTGGTGATAGGGGACACTTTTCTAAGAACAAAGTTTAAATAAAAGTTTTTCTAAGTCCCCACCTTAAAGGGGTGGGTCAATTTATAGCATTTTTGTGGATGTCTCTTTGTAAATGGATATTGCGCAGAAACTGTTAACTTTAACGTATTGATCATCTAAAACTATTTTAAAGAATGTAAAATTTTCTACAAATTTGCATATAATCATTTTTTGTCTAAACTAAAGGATACAGGAGTTATCTAGAGATTTATTTGAAAAATTTAAAAAATTTGCAAAATTTCTATTTTTGTAATATTTGAATATGCGATAACTTCCAAACGGCAAGAGCAGAAAAAGCATTCCAGATAACAAATTTTATGTGGTTCAACTTTGCCTTAACAAAGTTTTTTATAAAATCATTCTATCTTGTAGAAAAATTGAAAATAGTTAAAAGAAGACAAGAATTGATGAAATGCAAAACTATTAAGTTTCGTCTTTATTCAATTAATATTACGATTACAACTTTAGTTATTTTAATGTTTTTAAAATTAATTTAATAACTGTTTGAAAAGTATCTTCTACATTTGCAGTACACAACTTTCTCTTTTTAAAAAATGTTCAGTTTTATTCTGTATACTATCTCCTCTCTAGTTGAATTCATTTGTACTATGTTCAAATTGCATTATTAAACATAGATTAAAACAATGCCGATGGTTAACATAACAAGTGAAGATCAGCATCAGTTCTATTGCTTTACTCATCGTCAGCTGCTTTGTTATTCAGTTTGTGTGCTTTTTATAGTTTCCTATTGTTAAACAAACTTTGTATTAAAACTTTCAGAAACTCTTAATTGTCTTTATTATTGTTCTTCTTTTTCGTTATTTTGCTATAATGTTATTTTCAAATCACGAATATGCGGATATGCACTTTGAATATAGTTATTGTAATGGTAGCACAGCTGTGGCTAGGATGGAATATCAAAGAAAATATCCTCAAAGATGACTGCCGAATATTCAAGTATTTTCTAATATGCATTGGTTTATTGTGAGAACGTATTAATTTAAAGATTATTAATAGTAAATGCTTGTAAATGCTTAGTGGAAACTGGAAAATTTCCAAATGCAGATAAAGAACGTGGGCGGCATATTTACAATTACAAGGAGCAACAAAGTAGTCAAGAAATTTTGGAACAAGTGGAAATAAACCTTCAACCAGGAATAGAAGATTGCAAGCTGAATTTGGTATATCAAAACACAAAATTCATCAAAATTAACTTTAACATTTTTAAACATTCACTAATTGTCAATTTTATTTAAATAGGTTTGGAAAATATTGCTTAAGTATCAGTACTACTCATACCGTTTATATTCGGTACAGGTATTACAAAATGCAGACTATCAGCAAATACTTATTTTCTGCAATTGTTGAGAAGCAAGAGAAATTTACAAAGATTTGCTTACACATTTTTTTTACTGATGAAGCGCATTTTACAAGAGATGGTGTAAACAATAGCAGAAACGAACATCAATGTGCTATCGAAAATCCTAAAAAAACAAGAGAAACTGGACATCAAAGGTGTTTTAGCGTAAATTGTTCGTGTGGAATGTTGGGAACAAAATAATTGACTCTTATTTTTTCCCCGAAAACGAACGTTTATCAGCTAGCGAATACTTGTCATTCTTAGAATATGAATTACAAACACTGCTAGTAGATATTCCAATAGCAACACGGATCAATATGTGTTTTCAACATGACGGTGCACCAGCACATTTTGGATTGAACGATAGAATCCATTTAAACAGAATTTTCTCCCGAAAATGGATAGGAAGAGGAGGTCCCATTAATTGGCCAGCAGAATCCCCAGATTGCAATCCTCTAGACTATTTTTTATGGGTACACTAAAAGCTATGGTATATGTTAATAGGAAAAAGCCACATACTAGAAACGAATTATTGAATAGAATAACGAATGCAAATTAATAGGCTAAACGAGGGAGGAGATCTTATACAAAATGCATCTCAACATGTTTTAAAAAGAGTCAGATTATCTACTGCAAATGGGGACGTCATTTTGAACATTTATTGAAACAACTTGCGATTAATTAAATTACATTAATTAAATAAAGAATGAACTTTAATAGTTTTGCATTTTATCAATGCTTGTCCACTTTTGACTATTTTCAATTTTTCTACAAGATAGACTGATTTATAAAAAACTTTCTTACAGCAAAGTTGTACCTCATAAAATTTGCTATATGAAGTAGGCCGTTTGTTTTACTCTAACTCTTGTCGTTTGGAAGTTATCGCGTATTCAAGTATTACAAAAAAGAAATTTTGTAAATTTTTTCCTTTTTTCATATAAATCTCTACATAACTACTGTATCTTTTAGTTTAGACAAAAAAATGATAAAATGCAAACTTGTAGAAAATTTTACGCTCTTTAAAGTAGTTTTAGATGATGAATGCGCTAAAGTTAATAGTTTTGATACTATATCCATTTACAGAGAGACACCCACAAAAATGTGTAAATTGACCCCTCCTTTAGGGTAAGGACTTAGAAAAAAATTTTATTTAAACTTTGTTCTTAGAAAAGTAAACCGTATCACTTCCTAAAATATTTGCAGCGATAAGGAGGACACCCTGTATACTTAGAAATAAATATGGTAGGAGTAATAGATTACTAACGCTAATTATGTGGATCGAACGAATCTTTAAGGTGTGGTGTCATAACTGCAGCTAGGTGAATCGAAACTAGTTGATGTACACTTTATTTCTCTCCATTAAACTTTTGTAACATCCATTAAAAAGCACAAGGAAAAGGGGGTAAACGACAGTGGCAATTGGTAACTTCTACAGTAGGCGAAACAACTTTAGAGAACTCAAACTCCCTTCCAAAAGATTTAAACTAACAACTTAGAATAAAAACAGTTATTTCTTAAACATAATCGACTCATAAAGTTAGCAAATTTATCAGTAATGTTTTTACAAGAGAGTTACGTGTCGATCAACTCCTTCAGAAGTTGTTTATCAATGGTAATTATTGCCAAATTTGAGATCCTATCCTCGGTTATTTTATTATGCGGGTAAGTTTTTATTCTTATAAGGCAAGGCATTTTGTTCCGCAGACACACCTTTTGAAGGGATAGTCGGTATCGGAGGCATCCGTTCTTTTTTTTTTGAATGCCGGAATGCGCACTTACCATCTTCGTCAAATTTTTAGATTGGTTAACACGATACTACTCATTGGCAATAATTAATTGTAACTCATCTTTCTACATGTGTTGCTCATGGTCATCGGTAAATGCTATACAGGGATATCTTTTCTAATTACTTGTACGCTTAGGAATTGACAGTGAAGCTTTCATAGTCAGCGGTGAATTTTAATGCATTCATAATATGTTAAATTTTATTTCATTCATATCTGAAAAAAAAGTTGCAATCTGCATTGAAAACAATATCCAATATTTCATAATAAAGAACTATATTTTTTTAAAACTTGGTCTGCTATAACCTGTATCTTACTGTCCTTCGTGGTGATTAGCTGGTACGTATACTCAGGCTCGGGCTAGTTCAAGTGATACTTTTAAATTTTTAATTTTAATGTCTGAAAACTTTATTGTACTCACAATTTGTAGAATACAGTGATTTATATATTGGAATTTGTCATTCCGACGCGTATCAAGCTTCTTTTGGTATATGGTTTTTAATAAACAACTTTATCACAATTTTAAATGTAAATTTGTAACATAAATAAAATTTTAAGCTATGTAATTTAGCATCATACGGTATTTAATTTAAAATAGCAAGTTTTATCATCAAAAATTGTAGAATTTTATTCCTTGTACTTATAAATAGAATACACTTTACAAGTATCAAGTTTTACGTGATAATCTTACATGATTTGAAACGAAATTTGCTGAGTTTATCTAGGTTGCTTGTAAAAACATGGGTCGTTCAAAGTCCTATAAATCGCACCTGCGGCCCGAATGCCTATTTTGGGTTTTCCGTCTTATACGAACTTTCGAATCTGGACACTTCGACGCGATTTGTTAAAGGAGTAAGATGGATTGTGGTCGAAAATTTGCGTGGAAACGTCATAAGGCCAGACACTCTTGCGTGATGACCAGAAGATAAATGCTCCATCGCAGGGTTTCAGTGGGTAGTATAGATTAATTATCTGTCAGACTAATATTTTTTATATTTCAGTGTAACAATTCAGTGTTTAACTAATGTACTACCTTTTATAGTATTCACTAAATTTCTTGCGTTGGAATTAATTCCAAATAAAATTAATAAAGTTCTTCCAAATAAAATATCCTAACTAAAGAAATATTATGGCTACAATCGATAGAAAATAATCATATCTTGTCATGAGATAACGTGAGAAGAGTAAACACCTGGTTAGAGATTAGTATTGTAAGCGATTTATTTTCTTTTATGTTATCGGAGGTCATGAGGTAACATCTCGCTTCTTGGAGCAAAACGCTTTAGTAAGGAATAACTCCTTTTCTAACTTGAGATGTCAATTTTTGTAGAGTGAAAAAACCGTTATTTTTCATTTTTGTTGTGAACCGAAGATATAAAATTTTTGAGTTATTGTAATCACCGAATTAAAATTTTTATTAACAAGAATCTAACTTTTCCTAGTTCGATACTTTGTTTGATTAAAGCTATAATACTCTTCTTAGCTTGTAAGTATCGTAAATATGAAGCCTATCAGATTGAGTGGAATAAAACAATTTTGTAATATTGGATTTAATTAATACTGTCTGAACATTAATTCAGTTTGATAATTTATAAACAAAAAATTTATGAAGAACTGGAGCTTTATATTTATATATTGTTAATTTCCAAATAGCTCCATAGGGGATATTTGTTCGAACTGTCTTTGTGTTGCAAAACTGATTGTGATTCTTTTTATTTACACAGTTGTCACCTTTTTGTAAATACGACAATTATTGAAATTTACCAATAGATTTTATTTAAAAAGAGTTGCTTATTTCAGAGTAGTCTATGACCCTAAAGTAAATATTTCAAAATTGAAGTATTTGTGGGTCAGTAAAGTGCTATTTTGTATTTATTTGTGTCTGGATGGAGAACCACAAACGATAGTCTTGGTTTAATTAATTATATATTTTCTTTTTAGGGATAGTGCATAAAGGGTTAGTAAAACATTAAGTTTTATCCTTGAGTTTCATTTAAGAGTCGAGGTGTTTCTGCATTTTCCCCAGGACTTTTGCTTTTGTTTTGTTATAGCGTAAACGCCGTGTCACCATCTCTTTTAGTATTTTGAGTGACGAAACAAAATTGGCCTACGACCCCGTCTGATGCCAGAGTAATGAAATTACTTAAATATGAGTTTCCTTTATTTTTTAACCACTTACTAACCAACTTCACCCTGGGCTATAGTCATATTCAGGAATCTTTGTACAATAACGATCGCCATAATAAACAAACTATTTTACACGTAGCATCAACAACGTGGGGCGTGCAAAAAAGCGATATAAGAGAATTACGCCGCCGCCGCCAACGTGGAGCTACAGATCAGAAGAAACTTTCGTTACAAATTACACATCTTTCTAAACTGTAGCTTGACTTCCTATTAGACTGTATACCTCCTAAAATAAATTCCACACGTCAAATTGGCTAACTTTGTCACCTACATGACCTTATACTTGATTTTCCAATGCTCCACCAGAAGGTACTACATTGGCCATGAAGCGATTTTTTTACCTGAAAACTTGTTATTTGCCGAATCCTTGCTATTCCAAGCAAGATAGGGATCTTTAACGTTCGTGACAATACTCAAAACGGGAGCTACATTTTACCTCTTATCCAAAAGAGAACGTATTTTTGTGAAAAATGCTCACCTAACACTTTTCAAGTGGTTCGTGTCGGGAATTGCACTGGGATCTTGGACGTGGTAGTCACACGCGAACCAACTAAGCCACGCAGCCATCACACCTGAAACCATCAAGCAATAACATGTTTTGCACACGTATCTAAGAACATATAACAAAAAAATAACGGATCAAGCAGACTGAACACTGAAGTATGAGAAATCATCTGCACAGAGGAAAATAATATATAAAAGCACAACTATGACCAACATTGTTTGGGAATTCCAGCAACAGCATTGTCTAAGTTTTATTCGTGTTACATAACTTTAAATCCGCTTAGTCACGCAAAAGGGCACTATACAAGGAATGCACAAGTTAAGTCTCACACACACGATATTTCGAGAACAAAAACAATTTCTAATTATTTTTCACAGCCACCTTTGCCCACCTCATGGAAAGCTTTACAACAAGCATAGTCAGTTCTTTTGCCCCGCTTGAGAGTTTGCAAAAATGTGTTTGCTTTGGATAGTCCAATGAGATTATACCTACAGCAATCCTCAATTTACATCAAGGTAGCGAGATAGATCCTTATAGCACCACCACCATGGAAACACGCCAGTACTTTAGCCACTTTCCAACCCAGTCCAGCAAAAAAATCAAAAGAACAAGAGGTTATAAATTTTTGCATCCCAGTAGACCGTTGAAACTCGACACAATCATACAAAACATTTTATTTAACCTGCGCGCGTGGATATAAAATTTTACGAAATGGCACTCGTTTGGATACCTTTAGGAATTACAACCATACAACTAGAGCCAGACCACAATCAGAAATACGACCAGCGAGAGAAACTAAATTAATAAAATTATAGAATACGTTACCCCAAATGCAACCGGTATGAAGCTTAGGTTGAGTCAGGTTTAAATTAGAAACAATTTAGCTGATTTTTTTTATAGAAAGGTAAGAACATTAAAAACTATTTAGATGATCGCTATTCAATACAATATTACCCTACATATTAGATGCACTAACCAAAATACGACAAATAGTCGCGAACAGTCGCACAGTTAGATTATTTTTAATTACTTTTCAACAAGAAGAACCAGTTTTTGGTAGACGTCCGCTAATGTGTAATACAATAACACAGGCTTACAAAAATTTTTTTTACCAAGGATTTTAGAACTGATTTTAGCTATGTTTGGTGCACTGAATCCAAATATGAAGCCAGTTTTTCTCCAGCTGCTCTACTTTTCTGCATCGATGTTTTTTGGCGTTTAGTTCTACAAGAAATGTGCGGTTTTTAACTGCATTTTGTGCAGTTTTAAATTACATATCCAAGAATTGGTTCCTGTATATTTTCTCTATTGTAAATTTGCCTTTCGGATAATTCCAGGAAAATTCACCAGATGGATTAAGCATCCGGTGACTTCAACGATTCAACTAGAATGAGGTTAGCTTAAAAGTTCTCATCATGTAGGGTAGATCGAAGTTTGCCTTGCGTAATATTTGTGTTTTATAAAAACTGTTATAAAGTTAAACTAAAATATGTTGTAGATTTTTGTATTTGTATTGTTGAATAGAAAAAAAATGGGTTCAAATAGAACAACTTGTGAAAATTATCCTAATGTGTTTTGCTACATATGCCGAGAGAAAACAGAAAACTGTTGTTGACCTGGTAAAGACAGCTTATCTTGGATTTGTTGGTGTTAGGCTTAGCGATCAGAATAATGCTTAGATACCGCATTAAGTCTGTTAAACTTGTACAGAACATTTACGACAGTGGACTAACGAAAAAACAAAAATCTGAAATTTGATGTAAGTACCGATGGTTTAAAGAGAACCCAAGGACCACTTCGATAACTGTTATTTCTGCCTAGTAAATACTACCGGAATCAATTGAAACAACCGCAGTAAACCGTCCGATTCCTCACTCATAGGAAGTTTCGATCCCAACGCTTTATCAGCTACAGAGTTCTATGAAAACAAGTGTTGTCCCTATAATCACCATTCTGATACTAATAAAGCTGACAGTAATTATGAGGGGACGTCATTAATTCCTTAAGTTTCCACCAGGATGAGTTAAGTGACCTCATCAGAGACCTAAATCTGCCAAAAGAAGTTTATGAATTATTGGCTACCTGGATGAATGACAAAAATTTAATAGAACAAGGAACGAAATTTATGTTTTACTGTACAGGAGAAAAGGGTCTGCTACTCTTCTTCTCTTGTTTTTGTCACGAAATTAGAGAACTTGTGAAAAAAATAAGTCTTATTGATTAATTTGTCAGGTGATTGACGCCCCAAAACGAAGTTTGAAATATATCCTTCCACGCAATGCAAATAAATATGGTTTAATTCATATACCCATTCGACGAAAATGGAAAAAGGTATAACACTATAGCTTTGGTATAGTATCACGAAGATCAATAGGTGATTTGTGTAGACTTAAAATGGTAAACTTTTCATTGGACAGCAAAAATGACCACACTAAATATCCGTGCTTCTTGCATCTCCGCGATAGCAGAGACAAAATACACCACTGGGTTAGAAAAGAGTGGTTTAAGAAGGAAGACGTAGACGTTGGGGAAAAAACGTCATTAACGACCCCTTAGCTGAAACAGAAAAATCATCTTTCCGTTACTGCCTAGCAAGTTGGTCTTTATAATGCAGTTTGTAATAGCTCTTGATAAGAACGGATCAGGTTTTGCATGTATAGGGAAAAAAATTGCCTGAGTTGGGTACCAAAGAAATTAAAGCAGAAATTTTGACAGCTCAAACAGAACAACTCATTAAGGATCCAGTCTTCGTAAATTTGATGAATGGGGTGAGCAAAAAGCCTGAATTCTATTTGTTGCGGTAGTAGGAAATGTTCTGGGAAAACACAAAGCTGAAGACTACGTTGAACTGTTGAACTGGTATACGAGATGCTTAACAGTTTCAGATCCCTTGAATGTGACATAAGTATTAAAGTGCACTATTTATGCAGTCACTTAGACCGTTTTCCAGAAAATTTAGGAGACGTCAGTGAGAAACAATGTGAAATATTTTACCAGAATATTGTAACTATTGAGGAACGCTATATCTAGAAAGATAGAATACACACTTGACGGCAGATTACTATTGGAGGGACTGTTCCAAAATACGTTCAAGAATGTTACGGACAAGAAGCTTTCGAAGTATGCAGTGAGTAGTTAGTTTAATCGATGAGTTTTCACTCTATCTTTGTATATAATAATATTGTATAATATAAAAATTAAAATTCTGTAACGTTTATTTCACTAAAATGTTATATCTTAGAAATTTGACCTTATAGGAAAAAACTATGTCATATTTGAATTCAGTTCATGAAACTCATATGAAATCAACTTGAAATACCCTGAACCAAAACAACTGTTGGTCTTTGTAATTGACAATGTTTAGGTTATTTTCACTTTGCGTTAATGTATCTGTATGATGCAGAATGATACCAAGAAAGAATTTCTAAATGTTCAGAGTGAAGAAATGGGATTACAAATGTCTGTCGCGAATAAAATATTTTGAAATTATTTCCAACACTGCTACTGATGGAGGACTAGGTCTAAATTTTTATTTGGTCTTATACAAATTATAACCATCTAACATATTTGTCGATCTCAATTTAGTTTAAAATCTAGGTTGTTAATACCTCATGGCATAATTAAATTAAGTCGCAAAAATTAAACTATACTATTTTTATAAAAAAGTTTTAGTTATTTTTAAGAAATGGTTCCTTTTATTAAGTAAGTGGGAATTATTGTTTTTTGATCATGCTAACATGTGCATTTCTTTATAGCTTATAATTAAAAATTAATTATGTAAAACCTCAAGGTTGTACCAGCTTGAGGTTCTCAAATTGGTTGTTATATTTTTGTTATTTTGCACAATTGTTACGGATGAATGTAGCGTTAAATTATTAAATTTTGAATTGGCCAGAAGGGGCGAGAGTCCCATAACAAATTAAGGATGCACCATCTAACTACAGTGGTGCGGGAGTGGGTTTTTATAGTCAGAATGAACGAAATGGGACAAAAATAGAGAAATGTAACAATTAACTTGGTACAATTTCAAGCTGCGTTACTAATAATACTTACCTTAAAAGGCTTTCAACATTGTCATATTGTCATATTTATAGGTATCAACGCGTCTAGCGATAATCCCCCGGACTACGAATAATCCTTGAGGAACGTAATGGAATGGAGTTCTTTTTGCAATCGATTGATATGTTCAATCAAGAAAATCAGTCTCAATGCATAACCTAAACTTATTTTTAATACAGCGTCATATTACTCCTGTAAACAGGTACAAACAAAATTTTAAAGTTACCTAAGTAGATTTTAATACAAACCGCATTACAATATTTGAAAACAGGTACATACAACATTTAAGAATTACCTAAATCCAGTTAAATACAAGTAGAATAACAATTTTCCTGTGAACCGATACGCATACAGCAATTGATACAGTATTGCCCGAAATAAACAGTACTGAAATTGTAATTGTTTTGTATATTTAAAAAATACATATTATTGACACTTTATTATATGTTCTAAATGTGCACCTCCTCGTTCGAGACAGACTTCATAACGATGTTCTAAGTTTCTGGTCATGTTATTGAATAAGGGTTGTCTCAGGGCTGCGAAGAAGACTCTAACGGCATCCTTTAATTCATCGATGGTTTGTGGTGCCCGTTTGAAAACGGCATTTTTAGCCATGCCCCAAATGTATGCGTCTGGAGGTGTAAGGTCTGGAGAATGTGAAGGATAAGGGAAGTCAGTAAATCGTGATATGAATTTGCTTGGAAAATGTTCTTGAAGAAATTGACGAATTGCGGCAGCAGTATGGCAAGTTGCCCCGTCCTGCTGAAAAATTGGTTTCGAAATGCCAAGTTACGTGCACGACAGAATTGACGTAGATCAGGGATAAATCGTGTTAAAATTTGTCTGTACCTCTGTTGATTAAGTGTGACTTGCCTACCATTCTCTTCGATAAAGTACGGACCAATGATTCCGTGTCCGGAAACAGCACACCAGACACTCACTTTTCACTATGTAAAGGAACCTCTTGAACCTCATCGGGTCTGGCAAAGCCCAGAAATCGATTTGTGCGACGATTCACATAGCCTGACAAGTGAAAATGTGCTTCGTCTGAAAACCAAACATTTTCAAAAATTCAGGATTTTCATACTGTAACGCGAGAATTCTGGCAAAATATTCCACTCTACTGCGATAATCCCGAGGATGTAGTTGTTGATGTACCTGAATCACATACGAAAATGTACCCAGCTCCTTCAGGATTCTTTGAAAGGAAGTTCTTTTAAATCAAGTTGTAACGCTGTCCTTGCCTGGCTGACTTTCGGATTTTCTAAGATTTGCTCAAAACACGTTCATGGTTATTGTTGTTGTTAACTGTCCTGGGACGCCCTGAGTTTCCTTTTCGTTGGCACAATACACTACCTGTATTTCTAAACTTTTCAATAACCTTCAAAATTACAGCATTACTTGGAGAACGTTTATTAAACCTTTGTGTGAATTGATCAGACACGTATAGCAAACTTGCACCATTATGTCGGCCGATTCCGTATGAACGAAAATAATGCTCTACCAGAAACACTTTCTCCTCTGTACTTAACACCATTTTTAACAATTAGGCCCTACTAATTACTTGTTTGAGGTTTACTTGACAGATCTATACTAGCTAACTTGAGTGTGACAGCGCACGCATAAAAACACCGCCAACTTAGTTTCAGTACTGTTTATTTCGGGCAATACTGTATTACATAAATTAGTCACTATCGATTGGTCACATCTTTTTTTTAACAATAAATTGCAATGTGTATGTAAATGTATATGTGTATGTATTTGTTAAGGGTATGCGCTCATGCGTGTTTAGAGTTTGTATGTGGGTGGTGCTTGAGTGCGCGCTATCGAGTGTATGCGGGTGTAGATGATGTAGATTATCATTAGCTTCTCCTTTACTCTGAATTGTGTGAAGAGTACTTAGCCCCCACCACTGCAATGCGATAATTCAGGAGGGGGACCCGGGTTTACTTACATTTTTTTACACCACGAGAGCTTAAACTAAGGAGAATGTATTATGAAATCACACATTTTAAGATTTCAACGTTTCAATAACAAATATTGATAAGGGACGCAAAAATAGCAATGTACCTCTATTAACACCATAATACTAAAAAACAAAATGAGTAAATTACATCATTTGTGACCATGACAGTAAAGAAAGTGACCAAGGGAGTCAATTTTAGAAAATCTCAAAAAGTTCAATTATCTAGAAAACCGAGCGACTTTTACCAAGCATGAATTTACATTTTCTGAACAGTCATGAGACTCAGCAGCTAAAGGATTATTCACTATTTCTGGCACTCTGTATATGTTTAAATAAATACCAAGGTCTTGTCTATGACTTAACATAAGTAGATTACGTTTGTCATTTCATTTATGATGAGAGTGGAAATGCTAACCCCCCTCGCAGAAATCTGGATCCGCCATGTGTCCCCTAAAGTATTTAAATATTTTTTACCAATACTCAGACACAATTTCTTTTGGGTGCATAGAGGAACGTGTTATTGCATGCCTTCACTTAAAATACTTACAAATAGCATTATTATCCTTATCGTATAGTATTTGAAAGGTGTTGTCGCAGTGTGTTGAGCTCTCGCATATTGTTATTTTGATGCAAAACTATACAGAGAAATTTTCTATAATTTTGTATACTTATACAACTAAAACTAAGGTGCGCATCTGCAAAGAATTAAATCCTAAGTCACAGGGAAAGCAGCAATCAACTTCCTAAAAAACTACTTAAATATAAATTAAATTTATATAGCTATAATTGATCTTTAATACTACCCAGGTGATAATAGAAAGTACAAGTGTGTTGTGCCTTATAAGAATTAAATAAAGGATACAACAACCAAATGTCTGCTGAAAATGATGGATCTTTATCCTCTGAGGATGAAATGGCACTAAATGATGGGGGAACCTGGCAAAAGATAAAAAGAAAAAAGGACAGTAAAAAATTAGCAACAACAATCCCTACCAAAAAGAATACAATACCTTCAAAACAACAAATTCATAATATAATTATGGGTGAACCAACATCTGTCACATCAACAAATTTAAGACCAAATTATACTTCTAACAACACAAACTTGTACCAACAATTCACTAGAAATAGCACCTTCAATTTCTCATCACAAATGAAAAATAATATGAACAAAAAATATCAACATATTTTCTTTATATCAAAACAATAAGATATTACTAGAATAGAGTTTGCAAATCATTGGCTTTTATATAATCCTAATTCTTTAGATGTTATAATTAAAACGAATACTGGCATTATCCTAAAAAGTAATCAAACAAAAAGATGATCAAGACTCATCTGAAAACCTTGATGGAAACAAAGATAGTTAAGGAATTCAAAGAAACCATGCCAAACACCAAAACATCAACAACAAACAAGCCCCCAAATGCAACTTTCGTGTGTGTTGTTGGATCAGTTGAATTAGAAGTTAACGATACTCAAATTAGTGAACATTTAACAAACTTGAAAATCAACTATCGCTACTGTAAAAGAATAACTTCTGGAAACACAGGTAAACTTACACCCCTAATTAGGATTATCACGGAAGACATTTCATCCTTCCAAAAACTACTCAGCAAAGGAGTGTTTTAAAAAAATTACCATTATCCAGTTTGCCCCGCCATCCTCCTCAACCAACCCCTATTCCTCTCTCCAACTGCTTACTTTACACCCATAAAACTGAAAAATGCACAACTTGGATAACTTGCAGAAAATGTCAAGGTAAACATGCAAATCATGCTTGTACATCTCCTCTTCCAGAGAAATGTTCCTCATGCCATGGAGAGCATCCTCACGCTTGGTCACCAAAATGTCCTAACAAACCTACGAAACCGATAGACGGAATTCCCAATGCTCGCATTAAGTCTATGAATAAGAAATCATATGAAATTTCATCAGATGTTACGAAAAACAATAGAATTCACTCACGCATGACATATCACAATTACATTATAGATACTTACATCAATAAGTTAAATAGTCAAAAAATAGTAATAGACAAGACCTCATTAATAAACTTAAAAAAAGATTTATACAACAATATGACATTGATACTACCCTGGTTTTTAGTGGAAATCGATTATTTATCCTCATGTTCGATCTGGAAGTATCCAACACTGACTCTCCTAACGTTCCAACTGAAGGACTTACAATTAATCAAAATGGCAGCAAATAGTAACGCTAGGTTTCTCTATTGAAATATCAACAGTTTCAAACCCAAACAATTATTAATTTATAACTACATTCAATCTCAAAAATAGATAGTTTGCTGTGTGTTGAAACCAAAAACGAACAACCTATTACTCCATATTATGATTGGACAATAGTGGAACAAACAGATAACACCTTAAATCAGAATATTAGAGGATGTAGCCTCATACAATCGGCAAAAATTATACAAATGGGAAAAGAAAACCCTCCTAAAATTAATAACCCATTAAACAACTGTATTCATGTTGCATTTCCTTATAATCAGTCAAAACTACACACTTTCCTAGTGTATAACCACTATTCATCTTTAGTGAAGACACAATTTTTACTAAGGCTTCCTTATATGAATACTCAATAATAATAGGCGATTATCAATGCTAGCTCCAGCTCCATGCACAAAAGGCAAATAGACTCCTTTTTAAATAACTCCAACTTTTGCCAATTCCATACAGCACCTACTTTCATAATGGCAAATAACCCTAGTACCACACCAGACCTACTTATGTGTTCAAAAAATATTCGAAATAATATCCATAACATCAAAGTATCGCCGGATCTGGGAAGTAACCACCTAGCAATCCAATTCGACTTTGACCTGAAAGCAAACCCTACTGTTGTGGCAAGATCACCTAACTTGAACAAATGTAATGTGAATAAAGTCAACCAAGAATTGATTAATTTTATTGAAAACGTAGGAGGTGTTGGGCCAGACTTTATCAAAAAGTTTAGTAATACAATAACCAAATTAAAAATTCGCCAACACAGAACAAATTCCCCTTCAATTACAATCTGCCCCCGTTCATATTAGCATTAATCAAGTCAGAGAGAACACTGTACTTAATTTGGCAAAATGATAATGTTTCGGATCTAAAAGTAAAACACAATAAGTTAAACAAGGATATCCAAAATCATATAAACCAATACAAACAACACAAGTGACTTCAAGCATGCAAGAACATTAATCTGATGAAAAGCAAAACCTATTGGAATGAAATTAAAAAATTTTTAAAATATAAACCCCTGATCCAACAAATTCCAGAACTACAGTTAAATGGTTTAATAATTAATAATGACTAATTAAAAATGTAAGGCTTTTGCAGATTACTTTTCGAAAACATATGAAATTAATAACAATGACAACTATATTAAGGATACCTTTGAAGAAGTAACACAATGGTATAAGAAAAGGTTCAATATCATCCCAAAACTAAACTTTCCCCCAATTATTGAAGAAGAATACTATGACATACTGAACGAAGGCAAAAATACAGCTCCAGGAAAAGATTATATAAATAGAAAAGTATTGAGACAACTAAAAACACAAATCCACCAGAAAATAATTGAAATATATAATTATTGCTTAGGGAACAGTTACTTCCTCCAGTCTTGGAAAGAAGTAATAATTATTGTAATACTCAAACCTAACTTAGACCACTCAGCACCCGCAAATTTTCGTCCTATTACTCTCCTACCGGTTATTGGGAAAACTTTTGAAAAAATTATACAAAAAAGGCTTCAGAATGAACTTCAGGGAAACATCCCAATTCACCAGTTAAGATTCAAAGAAAAATCATCAACTGTCCATCCACTTACTATTCTATCAACCAATGTACAAGCTGCAAGATTATTAGGCTATAAGGCTGCAGATGTTTTAATAGATATCAAGAAGGCGTTTGGCTCTGTGTGGCATGTAGGCCTACTATTCAAACTTTCCAAAATGAAATGTCCATAATACCTGCTGTGGATTGTCTAAGAGTATATATTTCATCGAAAAGGCAGAATTAAAATCAAACAATTCAATATCACAAACGTTTCCAATAGAACAAGGAGTACCTGTAACACTTCACTCCCCTTTCCCTGACCAATGTAGCAGTCAAAGAAACAAGGAACGAGTTACCTAATACATGTATAATCGAATGCCAACTTTATATCACTTTTTATGGTTCAAAATTTCAATACAAGGGCCCACTTACCTATTCCAATAGTCTTTACTCTACTTTCCTCAAACGCCTCGGCTACTCTACAGCGGAGAGTACATGGACATGTCCCAGGGTAGATAGGCTTAGAAGTCTGAAACCGATACTGGTGACTTGACTCACCCAAAAGTTTACAAATTATCTGTACCTAAATGTATCAGGTTATCATAAAGTAAGGGATATATTTTAAATTATGATAACTTTTTAACAAATTAAGTTAATAACAAAAAATAAATGAAATCTAATTGCTTATGAAATGGGATTTAGTATGCCCAAAACAGGTTACGGCAATAGCTCAATATGACCTCCATTTTGTTGTTGTAAGATCACCATCCTTACCTCCAAATTGTACACAGCATTTCGTAACATTTGTGGTTGAATTGTACCAATTTGCTCCGTAATACTGTCTTTTAATTCTTGTAGCGTAGTTGGTCGTCTTCTAAACACTAAACTTTTTAAATAACCCCACAGCCAGTAATCCGCTGGGTTTAGATCAGGTGATCTTGGTGGTCATGAATTTACGAAATGTCTGCTTAACACGCGATCTTGAAAAACGTTGGTTAACAATTCTTTGACTGGTCGAAAAATGTGCGGGGTGCTCCATCCTGCATAAAATGATGTTTTCAATTCCGTAGTGCTCGTTTTGCAGCTGTGGAATAACATAATTTTGTAACATTTGCAAGTATCGTTCACCATTTACAGTTACAGATACGGCTTGTCCATTCTGCATTTCCTCGTAGAAATACGGACCAATAATAAAATCAGCTGTAAAACCGCACCAAACGGTGACTTTCTTGTCATGAAGACCTTTTGAACGATTTGTTGCGGATTTTCTGCAGACCAGATTCTACAGTTTTGAGTATTGACTCCACCATTCAGAGTAAATGTGCCTCATCTGTCCATAAAATACGGATAACCATTCGGGTTCAATTTCCATCTGAGCCATTACTCGCAAAGAAAAATCGTACCTAGTAGCCAAATCTGCGTCCTTTAATTCAAACAGCATTTTCAGTTTATATGGATACATGTTTAGAATTTTGCGTAAAATTTTCCAAACCGTGGTATACGGCATTTGCAATCGCTTGGATATCGCATTTGCACTGCTGATTGCAAGTGAATTGCTTCTGGCTATGTCTTGATTTTCATGAAGAACCTCTGCAACTTGGACATCACTAATTATTGGTCTTCCTGATCTTGGTAAGTCAGTTACAGACCCTGTTCTTTCAAATTTTTGTATCAAATTGCGGTACGCTTTCATTTGACAGGGTCCCGCTCTCAAACCCATTCTCGTGCGAAATCTTCGTAATCCAGCGGTGTAATTTCTGCCGGATTCATAATAGCACTGAACTAAACCAATTCTTGTTTGTAAATCCATGTTATTACAGTTGAGTCGTTTGAACTCAACGTTTACTTGAGTTTTAATTTCAAAATAAAACTTCAAATTGAATAATTTCGTTTTGACACTAGTGTCAACAATTGTTATGACAACGCTCTTGTTTCTCATAGATACGGTAAAATCCCATTCATTAAGCAACTAGATTTCGTTTATTTTATGTTACTAACTTAATTTATTAAAAAGTTGTAATGATTTAAAATATATCCCTTACTTTATGATAACCTAGTATTTCAACACACCCCTTTTAATTGTAATATGTATATATAGCTCAACATTTGCATTAAGTAATGAATTTAATAACCTTTAATATGGTGATAGAACTATTTACATATACTATATTAACATACTTGAATGCAATAAAATCAATATCTCTTACCTAACTAAAAGTTCCCTTAATCTGGGTTGTTAAATATTATACTAAGCACTGCAAATTCTACAGTTAAAACAAATTGACTCCAAATTAAACATAGCTAATAATTCTTGATATTTTACACAAAATTCATAATAATGATCGGTAACGTTAATATTAATGTTTAAAAATTCCAACCTTAATCTAGCAACTTAACATATTCATGTAAAGCATATGTATTATTATATAAAGTCCATACTTACAACACCCGTATATGCATGCAAATACACGTCCGTTCTCTCGAACCATTTATGCAAAGATTCACTCAATACCTGTTTCGGGTATGCAATACCCACTGTTGTTCTAATCTCTACAATACCTCTGAGGTAATTTATCCTCACCAGGGTTGATAATGCTTAACACGGTTGTTGATACATTTTGTGCTCGAAACTCTTGATATCTCCCTACTTCTGTAACTTGGTTTGGAATCGAACTTCCAAAATCCAAACTTTCTCCAAAAATGTTTAAGTGTCATTTTCTTTGCCGCTAATAAACCTGCACTTTCTACCATTAACTGCTTTACAGCTGAACCATTTCGTTTTTTTTTATTATACTTATATTTATCGCGATTTACTTTTCCTTTACGAGCTAAACTTATCTGTGTCCTTTATCCATTATTCAAATTCACTACTCGTCCCGTAATAAACGTACTAATTCATAAATTTGTTCACGACATCCATTTAATATACACGGGCCTATACCCAATATCGCTACGCAATCTTGTAGCGTAACACGCACTAGCTCCGAGCTAGTTATGTTTCACATTTCTATCTTTTGTCTTTGTGTGTCTTGTTTAGTCTTTTTGTGTTGTGTGTCGTGTGTCTCCACTCCCCATATTTATATATCTTTGCTCACGTGATTGTTCTAGCCAATTAAAAACCTTACATATTTCGCAATTGTATATCATCCCTACATGTGCTTTTAGGTTAATTGTTTAAATCCATTTTGATTATTGCCATTGCTAATTGAAATTACCCTATAATTAAATTTAAGTTATTCTGCAATATTCTAAAGTATTTTCTGTTAATATTTTTTATAGATATCACGAAAAATTACATTTTATTACGTACTTCCGGTTTTAACTTTTCCAGAACAAATTAGCATTTCCTTTGGCGCCTTAATTTAAAATTTTCTAAATTTTACGGGATATCAGATATCAGTTGATAGGTTATGTTTATTTAAAGTATCAATTGTCACCCAAAGTCGAACTAGGATTGGATAACTATCTTAATTCAGGTCAGTGATAGGTTACATTTTAGATAGAATTGTTTGTGATTGTCCGAAAATATTATTTGAAATTTGGATTAATTTAAAAATGTTCTTGGGTGTTACATATCGCAAGACTCTCCACTTGCTCCTTTACTATATAATCTCTATTGCAGTTATATATCCAATCAACGAATGGCTAATAGCAACTTACTACAATTTGCTGATGACTCAGCTATCCTATGTTACAGTAGTAACTTAATAAATACTATGCAAATGCTACAAATACAAGTTAGCAGCATTTTAGAATGGGCAAAGAAATGGTGACCCAATAAATCCCTCAAAGTCCCACTTAATCATTTTTAATCACACTATTTACGACAACTCACCCACAATCAGTATTAGCAAACATACAATCAAACCATTTAAAGTTGTTAAATATTTGGGAATCGAATTAGACCATAAACTAAGCTTCAAACATCATATTAGAACAATTAAAAAAAATGGTTACAAAAGCTAAACATTTCAGATCATTAACCTATAAAAAAATGAGATTTCTTTGATGACTGCAGCAAGGATTTATAAATTGATCTGTAGGTCTATAAATGAATATGGTTACATCATTTTTTCTAACTGCACAAATTCACCATTGAAACTTGCCAGTGTAGCTGAGACAATATGCCTTCGAATTATCACCAAAATGCGTCACCCTAACAATCCACTCCATAACCCTTCCAATGCCTTCCTATATAACAAAACTGGAATAGAGCATATTCTCAACATATTCAATAAACTACTAAACGCCTTTGTATATCATGGAAACCAACTACAACAACTAGCTCAAATCTTAAAGATCCTCAAGATTTTGTCCGTAGAAGAAAATACCCCGCACTACCTATCTATATGAGAAAATTGAACTTTTAAACAATGAAGTCTGTAGGAATACACAGTAGTCTATCAACACCATTTTTTACTCTCTCAATTTTTGTTAATTGTGTTTATGTGTAGTTTATTTGTGCTTATATTTAAATCTTTGTACACAATTTTGTAAATAAGCTGAAAGACCTAGGTCGATGGCCATTTGATGCATCGGTATCAATAAAGTGTAATTATTTCTCTCCTTATCGTATGCATAGTTTCAGCTTGAACGTATATCGTGAATTTGGTCAAGAACCTGTAACGTAGGTGTGTTCTTTCTTGATGTCCACCGTACAATCGTGAACAGATAGGGCAAAGTTTTCAACAATACTACTTTTCTTATACCCTTTAATTAATACCGCCTACATTATATTAGTGAATGAATACTGGCGAACTTTCAAATGAGAATGGTATTTTCTGTATTTAAAAGGTTGCTTCTGTAATTAAGCAACGTTTGCCTCTAATTGCTTTGTTTCTAAAACGGACCACCTGGTTTATTTAACTCACAGAATTGCAGGAATTGCGTAATTAATTTTTACTGTGGAATGTGCTTGAATAATAGCTGAAGGGAATATAATTCTTAATATCATGACTCATAAATTAAACATATTGGTACAATTAATTACACACTTGTAAATTATAAGGTAATGACGGAGCGAACACGAAATATATCATAAGGAAATAAATTGTCTCTGCGGGGAAGACCGCAACCCGGGAGCCCAACTATTCACATTAGTACATGGATGTAATTAGACACTACCGCTTACGCCCACAATGGGAACAAGCCTCTTCTCTTTTGCCACCGAAAATTAAGTTTACATTTTCGTTTCGTTGTATATGATCTAAAAGGGCTGCTAATAGTTGAATTTCTGACGTTTATGGGAAATTAAATGATTCAGTAGTTAGTTACATCATATCTGCATATATGGTCATCCCTAATTTGCTTTAATTGAATTTGTCTGTTGAGTAGTTTACAACAGGAATGACGTTAATTGTATGTGTACGTGTACATCCAGCATCAATCAAACTTCTTATCTGTTTCGATAAAAATCAAAACCTGTACATAACAGCAAATCATATACGATGAAGCATTCCCCCACCAGTTAGTTAATCTGCAGTAATTGAGAGGAATGGCACTAAAATTGCTTGTATCTGTAAAACCGGAGACCTCCATTACGAGTCATTAATGGATTGAGTGGTGGGCTTATATCGAAATGCAGTGCTGCACTAGCTAATGGCAGTGGGTGGGCTAAAAGGGTTACGCGGTTGTTCCCTCAAGTGGGACATATAATATCGTACATTATCTTATAATTCGAACAACGTATAGGGGATATTTCGGGTTTCAGGCATATGCAATATATTAGATGCCAAGAACGATAATGGATATTTGACAAGGGAAAGTGAAATGATTTCTAACAGAACACATATTATTCTTTTGGACAGACAGTTAGAGGTTAGTTTAGATAAACAGACATTTTGTAAGTAATATTAAGATGTTTTGTAGCTGTGTGACAGAAAAGAGAACGTCTCATAACGAAAAATGCTACAGAAATACAATTGCGTTTAAATATGGAAAAGACTTCATTCCAATTTCTTTCAATTTTGTTTAATAATAACTAAAGAAATCGAAGTACCGTAAAATTCTTTAACTTGGACCAGTGTTGAACTTTAAATTGCTATTGTGACAATACCAATTTATTTTCTCAATTTTGTAAATCCCACATAAGGGGATTATATGGAACCGCTGCATTTTTGATAATTTTTGTTTGAAAATAAAATACAAATACTAAATTCTCTTTAAAAATAAGCTTGAAAGACTTTTGACCTCTGTTGAGATTAAAACGCGTTAGTGGAACAATAGGCTCCAGATACTGTTGCCGGTAGACGACTGATGAAATAAGTGTTAACGAACCAGCTCTGAATTTCACTTCAGCGTTCGAGCGATGAGAAGTGAGGTCAGAGGAAAGCGAAGAACACCAAAATAATAAATGAAATTTTAGCGCCGCCGCACCTATATACATATATATATATATATATATATATATATATATATATATATATATATATATTACTGGAGGTTATAAGGGTATTAGTATTCATTTTGCAATTTATTTCGTTATTTAGCGTGTAAAAACAACAAATTACAATTTGGAAACACTTTTCAAATCGTTAGTCTAAAAATTAATAATTCTACTGTAATATTTTAGGAAGCTAAAAGTTAAAATTTTATAATCCTGCAGATGTAAATATTCATAAGGTATAGCGTATACAAGATAGCATTTCAAATTTGATAATTATAAACTTACTTTAACAGTCCTTTTTAAGTATAGGAATATTTAACCAAAAGAGTTTAGAACGAATAGGGGAAGAAGCGATTATCTAAATTTTAATTAAACCTTTATAGTTAATTATAGCAAAGGTGGGAGCATAATTTCAAAAGCTTTAGCATTTGAAACTGTTTTAGTTTCTACGTATTATATTTGTTTGAAGCTGTTTGTCGAAGCTTTCCTAGTAAGATTAAAATAACAAACGAATGTACCCGTCTTAATTTTTCCCGGTACATTTTTAAGAAGCGTAGACAACAGCAAATTCTAGGTAGTGTTGGTTATCGCTGTCAATTAAATAGATTTATAGGTGGAATGGGTAGATAGCTTTGGTCAGTTACAAATTCAACTTGCCAACAAAAGACAAGGAGGGAGTAGTATATGGAGTAGGTACAACTGAGATAGGTGTAGATCGAACTTTAACGTTTGTTGACAATGGGGAAGGCAGACGAAATAAAGGACGGTTGCTTTAGCATGTATGTTATAATGAGATGAGGATAACACGTGTTATGAATATAAGGTAATGGAGTGATAAAAAATGGGTGGTTATACAAAATGGAGTGAGTACAAAGCAAGAGAAAGGTGATTTTGGGGCGTAGGTTGGAGTGAGATAGATACTACACATGTTGCATTAGGGGAATGTTAAAAATTAACTTTTTCAGTTGGGGATTAAATATATACAACGTGATTGGTGAGAGATGTTTGGAATACGGGGAAACAAGTCGAGTAAGAGTGTGGGTTGTGAGCATTAGTAGAAATTTTAAGGAAATGTTTTGAAAAATCGTGACGGTTAGAGAAATTACAAGGAATTTTGAACTTACGTAGGATATTTTTGGAAATCGGTGACCGTTGGAGTTTGTTTATGTGGTGAAATTTTAAGAATTGTGGACGGTTGCAATTTTTGCGTAGACGTGAGTATTTGTATTGTTGAAATTTGCAGGAATTGACAGGTTTTTGTGTAGTGGGAAACAGGATATAAACTCCAACAGATTGTTGTGGAGCTTTCTTAGTTCTCTTGAGTCCCTGAGTTCAAATAGCGTTAAGCTTTCACTTAGTCTACAACCAGCTGATGGCTACAAGAATTAAATACTGTAACGAGTTGTAAAGAAAAGAGTACTTTACGTAAGTAGAGATTGTTCTAATTTTAATTTGCACTAAGTGTGCAAAAGCATGCAGATGGAAATGGAATAGATGTCAGTGGTTGGTCAATTTGGTTGCGTACCAGTATCCAATGGTATTAGTAGCAGAGCTTGGGGAATCTGGATGCATCTACAATGTGGCAGATGAGTTGATTTCATGGTCAAATGGTTGTAGCTGGCAGTTATGGTAATTGCAAATCAAATTGGTGTGTTCCTATATGCCACAGTCTCTGAGGGAATGCAGGCCGTATGCAGGGATAGTATCCAGGTAACTGTTGTTTTAACTGTTGC
Organism: Platerodrilus igneus; assembly: GCA_036346225.1. Classification (NCBI taxonomy): domain Eukaryota; kingdom Metazoa; phylum Arthropoda; class Insecta; order Coleoptera; family Lycidae; genus Platerodrilus; species Platerodrilus igneus. The sequence continues at coordinate 1,490,266 of JARFIW010001297.1, read as the reverse complement.
TTTTTCATTGGCTATGCGTATAAACAAGTGTTCAATGACTTTTGTGCATTGTGGGTATAATTTACGAACAAAAAGGACAAACTTGGAAAGAGTTACTGATTGAACTTTTTATAATGTATTATTTCACTGTATTTTTATGTGGGAATTTATATTAAAAGAAATAGGTTTAGGATATTGGTAATATTTATTTGTGCAACGTAAAAGGGACTTTATGCTGTTTGATGTTCGAAAAGTAGCACGAGAGGTTAAGCCTAGATTAGAGTAAAACATGTGGTAAAGCCCTGTTACTTTCTTGGATAATCAATTGGAAATAATTATTCTGTGGAATTATTGATCTCGAATAGTATTATTTTATCAGGGATTGTATATAATGTATAAATAATGTGTGAACGAGGATTTTAATTGTAATTTGGCGTGCATATTTTTTATGAGTATGTAATAAATGTATGTTATTTTCCGCAGCAGCTATTTTATTTGTGTTAGTTGAATTGCAGAAAGCAGCTGAGCAGTCGTGACATGTATTTCCTTTTAAGCGTTTCTGGCACAGCATATCAACACTTCATCATCTCCGAAGTTCACAGCAATTAATGGCACCTAGAAAGTGAGGCTTCCAGCAACGGACTTTAACTTCGCAGCATTAATGACGTCCAATCGTGGGGCTGTACTAGTAGCATTTAATTTTTTTTTAAGCTGTCTTAAGTTTAACAGACAATTTCGCAGTAATATATATATATATATATATATATATATATAAATAAGATATATCGACTGTTTGAAATATTATTTTCTATAGATATCGGGGAAGCAGTCAAACTTGTCAAATTAATTAAACACTCTTTTAATCATTCGAGCTTTCGATAAATTTATTATCTTCTTCAGGAATCTAATAAATGCATATGAAAATAAATGTGTGCTGGTACTTAATACTACTTACGTTTATATGAGTTTATAAATACATAAAACTATGGAAGTTAGGCATTACTTCATTAAAGATTAAGAATAAACATGTCAAAAGTGACAGACGTTTACATAACCTCATTTAGTTGTTTAAACTAATGTAGTATAATTAAAGGTGTAAAAGTTGACTAAACTATAATAGTAGGTATACAAGTTGATTAGACTAAAGTGTTGTAAATTAAAGAGAGGGGTAAAAAAAAATATTTTTTTCTTTTTTTTTTTTTTATTTTTTAAATTACCTGAGTTAGTACTTTCTATTTCACTATGTAAAACTATAAAGAGAATCGTGCCAAATCCTGGAATATCGAAATTGAAGGCTATGCTTTACTACTGAGGGATAATAAATAAGAATAAATGTTACTTAAATTTTGAGTATCCGTTTTCTTGTTTAAAGAATTTGTTTTTAACGTTATAGCAACCATTTCCAAAAATAATCGTTTACGATAATGCTTTTCTCTAAAACAATTTTGGTATTAGCGTAATCCATTGAATGTCCTGTCTCAATTACGTGAGAAGAAAGAGCGCAAGATTTAGTTCCTCTTTTACAGTCACGTTTATGTGAAGTAAGTCTGGCTGAAAGCCATCTAGACGTTTGTCCGACATAAGGGCTTTGACAATCGAGACAGGGCACTTCATAGACCAAACCTGATTCCTGTAATTGTGGAGTGCAATCTTTTATTTTAGAAAATATATTCTTAATAGTGAGAACTGTTTTGTAGGTGATTCTTATATTGGGCAAATCTTTAAATATGTGGGCTAGTTTGTTTGTGAAGTTGTGTATATATGGGAGTGTGTAAAATAATGAGGCTGTTTCAGAAATACTATTATTATTGATATTATGTAATTGTTGAAATGGTTCTTGTATTTTTTTATTCAGATGAGGTGTTAAATAATAATTTATTTATTAATCTAGGTGGGTAAGAATTTTGGATAAGTAGGTTTTTTAATTTGATTAAATTATTCTTTTTAAAGGTGTGGTGTGATAATGACACAACCCGTTTTTCATTCCTAGTACTAGATTGATTTTCGTTTTCAAAGGATGATACGAATGAAAGTTCAAGTATCTTCCTGATGATGTAGGTTTACGATCCCAACTGCTGATAATAATATTGTTTTCAGTTCTAATTATTTGCATATCCAAAAACGGGACGCTGTTGTTTTTCTCTTACTCGTACAATTCATTTATTCAGTTCACTATTGAGGAAGAGAAAAACAACAGCGTCTCGTTTTTCAATTAATTATTCTATCGATTAATGATTTACCGACGGATCGAGTTATGACTAAATTTATGTATAATATTATCATTTTAAAAATTAAGAAATATGTACGTATCGATTTTAAATGATTGGGAATGGACGATAAACCGAGTATTAAAATGCCAAAATTTACTGTTTTTCTGTGTTTGTAATTAAGAAATTTCCATATGTTGGGATTTATAAATTGGAATATCAATTGGAAAGAAAAAAATCTGTAGTCACGATAACTTTGTTGATGTATTAGATTTAAGGTCCTTTTAGGATTTTTTCTTTTAGAAATATCTTGGCAGAAGAATTTTAAGTGTATTTGTTTGTACATTAAAATTATTCAATGTTAATAGAGCTTAAGTGTAAGTTGAATTTCATTTGCATTTACTTAGCAACTATGGAATGATTTAGGTTATTGTAAAGGATATCTAGCTATCCTAGTGATGGAATCGTATTTGGAAGGCATTTTACTTTACAATTTTGTTTAATTGTGACCAAGACTTTAATAAGTATTTTAAGGTATTTTAGAGAAAGATAACATAAATTGTGATAAAATTTAGGAAACCGAAGCAAGAAAGGCCTATGCGGAATAACCGTCTTCATTGTAGAATTAATATCAAAAAGGATTGCCGTGACAGACGGTTTGGCGCTCCTCAATTATGACAAATAGAAAAAGCCTTTAAAAGTAAGTGATAGTGTACTGTTACTTTTTGTTTTTAACCATTTTATTCATTATTTATACTTCTTTATTACTTTTATTTTTAATTTTCCTATTTTCTTTTACAATTTTCCATAGTAACTCGCTCCTCCACCACTGTAGTTAGCCGATGCACGCCTATATTGTTACAGAATGCCTTTCCCTTCAGAGCAACTCTAAATTTATTAACTTAACGTTCATTTTACCTCTTACATCTATCAAGAAATCTTCATAACTACGTGCAGGTGATAGGTAATCATCATATAAATCGCCATAGATGTTATAATGTGAAATTAAAGAAGAGTCATCAGAGAAGAAATGTTTAACCCGTTTTTTGTTTCTTTGTTCGAGCGATTTCTTCCTTGGCGGATTCTTAGAAAACTTGAACTTTGTAACTTCTTATATTGGTGATTTATTCTTAGAAGACTGGAATTTTCCAAATCGTTGCGTTGAAGGTTGAGTTTTGAAATCATTCACTTTCAATGATAAGACTTGCGTTTGGATTTGCGCGTTTTGTTTTAATTCGTAATAATGATTTGATGGTTCGAGTTGATACTAGATTGCAAGGTGTTTCTATAATTTATGGAAATGCGGCGACGGTTACGTTTGAGCAATTCGTTTTTATATTTAGTTGCGTTATATGCAAAGATTTTGGTATTAAATTGTAAAGTAATTACGTTCTATTTTTGGCATTTTTGTGCGTTAGTTAATTTTTGTATTGGTAAAAAATTTGTTTTCGTTTTGTTTCTATAATTCTTGCCCCAGTTAATTCGTAATAATTTGTCATTTTTCTAATCTGCACATGTAATGCGTCTTTTTAGTTCTCTTAAACAAATATAAATTTGAAAATAATTCTCTTAATACATCAGTCAATTATTTTCATTAAATGGCATAAAATAATAGTAATAATAGTCACAATTTGTACATACATAAATAATAAAAAATGCTAGCAATATCAAATAATTTTTTCGTCGGTTTCATGGATTTAGTCGATGTGGGTACTCTGTCCACCTCGGTTTTGGATTCGATCTATTCTTGTATCTCCTCCAAGTATTTGTTTGATTTGTTGGATTTGATCGATACTTGTTTCGCCTCCAACTTCTGTTTGGGTTCTGCCAAATTTGGAATTGAAATTCCAGCCCACCAGTTCTTCAAATTTGGGTTTCCCAGTGATCTTTGACATCCTCCCGCTGCGCCAGTTAAGGTTTGGGCTTTGGGAGCTGCGTTTTTAATAAACACTTCTAAACTTCTTAACAAATTTATTTAATTAAACAGAATTGAATATGGAACTTTACCAACAACTAAGTCGAAAAAAGAATTAAGTGTACTATTTTGAGTAAAGCTGAATATTTTGACTGACTGCCGGGTCTTGGAGCTCCCGGGCCTTTTATAATGTTCCTACCTCCTCACATGGCTGTGGGAACTTGTAGATCTCATGTTTGCGTATTGTTACTACTTTTCATAAATACAATGTTGTAATCTTAATTTCTAAGTAATCACGGTACCTGACCGTCTGTGACCTGACATCTGCAGTGTCACCGTCGTCTCGGATACACGGTACTGCATCCGTTCTCATGATCTGTTAATAAACTTTATAAATTGTCGTTGTATTACATTGTTGCACTTCATTTAACATTTTCTTAACACTTTCTAATAATTCCCAATTATTTTATTTCTTTATACATATATCAATTGGAGGATACCTAACTCGCGGCAATTATGGTTTGTGTTCTCACTCTAGTGTTATCGATTGAAGACAAGCTGGATGACAATATTAACTGCATGGCAATAATTGGCTCACATACCTAGTATATTTTTTGTGGTTTATTTATATTATCATATTTCCATGAGTAAAGAGCTGCGATCTAGGCTGACTGATTATAAAATTAAACCCACATTTTGGTTTTGCTCATAAATACTCCTGACCAGTTTATTTTAAATTTGTAATAATTTTGGTGCGTTGTAAATAACTTAATTTCCGTCATTCTTCTCTTCCTATTAAAATCTGCAAACGTCACCACCGCTGATTTTTATTCTGTTAAGTATTTGATGCTTTTTCTTCTTTCGTCTCGTTTAAAAAAGACATTATTGGGTGTAGCATATCATAAGTGTATTTCAAATATCCACGAAGTTAGGTTGAGTGGAAAGCTTTTAGAGGGTATGTACATTTATCCATCAGGATTAAATTCTACATACTAATGGCTTCTATATGTAGTTTACTGTATAGCAGTTATAATAACTAAATTCAATCTAAACTATTATCTCCTACATAAATTAAATAGATATTGTAGGTTTGCTTAATGCTTTTGTAATGTAGGAGTCTAAACTCTATCGAAGTACCTATGAGTATTAAGAGCATAACCATGTTTAATAAATTACGCTAATGTATTTAATGCTAAACCTGTAAACCATCATAAAAGGTCCAATTGTATTAATTAAGCTAAAGATTGATGATGATGGTTTACTTGATGGCATTACGAGCGAAAGTAGCGAGGTAAGAGTTGGATATTATGAAAAGACAGAATATAACAGTTTTAATAAGGCATGACAATATCCAAGGCCTATGAAAACCTTTTATCAAAAAAGTAATGAATCCAAGCAACGGCGTGGCAAATTACGACGAAGAAACAAAATTATAATAGAAATTGAAATTAGAAGAGCGAGAAGTAGACGTAGCGGAAGGCAGGAGAGGTTCCTTTAAATGGGATGAGGGGCACTCAAATGCTTTTAGAGCGAATGAGTTTTGCTCGTAGTCAATGCAGTGTTGTATGTGGAGGCCGCCAATGGTAACTAATGGGGACTAAGTGGGGCGCTCTTTCTGTAGATTGCTTCTGCACCGGTTAAATATTTCATGTGGCCGTGGTCGCGACAAGGACAACGTGATCGATCTTAGAATTGGAATGGCCGGCGATCAGATACAGCGCCAGACTTTATTTAATTTACTCAGAGTGACGTATGAGCTTTAGCCGAAATGAGTTCTGAACGCCGATGGTATTAACTGCGAGCTTCTCACATAAATTGGTTCGGGGTTTCCGCAGTCACCGGCGTCTCACTTTAAATAATTAAATGTCAAAGTGGTGTAATCTCGTAATGAACAGAAGCCTAGCCGGTGTTTTAGGATCTGTTTGGAAACGTGTCGAGCGCCTTGAGCAGATTAGCAGCTGATCCGACTTGACAAATGCTGTATTTTGAAACCGTTCCTTTTATAGCGTTCTAAAGCTTTCGGTAAAACAACTTTTCAGCTCAGTGCGACAATAGCGACTCTTTTAAATAGGTTTATGTACTAAAGCGGAAGCTCTCGCAAACTAAATTGGCTTAATGTTAACATAGTGTAATTCATAAACTGTATAATAAAATGAGCACGCAGCGTGAAAGAGAAATATTTTTTAATGAGGTTGATGCTTGTGTCAACATAATATTCGATTTATAAAACGCTTCTGTCTGTAATATAAGCTTAAGTTGTATTTTCCATATATCATTTGTGCTAGCTATAGGGTATCAGAAAAGTTTGTACAGCTAGGAAATATAATACTTAATGTCCTCAGTAGGTAGGCTTTGCTGGAGCTGTCTCGACTCTACCAAGAGGTGACGATCATAACGTAATATATGCGATAGAATAATTAACAGCTGGCGGCTCCGTGGCGTGGTGGTATGTGTGTGACTACTACGCCCAAGGTCCCGGGTTCGAATCCCGACACGGTCCGCTTGAAAAATGTTAGGCGAGGATTTTTCACAATAATACACCTTCGTTCGGATGAGAGGTAAAATGGAAGTCCCGTGTGTGAGTGTTGTCACGCACGCTAACGATTCCTACCTTGCTTGGAACAGCAAGGGTTCGGCAAAATTCCAAATTTTCCAGGTAAAAAAACCTCTCTTCCTGGCCAATGTAGTACCTTTGGGTGGAGCATTGGAAAGTCACATGTATTGTCATTGATTACTGGTTACCGAGTGTGCATTTTTAAAGACTGTCCAATTATCAAATATCTAAATATTTAATAGTTTTTACTAAATACTAAAAATTATATATATATATATATATATATATATATATATATATGCTGTGTTATTCCCTATGATTGGGTGTGTCATTAAATTTGCTGTGATATTAGCTGTCTGATTTTTTTTATTATTTTAAGCCCCGAAGTTATGAAATGTTAAATTAGGCTTTTACCCGAATAGATCTTATTGAATCAAATAAAGCAATTCTATAATATAATAATCATTGATAATATTTACAACTCTCAAAATTTTCCCTTTTTACAGAATATCTACGCATACCAGATTTATGGTTTTCTGAAAGTCAGCAAAAATATCTTTTACTTATTCAGGAACCTTCGAACGTTCCAAGATACCTATTCCCTCGTCATAAATTGTTAAATGCCCCTTCTTAATGACTCTTACAAATACACAATGTGATAAATATTAAATTAAAAACAGTTTTCAATAATAAAGTGTATTAAGATTGCTAACCTGGAATGGGTTCTGTAGTTCCATCCTACTCCATGATCTGCATCCCCTTTCTGTCTCCGCTTAATGTGCCTGCCCCATAGAACGTTTCCAATTAAAATCGTACCAAGTCAGAATATGTCCAAATTAGAATAGTTTCATTTATACTATCTCCAAAGTTTGAGTATGTTTAAATTTCGGAGTCCCAAATTAAAGTCGTTTTAAATATCCCAAATTAGAGCCATCTCAAGCAAAATATGTCTCCAATTGAAAGTCGATATTAAGAGCCAAAATTAAAGTCCAGATGAAAGCCCTGTTTTATTGATATTAGAAATGGATTTTAACTAAGTCGATTTACTTACGTCTAAATATAGATCGGCTTATTTTCGTTGCATAAATTCTCGCACTTTATAACTTTGATTTACTTTGATGTATGCTTTACTGGTTACGTAAGTTCTTAACACTTAACGTTGTTCAGTTTGAATATAGACTAAACTGTCGCACCGTCACTATCGTATATATAAGGCCTACCTCCACCTGATTTCATTGGCTTATTTACATTCTGGGACGATACTTCTGCTTATCTCGCATACCTTTTTTTTACCAATTATTTAGTTTAAATCTTTCAATGCATGCCTTGACTGTCACGTACGTCTCCCGCATATCGTGGTATTATTTGAGAATTTCTAACTTTTGCCTTCTATTACCTCACGTATTCGGATGTTTGTTAAATTTTATCGCCTAAATTGAATCGGCTGGTGCTTGTTTATTTCTACAGAATATTGGAATTTTGAACAAATGTGATTTCTTCCAGTCACGTAACGGTTTTCTAATAATGAAATTATTTAGAATGCGTGTACGAGGATATTTTTAACGCAATTGTTAAATCTTTGCAATGCCAATTTATCTAAGGTTTCCCGGTGACTTGATTTTGATGCAATTTGTTGCGTTTTAAAATTTTATCTTTACTTGTAAACTACTCTTAGACCTCTTTATGATCTCATGCATTTAATCCCGTGTATTTTATATACAGTGTGCTCTCAATTAACAATATGTTGGGTGTCCGATTTACTCTTATAATTTCTGAAATTGTGTGCTTTACTTAAAGTGAAAGTTGTTTTTATTTATTCTACAACCCCCATGACTTAACTTACCCCTAAACTACCCTATTATCATATCAACATATATATATATATATATATATATATATATATATATTACAGTGAATAAGTCGAAATAATAACTTAGACTTTTATCCAAAGCCCAAATGATCATTTCAAATCGAGTTAGTAATTGAAAGATAAAAAATATAAGGTCTTGGACAGGACTTGAATCTGTATGTTGGTCTTTCCAGGACCATGCGTTTACCAATTACGCCACCGAGAGCAATGACGACAATTGGGAAATTTACAAATTTAAATTGTGTTCACAACTGTACTTAAACCTAACTTTCAATTACGTTTGGCATTTTTGTCAATCATATCTAATATTGTCAAGTTTGTGACTTATGTCAGTTATATACAGGAAGCAACGCTCAAAATTACGGCTATAAGCCAAGTATTAAATATATAAATATTTTAGGTAGTTAATTACACAAGGTAAGTTGATAAATACTATCGTATTACAGTGAATAAAATGAAATAATAACTAAGACTTTTATGCAAAGCCCAAATGGTCATTTCAAGTCGAGCTAGTAATTGAAAGATGGAAAATATAAGGTTTTGGACAGGACTTGAACCTTAATCTTGGTCTTTCCGGGACCACGCGAGTTATGTATCCCCCAATTACCTATATATATATATATATATATATATATATATATATATATATATATATATATTGATATATTGAATCTAATAGGAATTATTAGAAATTGTTAAGTAAAGTATAAGTTCAATGCAACATTGTAACACAAGGATAACCCAGAGAGGTTATCGACAGTTCATGAAAACGGACATGCAACTTTGCATCCGTGAGGGCAGTGATACTGCAGGTGGCAGGTCACAGGCGGTCAACATACCGCAACTACTTAGAATTAAGATTGATACATTGTAACAAAGTGTAAAGCAGACATGAGATCTGCAAGTTCCCACAGCCGTGTGAGGGGCAGGTTATTATAAAAAGCCCGGGAGCTCAAGGCCCGGCAGTCAGTCTGAGTAATACAGCTTTTGTATTGTTGTCTACCTAGGCTACTCACCAGTACAATTAATTTTTTATAAAGTTATTATGTACAAGTTATCTGTTTCAAATCAAATAAATTTGTTAAGTGTTTAAGTTGTTTTTTAAAAACACAGCTCCAAAGGCCCGAACCTTAACTCGCGTTTATCAATTACGCCACAGGAGCGGAGGCGAGTTCAAAAATAAGTTTGCTGTAGTGAATAGCGTTGTTGTGCTTAAGGTAGGGATAGGTTCGTTGTGTGTTGAACAGGAGTTTGTGATTGTTCCTGGACTAAAATTTTAAAGTATCTTGGGGATAGATTGTATGATGAAGTTAGGTCAGATTATAGATATGGAGAAGCGATTGATAAAGGTTAGGGATATGGAATTGCCCTGGGGAGGATAGTTATGATGTCACAGAAAATGACGTGGGGTTAAGTGTGAATTTGATGGAGATAGATGATGGGGAAGTAAATGAGTTAGATACAATTAAATGTTTAGAGGAGAAATTAGAGGGAGTTCAGGCACTATTGAAAAAAACATTTAGAGTTAGTAGGTGTAAAGGCGAGCACAACGCTAGGGGATGAGCATGTTGTAGAGACTGACAATTAAAAGCCATTTAATTCTAAAATATACCCGATACGTGCAGCATGTAGAGAGCAAGTAAATTGTCAATTAGCAAAAATGTTGGAGGATGGCATAATTGAGTATTCAACTACACATTTTCTAAATCCGTTGGTAGTCGTTAGCAAAAAGGATAATAGCATTCATTTGTGTTTAGGTGCAAGAAAAATTAATCAAAGAACTATATTGAATTTCATTGTCCATCATCCATGGACACACTTTTAACTAGGTTGAGTGGTAAACTTATTTTTAGCAAGCTTGATTTGAGGAATTCTTTCTGGTTGATTCCGATACATAAAAATTCTAGAAGGTACACAGGATTTTCAGTTGAAGGAATAGTTATAATTTTAAAGAGGTACCGTGTGGTTTGTCTAAGTCAAATATACCATTGAGTAAAACCAAGCAGACAATTTTAGGGGCACATGAACAATTATATGGTCAGTACGTTGATGATAGTTTAATTTAACGTGATGTAGTTATGAAGATAATAGTAGGAATAGTAGATAAGACAAGGGTTCATTTCATTAAATATGTATGCAGGATGACTCTGAGGAATAAAAAGAGAGTTAGATTCAAGAAAAGATAGGTTAAATAGGTAATTGTAGGTACACATAGGTTAAATAGATAATTGTAGGTAAATAATAGTTGGTAAATCATCATCATCATCATTAGGTTGGATGCGTACCCTTATTGTTTCCTAGTCTGAACCAACCTACACATTTCTCTGAAATTTGCACAGTTTGCGTCTATCACTATCTGTGTGCGAAAGTCTGATCTCGATCTACCTCAACCTATCTTTTCCTATCTCTGCTTGTAATATAGCCAGTATTATTCCCCAGAAATGTCTTAGAACGTATCCTGTCCTTCTATTTCTCTTATTTTTCGTTTTCCACAGATATCTTTATTCCTCTGCTATTTCTACAACCTATTTGTTATTAACTTTGTCTGTCCACGCTACCATCCTCATACATCTGAAGCACAACATTCCAGAAGACTTCTATTTCTTTCTATCTGCTTTCCTACTGCCCCTATTTTATAGATGTACTGTGCTGTGCTTCACACTATGCTTTGAACAGCTTTCTTCTTGTATCTATGTTCGTTGTCTTTGAACATAGCTGCTGTTCTTTCTTGTTTGATGCAGTTCGGTCACCTTCTATTGTTTTACAGTTATATACCCTATTTCCCCGATATTCAGTGGTATGTGAAGGGAGGTAAGCAGCCTTTGGCTGCCAAGTTCCCCCAACACTTGAATCTCTGTTGAATTAATAGTTTTCCAATTTATTTTTTAGCACAATCAACATTAGTTGAAAATATTTCACAAACAACACCTGTAGTTGTTTACAATAATCATCAGATTTAAGAGCACTTCTTTTTCGTCAATGGGTTGTACGTCTTCCCACAACAGCCCATATGCAAACGATTCCCTTCTTTTGTTTTCTAACTATATGCCCTATTTCACCGAGATTCAGTGGTATGTGAAGGGGGTTAAGCAGCCTGTGGCTGCCAAGGATCTCCCAACACTTAGACATTTGTCGTATTAAAAGTTTTCTAGTAAATCCTTTCGCACAATTAACATTAGTTGAGAGTATTGCAAAACCAATATTTGTAGCTGTTTATATTAATCACCATGTTTAACTACTATTTTTATCATTAGTTTTTCCATCTTGCGACTGGTTGGAAGCGTACCTCCATTGATTTTTATTCTGAGCTAGCCTACACATTTCCCTGAAATTCTCACAGCCTACATCTTTTACTATCTTGTGCAGTAGTCTAACCTAGGTTTATCTTCTATCTCTGCTTCTAATATATTCCGCACTATCCCCTCATGTCTTAGTATGTGGTCTATCATCGTAGCTCTCCTATTTTTTACTGTTTTCCGCATATATCTTTCTTCCCCTACCATTTCTAGTACCTCTTTGTTTTTAACTTTGTCTTTCCATGATATCTTCATCATACGTCTGTAGCACCACATTTTAAAGGCGTTTACCTTTTTCTTGTCTGCTTCTCCTACTGTGCAGGCTTCACAGCTATACAGTGCTGTGCTCCACACATATGTTTTAAACAATCTTTTCCTTGTTTCTATGTTTGTGGTCTTTGAGAACAATAGTTGCTTTTTCTTGTTAAATGTAGCACGACCTTGTGCTACTCTTTGTTTTATATCTTTAGTGCTTTCCCCTCTTGCGTTATCTGACTTCCTAGGTAGCAGAAATCCTTGGCCTCCTGTAAGTTCTTGTTACCTATCTGCAAATCTAAGCATATCAATGTTTTGTCCCTGTATATTAATTCCAAATGTCTTCCTGAATTTGACAGTATTCATTACCTCTTCTGTGTACAAGTTAAAAATTAATGGGGATAAGGTACATCCCTGTTTCACCCCTTTTCTAATATTTACCTCTGTACTGTCTTGCTCTAATTCTATGATCGCTGTTTGCTCTAATTCTATGATCGCTGTTTGCTCTTTGTATAAGCTATATAATTTCCACCTATCCCTAAAACTCATTCAAATTTTTTTAAGTATTTCGGACATTTTTTTCCATTTTACATTGTCGAATGCTTTTTCTAGATCTACAAACCCTATATATACGCTTTCCCCCTTCTCTATTGTTTTCTCTATTATCATCCTCAGAGCTAAAATAGCCTCCCGTGTTCCCCTATTTCGCCTAAACCCAAATTGACCTTCTCCCAGTATTTCTTCAGCTCGTTTTTCCATTCGTCTTTGTACAATTTTAGTTAATATTTTTGAAACGTGTGCTGTCAAACTTAACTAAATATGTGTATCTAAACAATATTTATTCGAAAACTTATATTATGTATAAGGGCCCTTCTATGCAAGCGTGTTTTGTCGTCCGTTTTCTAAATACATTGCGCATATGGAATTATGTAGCAGCTACTGAACAAACGCGTCGTAAGTGCATAAAAGCACCTATTAGTTTCAATGTATAAAAAACGGACGTCAATTTGTCGTACGACAAAAAACGCATGCATAAAAAGACCTTAATACTTCATACCTATACATAATTATAATGGGTATAAAAATTTACAATAACTATACATTCGTATGCCATTTTTTTTATCAGTTGTACTACTCCTTACAATTTTGACATTTGGAAAAGGTTTGGGATGTTGATCGCATAGAGGCTTTTGACACTTATAACAACCTTTTCGCGTTTTTCTTTGTTTTTTACGAATTAGTTGCAACAAATAACATGAACCAATTATTGGTAAAGTTGATGAGTGCTACTTAAACTTGGTTGACTACTTAGAACAACTTGTTTTTCCAATACACTTTCAATGGCCAATCTTGTAGAAAAAACTTTAGTAATCTGGAGTTGCATTGCTCGGTTTTCTACTGATGGCATACATAGCTGACGTCCCACATTTCGTAAAAATAATCTGCGATAATGTGTAAATTGTTTTAGTAATGGATTATTCAATTTGTAAATTATGTAAGAGACAAAGAAAGCTATGTCTATTATATTACAAAACACGGCGAAAGACCAACGAAGTTTACGCCTTTTAGTAGAATACTGTGTTTGCATCTTATCCATGTTATCAACTCCAGTTTTTGTTTTATTATAATAGTGATTTATTTCGGGTTTCTGTTTTGAACCAGAAACAGTACAATCATTATTCATTGTTGAGAGCAAAATTATGTTTTTGTTATGTTTTGGTACATATGAACATAGTGACATGTTGTTATTTTGGCTAAAACCAAATATAAAAGAAAGGAGCTCTCGTGTTCTGTTTGCTATCATTTCTTTTGGAATGTAAGATTTATTACGTTTCAAAGTTCCTACTACGGTCAGGTTCCAAGAAAGTAATTTAGCAGCCACATTTTTGTTGTAAAAAGTTATCCATTGTAACGTTACGTCCACTATTTTTAATTTTACTTGCTAAATCTTGAACAACTCGCCTTCCTTGGTTTACTGCCCGCCCTGTGATAGGTTTTCCAGTGTATATTTGCCCGGTCCAAGGATATAAATTTATTGCATCACACATCCACCAAATTCTAATACCATATTTGGCGGGTTTTGACGGCATGTATTACGTAAACCTTGTTCTGCCCCTATAGGGAAACAGTTGTTCATCAACAAAAATGCATTCTGATGGTGAGTAGTTGGATCGTAAATTTTCGTTTAGTAAGAATCATATATCACAAATTGCTGCTGCTTTATCAGTAGGTAATCTGTCATCTCGAAGATTTAGATTATCAAATCTAATAAACCGTGAAATTTCCAAAAATCTTCTTAGTGACATTGTTGCGCGATATAATAGATAAGAATCAGTTTTCCATAATTCGGTCGGATGTTCGGAATTTGAATGGCGGGGGCCACCTGCTTGCCTAAATAACCATAAAATTCTTCTGTTGTGAGTTTAGTCCATTGCTTCAGTTCTTTCTCTGGCTTTTGGCATTCCATTGATCATAAATATATTTTGCTTTTCTGTTTGTTTCCTTGACAATTATGTTAAAAATAACATCCGAAAAAAAGTGTTTGAATAATTCGCTTTCATTCAGCAATGCTGTTGCTTTTGCGGGTCCATGTCTTTGACGTAAAATATTTTATTGTTGTGTTTTGTGTACAGAAATTGGTTGACTAGTCCAAACAGTACTATTTCTAGCTCCCATAAGTTTATTGTTGGGAATAATGGAGTCTTCTATATGCTCATCTTCCGAATCGCTTGACTCGTCTTCGGAATCAAATTGAATATGCAAATTAGTATCCGTGAGAACATCTTCTACATCGGAGGTTTCACCATCAACCTGAAATGATTTCACCTGTCATAAAAAGGTTTGAAAACATGCTACACCCTGTTAAAACTTGAGCGCAGCCCATAATAACCCAATTACTTGTATAAAATTAAATACTGTTTAGAAAAATTAATATTGAATTAATTCTAGCTTTGTATTTTACCTGTAAATTTTTACTCGTAGCAGGTTCTTGAACAACTTCTAATTCATCCTTTAAATTTGATATAATATCGTCGTCTGTGTCAGATGATGCTTCTTTCAACAATACGATTGTTGTTCTTTGTAGCTCATTCTGTAGCAAATGAGTAAAAATAGTTACGCTGCACGTTGTAAGCAAAGTATTTGAGAAAATATATTACAATATTATGTGCTTATTTAGTTTTGCAGTTATTTATATATTCAATCCTTATAAAGCAATAATATATTATAATTACCTATTATATTCACTTCTTGTGGGTTCTTTCCTTCTAACCTCCATCATGCACAAACAAAAATATTCTACAGTAGTAGACTATTGCCGCGTTCTAGAGCAGGTAAGAAGTTTAAATGGTTGTAAGACTATAAATAGAGTTTCGATATGACACATTACTTGTTAAATATCGTATTAAGCATAGATTTGTGTATTTCCTATATGCAGGTACATCTGTACCTATCCGTTGAGGAGCGCAAAGACGAATCTCCCTTGACACAAGGGTTAAAGGAGTAATAAAATAAATCGCTGTACGTTAACTTAAACATTAGAATTTCTGCTGAAAACATTTATGAAAGTACTCGCAGATTTCTTTTTATTAAAATTATTGGATGCAAAACGTAAATTTAAACAAACTACTCGAGTATTCTAGATGCTTCCAGGTCAGTATGGTAGCATAAAACTCAGATTGCAAATGAACCCATAAATCACAAATGACAGGTAATTATTTCGTACGATAGCAAGCAATATGCATGGACGGCCCAATTAGTAGAAAGCGATAAGACAAATAAAGCCTATAAATCAGATAAAACAAGATGTTTCTAGTTTGCATGAATTATAATCTAAACCAATGGCGAATGAGTATTTTACATTCATACTTGTAAACTACACCAATTAAAGGGGATAGTAAGATTTTTACAATCGCAATAAATTAAATTGACAACTAATTAAGATAAAACACACGTAAAATAAATAAAATTACAGTTAATTATTATATCATCCTGATGAGTCACATCACCTAGAGAACTGTAGAAATTCGAGAACCTGTGACCTATTTAAGATTTTATTATATAAACTCCGGTAAATAACTAGGAAGATTGACTTATTCACCAATAGTGAATGAAACCTTACGAATTGTCCGTTTATAAAAGCATTTTATTCACAGTGACTTAGTCGATGAAGTTACTAATTCTCTGCTCCAATAAAAGTTATAATTTTAATTTTGGTACAAGGTCGCCTAATATTTTAATATTTATTAAAAATAAATTACTCTCTGAAATTTATGGGGTAAACTTCGATACACAAAAACTTAACGGAACAATGAATTTTCCGATGCAGTAATGAATAAATTTATACTAAATGAAAGAAATCTGCGGTTGAAGATTATAATCAAAAACATGTTTTAACGAATACATGAATACCTGTCGAATTTGATGTTTGAAACGCAAGTACAGCTTTATTTAATATCTTTTAAAGACATTTCGTGATATAATTAGTTTAAGTAGTTTAAGCTTGCATAAACGGATATTGTAATTTTGTTTTAAGGTCAAATTCCGATAAAGTTTGACCAGTATAAGAGGTTCCAGAAAGCGAGATCTGATTAGTTAACGTTGTCTTCGGCGGTAAAACTTTCTTATTGCAATTATCCATAACTAATTTTAATAATCTGTACATAGCGTGATATACATAAGAAAGCTAGAGGGATATTACATGCTTATCAATAGTAATTGCGAAATGTTAGTATTTTTCAGAATTAAGTTGTAGAATTGCATTGGTAGGCTTTAATAATCTTTTTGAATAATGTGTGTTAAAGAAGATGTTTGTGAACGTAGCGAAAGTTATATTTTGAAGGATAGTTTCTAAATATTTTATGTCGTTGGAATCATTTTTGTTGGAATTTCGTCGTTTCATTTTATTTAATCAAGAATTCACGGCAATATATATATATATATATATATATATATATATATATATATATAGACTGCGCATTTTAATGCTCTACAATTTGCCACCAAGAAACTTCTATGCCAAAAATTTTAAAAACTAATAACTTTCACAATTGCAAACTTAGGCCAGTTCGAACGCTACACCCCGGTGATACTGCCACAAGATTAAATTTTTGCAGGTGGTATCAAGAGCAATGGGATGAAAACTTTTCTAGAAAAAAATAGCATCATTATGCATATGAGAATCTCGTTCTAATACGTGAAACCAGAGCGCAAATTTGATATTCGTTGAATGTCTGGGCAAGTATTTTAAACAACAGTATTTGATGACCACGTTTTATTAACAGTCGTTTCAATGGACCAATATATTTAACGTTTTTACATGTTGACTTAGAAAATATGCTGGATGAGTTGCGACTAGCAGTCCTTAAAAATTTCGATTGGTTTCAACAAGACGACGCAGGTCTGCATAACTCGCAAATTATCAGAAACTTCTTGAATGCACGCTTTTCAAACTCATAACCAAACCCATATTACTCACCGAAAGATTTTCCATCATCGAACGGGCAAAGCGAGTGATAGCATATAACAGACGTTTCCTGGCCGGAAGCCAAGGGAATAAACCAAACACCCGATGGTCTCCGTCTACGGAGATAAAGGCGACATAAAAGGTATTAATAAAAATAGAAAAGGAGGCATACGTACTAAAAGAATTAAAAAAAAAGGATCCGGAGAACCATTAATACAACATAACACACTACGGCATTTCACAGAGAAGGAAGGAATTATAAGGATTAAAGGTCAGGCTAGAAAATTTGGACTTGGTTTATTATCAAAAACACTCCATACTACTACACAAAGATAGTCAGTTAGTAACACTAATTATCAGCGAAGCCTATTACATACACTACACGGTGGGTATCAAATGGTTTTAACACTATCAGGATATTGGGAGCAAGGATTCAACAATAAAATTTGTCAGGTATGAGATCACTGTGTAATCTGTGCAAAGATAAAAGCAACCTTACATGTGATTTTCCAATGCTTTTTGTGAAAATTGCTCGCCTAACATTTTTCAAGCGGACAGTGTCGGGATTTGAACCTGGGACTTTGGGCGTAGTAGTCACACACATACCACTACGCCACGGAGCCGCCCAGAGAGACAAAAGCAACCACAGCACACCAAGTGATGGAAGATATGCCAGCTTGCAGAGTTACACCATCACAACCGTTCTCGCATATGGGCATAGACTACTCTGGACCGGGTCTTAATACGTACATCAAAGGGTATGGGAATAAGGTCACATAAAGGATATATAGTGGTCGTTATATGTATGGTAGCTAAAGCTATACATCTAGAGACCACCAGAGACATAACGGTAAGAACATTCATGGCAGCGTTCAACTGGTTTACTGCAAGACGTGGGAAGTGTGACCGCGACAATGGAACCGCATTTTAAGGATCTAGGAAAATAATGGACTAGGAATTTCAAAGCCTTGCCCAAAATCCGAATATTCGAGAGCAAGTTGAAAATCAAGGAGCAGCATGGCATTTTATACCACCGGCACGCCCACATCACGGAGGCTTATGAGAAGCCGATTTCAATTCAATGAAATACCACTTCACAAGGATAACCGGGACTACCATCCTAACGTTCAAAAAAACTAACAACGGTTCTCTACCTAATAAGGCATTTTTAAGCTCAAGGCCTCTCGTATATATCAGAGACAACACATACTGGCTAGTTACATTAACTCCAGGACATAGATTGATAGGAAAAACTACGTCCTTGTTACAGTATAGGGCAAACATCTTTACTTGTACACACCAAGAAAGATAATACAGAAAATAGAACGGGATTTCTGGAGGTGTGAAAATCAAAATATTTAACCATGCTCTAACAGAGAATAACATGGAGAACAAATCACACGAATCTTAAAATGAAGGCAGTATTAGTCAAATCAGACGGATATAGATCAGCTATATAGCCACTAGCAAGAATACAAGATATTCATTCCGGCAAAGACGGAGTAGTACGTGTAGTAACACTAAAAACAAGTAACAACTTAATAGCTCGACCAATCACAGATATATGTCGACTTCCAATCGAGGCTGATGGGTTAGCTTTAGGTTAATAATATAATATAGGTGTAGGTATTAAGTATCTTTGTAGACTCGACAAGATGTTTATAAAACAATTGTAAACACATATTAGCTAAATTTAAGGTTCTTACTACAATTAAGATTGAGATAAAAAATCATACATTTTACAAGTAGGAAATTTAATGTGTTACAGAAAATAAGAAATAAGCGTATTCCTTATTTTTGGTAGTATGTATATTTTGTAATAAATTCAAGGTAATGTAATAACGCAAATAGTATTATGTTCGTTGGTTCAAGTATTCAGGAACTTGATCTCATATAATTAAAAGACTAATGAGATGTGAAATATGAAGTAACTTAGGTTAATATTGAGTTATTATGAGTAATGTAGAACACTAGTTGAGCACAAAACTGAATATGTTTGGATAAACTTTCCTAGTTTTTGGGTATAAAAAGTAAGATTTAGAAATAGGAAGGTAGTGCTTATTTCAAGCTGTACTACCATTCACAGCAAAAACTGTGAATAGTACTCACAGACCTGGAATAGTAATAGTTTGTAATAAATAAATTATTCTAGACTAACAGTTATTTTAATTAATAACGAAATTAACATCAGAATTCAGCATCTAAACTTAGCGTTAAAACTAAAGCATCGACGCTCAGTTCTTCACGTTCTTCGATTGTCGACAATTTTTACCTAAAAACCTTTCAAGATAATTTTTCTTAAATAAATCTTTAAAAAAATACTATGCTTTATCACCTCATCATTCATCATTTAGTTTTTGACCCTACTTAAGATCGGTTTGTCGCAGCTCCAACCTTTTTCTATTCTGTGCTAATCCAAAAAGTTCTACATACCCTTCACAACCTAAATTTCTAATAATTTGACTAATATAGCTTGCTCTAGTTCTTCCTATACTCTTGTATCTTTTTCTTATCTACCTGGCCTTACATAGATATTAGCAACCTGATGGCTGTTAAAGAACACCAACATGTTTACATGATTCTCATTTATGAGGAAATGAAATATTACCTGGTTATCTCCTCCAAAAAAGGAAAAGTGTTAAATTATATGTTCTGGTAAGGCTTAAGCAACGAATCGCTACAACATGCCAGACCGCTAACTAATTGTGAGTTGTCATGGAGACGTTTATTAATATGTTATGGTAAGGTTTACGCAGCGAATCGCTGCCAACATGCCAGACCGCTAACTAATTGTGAGTTATGTCATGGCGACATTTAGTTAACTGATTTTTACTTTTTGTTTTGTTTTCGAACTTACTTAAGGTTGGTTTGACGCAGCTCTAATTTCTTTTCTATTCTGAGCTAGTCTTAAAAGGTCTACATACCCTTCACAACCTAATTCTCTAATAATTTGATAAATATAGCTTTGTCTAGGTCTTCCTACTCTATTTTTATTTGGTAGTCTATAATCTAAGACCTTACTAAATAGTCCCTCATTTCTTAACTGGTGCCCTATCATTTATCTCTCCTGTTTTTTAATTGTTTCCACATGCAGGGGTCCTCACCTACCCTTCTATAAACTTCCTCATTTGTTATTCTATCTGTTCAACTAATCTATAACATTCTCCTATAATACCAAATTTCAAAAGCTTCTATCTTTTTCTTATCTACCTCTTTAATTGTCCAAGTTTCACTACCGTATAGTAGAACGCTCCATACGTATGACTTCTATTATCTAAACAAATGCCATTTGTTATTAGTAAGTCGTTCTTTTTTAAAAATCTATTGGGACCTCACCTGTGTCATATATTACTTTTACTAGTTCATATAATCTGTCTCAAGCTTTCTGACTTGCATATTTTATTAATTCTGCGTGTATATCGTCTATTCCCGGCACTTTATTTAATTTAATATCCCTAACAGCTCTATCAAATTTCTCTCCTAATATTGAGAACCCTATTCCTACATCCTCTTCTTGGTCGTTCTGTAACTCATCCATATCGTCTCCCTTATATAAATCTTTTAAATATCCTTTCCGTCTATCTGCTACCTCAACTTTATTTATTATAAGCTCATTATTCTCATCTTTAATCCCATTATATTTTTCCCATCTTCCCCGAAAATCTTTTTAACTGCCCTGTAAGCCCTGTCTGTCTTAACTATTGTCAAATCATCTTGTATTCACTTACAATTCTCCCCCATCCATTTATTTCTAGCTTTTCTACACTCATGTACTGTCTTATTTCTACCTCTATTATATTTTTGCTTACTTTCACTATCCAATTCTCTGAAAGGTTTAAGCTTCCTTCTATTCTCTATTAAATCTAATATCTCCTTTAGTGCCCAGGGTTTTCTCGCTTTTATTTTTTTCTTACTTATAGTCTGTGTTGCTGTATCATGTACAGCCCATTTTATTTCTTTCCATTTATTTTCTCCATTCCATCCTATAGCTATTTCTTTGATCTTTTTATCTAATACTTGTTTATATTCCTCTTGTACCTTACTATCATTAAGCTACATAGATCCCATTCCTGTCTTATAGCATTTTCTCAATTTTTTTAATTTTAGATTACTCTTCATTTCAACTAAGCTATGATCGCTATATATGTCGTATCTAGCCCTATCACTTGGCGCTTTCCAGGTATATCTTCTTCTAGCATGTTGTTCGAATAGGGTGTTTACAGTTGCTAATCTATATTCTTGGCAAAACTCAACTGACCTTTCTCCTCTATCATTTCGTCTACCATACCCAAAATTTTCTATCATTTTCCCCTCACTACCTTCTCCCACTGACGCAATAAAATTGCCCATAACTATTAAATTCCCATCTCTTTTTATTTTTCTAACAATATTATTTATATCCTCGTATACCTTTCCTACTTCCTCATCCTCGTACTGAGTTGTTGGCATGTAAACCTGTACTGAAACAGTGTCTGTGGATTTCGTACTTAATCTAACAATAATTATTCTATCACTAAATTGTAAGTATTATTTAACTTTACGTTCTAATCTTTTATCTAGCTCTATTACTACCTCTGCCTGTCCATTAGTTGAAGAAGTTGTAATTATTCTATAGTTATCTGTCCAAAAGTCATTACTACCTGGCCAACTCACCTCACTAACACCTAAAATGTCCAGCTTTCCTTTTCTCATTTCGACTAATAAATTCGTTAACTTATCTACTCTAAGTAATGACCTTACATTCGAAGTCCCTATCACTAAATCAAACCGTTGTTTTAAATTCTTACGATGACGAGCTTCAAGTACCTCCTCCCGGAGATCCGAATGAGGGGGTATTTTACCTCCGCACAAGAATTTTACTTGTGAGCTTTCCATCATACATATTTCGTGTTCTAGGCTACGCATACCGGAGAAATATTGTGGTAGGTTCCCATATTTTTCCACAACGCAGTTTTTAAAGATTTTAGCAAAAAGCCGTATCGGTCACGGGCAACCCCCCAACAACCTTGTAAATTATTGAGAATCGCCCGAGACCAACGGACTCTCCTCCAATATCTTTTAGCCAGCAAGGCTGCTGCCTCTTTCTGCGCCTTTTAATCGCCTTTTACGATAAGCAGGCTTCGTTAGTAGTATACTTTGTCCCCTACTATAGTTATATAAAATAGCAAATGTTGCTAAAAGTTAAAACAACAGGTATGGTTCTTAATAATTAAAAAAAAAATTTTATCGCGTTTTTTCACCGTTGAAAGAAACCTTATTTTTACATCACTAATTAGTACATATAGTTTTTACTTAACTCTAGAGTAAGCCATGTTACACCATATTTGCACAAAGTAATCTTTTAAGCTCTTTAAATAGAACCTTACTTTGAAAATTAAATATACGATGTATTGCCTATAAGCACCAACATTCTCTAACTTTGTATAGTATGCTAGCTAACATTTAATTTTTATAAAAATGGGTTTAGTGTATTTTGCAATTTAAGCCTTTAACACTTTTGTTATACGTGCGTGACAAATCTTAGCACATTTAGTAGCATTGGCGCAGTTTATTTCTCAAACAGCTACCTACGTCACATGTACTTTATTTATTTTCCAGCAAACATTGGCACATTGAGAAACATTGGATGAGTGGAATACATTTCGCATGCTTAACTTGTTGTTTAATGTCCAATTTTTCGTACATAATTGGAAATGCAAGATTTTTTCAGCGCTATTATTATGTAATGTATATTGCTGTGGATATCTCTGGAAAAACCCCTTTTTAAATGAAAGTGCAGTGGTTATCTCTGGAACGCCTCCTTCTATTTCTGCATACCACGGCTAGCTCTAAAATCTGCTTCTTCAGCGATACTTACCTTCCTAAGTTTACTCTTTCTCACTGATACTACCAAATAAAATTACCACTCAAATAATGCAACGAAACATACAACCTTTTATTCATACAAATTAAAATTTTACGTCAGCAGATCAATATTTACAACTTTGGATATACAGCTTCATAAAATATTACAATCTCAATCATTAAATCCTTTTAAATTTCACGACTTTGATTTATTTCAACAGTTTTTGTTTTATATAAGTCGATGGGCCTGTTTTGAAACTCTAAATTGAAATTTTCTCTGGTCTATCGTGAGCTCAGTGTAAACCCTGTTACTCTAAATGCATAAATAAATCGCATCTTTGTGTTTAACAACCTTAAAGACCCGTTTACTCTTTACATCAAATTTTGATGTTATTTATTTACACCATTAAATAATAAATACAAATTGTTCTATTCATATACCCCTCAAATTAGCTTTTATGTTCATAAAATACACAGTCATGTGCCAAATCACTCTAGCACAAAATAACAGTACAAAATGTTCAAGCAATAACAATAAAAATTAGTTTCGTTACTTGAAGTAAGCTTTTTTCATCGTCACCTTTGAAGATGTTGTCCACCCAAAACCTCGTCGTTGCTTCTATACACCTCTCTGCTGTATGTAGATCAAACTCATTTCCAATCGCTATCCAAGTCTCTGCAGACGCCTTTAATGTTTCTACCCATATAATTGTCCAAACCAAGTTAATCACCTTCCGCATCTACCAAACACCCAGCATCCTCGTTCCAAAATTTCTAGACACGCTTACCTCAGTAAGATCCCTCGTTCATTCTTTGTCTGTAGCTACAGCACCGTTTACAAACTAGCACTCACTTGTGCTTTTCACACTTTTAATTAACTTTCGACGGATTGTACTAACACCGTTTTATAAAATTTTACACTTGAATGTTACTGTAAAAGTAAGTCAAGTAAATGCTCAGTGTAGTCAAAGAGGTAAGCGAAGTCAAAAAGCTAAGCGTAGTCAAAGAGGTAAGCGAAGTAAGAGAGCCCTACTACGTCTTCCTGTGTATTTATAATCGTCAATACACACCTCCTGCCCCTATTTCAATCGAAAAGCTCCCTTACCGTAACCGATTCTGAAAATTTTATATCCAAAGAACTTGGTAAAACTTAGAATTCTCACTCCAACGTCGCTTTAGTCCGAAACACTAGTTAACAAAATACAACCGTCACGCTCTTCTTGAAATTTTCTCTCATCCCCTAGCACTCATCCAATCACAAACATTTCTCCCATTCTTATATCTAGCCTTCAACTATCTTACCTTTGTCTAACTCATATTCGTTCTCTCTTTTACAATCCCACTCTAGCAACATAAAATCGTTACTGTGGTTGACCTGTAAATTTTGTCGCGTATTTTAAACGAGTGTTTTACCCAACGTCTATTTGTTTTCCTCGTCTTGCCTATGCTATCGATATCCCGTCTCAAGTTGCTTTCAAACCACCTGTTGTTTTCGTAGCCGTCGCATCGACCGTTAACTGAATTTCTACAGAATTATAGTCCAACGTACATTCAGTTTCCTTGAACTTGTTTATTTATCTGTCAGGCTTTTCTCTGAACCAACTGTCCGTTTGAAATCGTATTTTCCATGTTGTTCCACTTATAGAATTTCTTAGGATTTGTATTTAACGAACGCTTTGTTTAGTTAAATGGAAAATATGCGTTTACATTATTGATTTTATACCCAAAAGCTCTCTTTATTTGATGTGCTTGATTTACAACCTTTAATATATTACAACTGATTCTATTCGTATCCTCCTTGACTTTTCACGTACTACTAAGCTTCTACACTTATGCAAATTTAACACTACGATTTATAAGTACAAAAGTATGCTATTATTCGCTTGTTCTAATGTCAAAACTAATTAATTTGGCGCGTAAATAAATTATTCCTATTTTCTATATACACGGTCGTTACAAAATTATTCTCTTGATTTATCTATCCCTCTTAACCTATAACTTACACAATAATATATATATATATATATATATATATATATATATATGTCTATAATATTTTGGGGTTAAGACAGCATTAGTATTCAATTTGAGTAATTATTTCAGGATTCAGCATAGAAAATACAAATAACAAGGTGAAACGCCTTTCTTTAGAGTAGAAATGAATAATTTACAAATTAAATTCAGTAAGCTAAAAGTTAATTTAACATCATCCTTTAACTATGAATACTAATTAAAAATAGCGTGCGTTATATCATAAATATATTTTAAACGTTGTATGAAGCATTGTAAATTTCATTTTATAAATAAGGTAACCTTCAAAGTTAAATTATAGCAAAGGGTAAATTTTCTAAAATGCTTGAGCAATTTAAATCCTGGTAGTTTTGCGTAATGTTTAGAACAGTAAATGTGGCAGTTATATTCGTACGAAGCAATCTGAGTATCGTTAAAAGATAAGACGACGCAAATAACAGACTGTCAATTAAAAACTAATTTATAGTTTTGGAATGGGTATTTAGTCGGTTACAAATGCTGCTTGCCAACAGCGAAACAAAAAGGGGTTATTTGTTAGAATGAGTAGAAGCAATCTTCGAAAAATAACTAACAACAAAACAGCCCAACGATTAAAAAAAACAAAAAGGCACTGAGGTTGGTGAAGTTACTATAAAATAATGAAAAAAACTGTCTCAATAAAGAAACAACAGCCTAAGTTGGACGCCAAATTTTTGTTAATTCGTTAAAAATTTAATAAGTGTTTTTTGGTTGTAGTAAATAAGGGTTAGAGAATGAGGTGACGAGATTTATGAAAACCGAAAGCTGGAATGACAGCCTTCCGGGTAGCAAAAATATTTAAAAAGTTGCTGGCTCAAGACGGTTTGGCGACTTTGACTTTGACAAGTAGTAAACTCTTTTGAAGATAGTAGTACTACTTGTCAAATAGTTTTGTATTTCGGCAATTTCACATTTTATAATTTAGTTAATTGTATCATTTTTTTATAGGAACCCATTGCCGCCCCACTGTAGTTAGCCGTTACAAAGAGGGTTTACCAGAAAGCTTTTCGGGAGCAGTAATTCAAAGTTTGAACTAAAACTTAAAAACTTTTTAAAGAAGTGACCTATACAACTGCTATAGGTCTGGGGGCGGATGCGACTTTAATTTTGAAACGTAAACTGCGTGTTTATTAAACTTGACTGCGCTATTAATTATGTACAAGGAAACAAGTCACAAAAATAATCACGTGCTCTACTAAATAAAGTTCTCCGTGAAATAATAAATATGTCAAGACTGTAGATTCCAAGATAATGCACAAACACACGCAAAATGATGAATCGAAGTGGCATGAACATAGAAGCTAATGGAAATTAGGTTTCTAATTTTTTCTTTTATACCGGTTTTTGCGATACAAGTAAACCAAGATTCCTGGAATTAATTAAAGTAATGTCTACGGTTTTTAATTCCATGATACTACACAAACTTCTAACTTACCAGAGAGTCGGATAAAGATAAATTACTTTTAAGCTGCAAATGTAATTAATTTTAACTGCAATGTGAGCGCACGAAAACCTATTACAGAGCTCAGTGTAGTTTAGTTTCAATAAAAGTCAATTAAATTCCCTAATTAAATCCTTGTATGCGTATATATTGTATAAGGCACAGAAATGGAACCAATTCTAAGCCGAGACACACAATTATTACACTCACACCATTTCAATTACAAGTTCCAAATTACTTTTCAGGCAGTGTTCTTTTTAATAAGACTGCTAGGTCTTAGTATTACTTCCAAAAGAAATTTTCTTCTGTCATTAGTTTGAACCAAATACGCCCGGACATAATGATATTAAAGTCTGGTTTTTAAATGAATGGTGAATAAAATTTAATAAATGCAATTAACTCTATAAAAAAGGGAACATGAAAGAGCGGACTTTTGAGATTGCATTGCCATTATGTTAGTCTGCAATGGAATTTATTGCAGTAAAATACCGTAAAAATAATATTAGTAAGGAATTCCAGTTATTTATTGTATTTGGGATAAAAAGTTAAACAAGTTAGTAGTTCTGTTGTAGCTTGGGTGAACACGTATGGAATTTACAAAACGTTATACAGGTTAAGACAATTTTTAAACTAACTTTAGAGGTACCCACAAAAATGTAATAAAATAACTAAACTAGGATGGGGTTGAAGTGAGCACTTAATATTCTATTTGTCGTACTTCATATATAGCCCAGTAAAATGATATAATTTGGAGGAAATAATACTGACTGGGCTGAAACTTTGTAAACATGCTTGTTTTAGGGTACTATTTAACATATTAAAAGTCCCCATGTCTACACGCTACGTTGCGGGCAGGAGAGGGTTCAAAAGATCCAAAAAATCAGTTTTTCGCAAATAACTCGGAAAATATTAACTTTACGGAAATTTATGTTAATACCAAATTGTAGCTTACAAAATTCCTCACAATCTCGTTTTTTATTCGAATCTATACGACCAAATGAAGCAGAGATATAATTTTAACATCGGTAGTTTTGCGACGCAACAAAAACGCGTACGCGTGTCGCGCATTTTTCACTAATATCTCTAAAATGAACTCTCGAATCGAAAAATGTTTTAAATAAAAGTTGTAGAGAGTCTTAATTACGAACAATTTCGTTTTTATTCATTTCGGTACAGCCCAAATTCGCCGAGTTATTAACTAAAAGGCAATTTTTTTTTTGATGTTTTGCATGTAAAAATCAGTATTAGCTCTGAAAGTACAGGTCGCACGCATATGTTATGTATAATGAGAGTAGAAGAGAATAAAATTTTGAACATGTTGATGTATGCATGAATCCATTTTGGTAAGGATAGCTTGAAGTTAAGATCAAGAAACATGAAAAAATGTCATTTTTGAGTGCATTTTGGAAAATAACTTTTTCTGATTGGTTGAAGGCAATAATGTTATGTATTTTTCTTGAAGATATTTTAATTATCTTTAAAATGAGACGTCGTAGAGCTTTTTTTATTGAAACGTTGACGAGTTACAGGCGTTTAAATATTTAAAAATCAATTTTTGTTAAATTATCATTTTAGTCCAAAAATATGTGGATACTAATTTTTCAAAAATTTATTTTATCTTGTTTTCATTACTTCATATATATATATATATATATATATATATATATATATGCCGTGGAAGTTACAAAAATTCGGGGACGAAGCTGGGAAAAAGCTTTTACATCGATCCTTCGCCTAACTCATACGAGCCCCACGAATTGGGCGTCATAAAAGTGCCGTGGAAGTCGGGACAGTCTCTAGATTCACTATTAAAATTCGTGCCCCTCCTTGAGCCAACATAAGATTTTCACAAATTCAAATATTTCAAAAAAAAATCCCTACCCTTTTATTTCACCTTCAAACTCCTTCAGCTTCCCTGGCTAGCTCAGCTGTGCCTCTTCTCGAATACCTAAATTTACAACCATACCTCTTTCACACTCGCATACCATTTAATAAAATCACCAAATAATACAACAATCATACAACCTTTTATTTACAGCTATTAACAGATAAATTATATTCACATGTTTTAAAAACAGTTTGATACACTAATTATATAACTCAAATATGGTATGTTTTTAAAGTCCTTGATTTTTTTAGTTATTTTTAAACAAATTCTATGACATCTGAGTAGATGGGCTTCCACATGTTAACCTACACTGACTTCACACTGGAGTATGGTGAGCTCATAATAACCCAGATTAGTTTGTATATGCCTTTAACACCTTGCATAAATTAAAACAAAATTAACAGACCCGTTTACCCTTTACAATTCAATTTATATCCTGAATAAAATTTTGAATATTTTTAATTCACCCCTTTTCAATATTTAACCTCAATAAATTGTCCAGTACATGTATCTTTTACAAATAAGTTTCTACAACCAAAAATGCCACCAAAAAAAAAATCAACCACACAGCACAAAATTTCACAAATGTTTAACAAACAACAGAAATTTCAAATAAATCACCTGGAGAATTCTTCAGGCTTCCTTCCCTTCGAACACCTCGGCTTCGTTTCCATTCACCGTGCTACTCAGCAAATCCACAGGCCTCCACCATCTGCCATCTCTGCGAGGTATGCGCCTCGTCTCACAGTACCATTCCATATATCATGCATACAAACTTGATTATTTGTGATGCTTACCCCCATATATCATGCTTCCATTTATCGATTTTCGTGCATTGTATTGTAGTAGCCGGACCTTTATTAATTTAAAATGAACTACTCGTACTTCACGTCAATAATTAGATGTCCGCTACTACTGTGTTACACTTGCAACCACTATATTTACGGTAATATAATCACATAAAATAGTCACAGAAAGCTTTACTGTTATGATGATCGGCATTCAGTACTTTATAGAAGTAAAGTAAAATAGAAGCGAAGAGAAAAGAAGAGAACCTCAATAACCTAGGTTGGGTATTTATATGCTTTCAAAACCCCCTCGTGGACGCACTTCCAGCGAAAAGCTTATTTTTAAATCTAATTCCAAAAATTAAAACTGAGGTTGGCTGTTACAACGAATACATTTGCCTTGGAATTATTGATTAAAATTAATTATGGGTATCCTTGAACATCTATTTGCCTTAAAACTGTTATTTCTTTATGTTATTTTAACATTCCAATTATTAATTTTAAAAATTCGTTAATACTGGTCCGTTTTCCCTAAATGACTTAAATTAATTTTGCGCGTAAATAATTTGTTCTTTTCTATATACAGGGTTGTTGAAATTTTATTGTTTCCCACTGATTTAACCCTTTGAATCCACAACATAATCCCTCTATTTTAATTCGAAGAAAACTCACCACGTTTTCTTGAATTTAAATATCCTAATTCCTACCACCTAATCTTACATGATATTTCTAAATACCTATCTACTCACCTAACACTATTTATACCTATTTATCCAACCTATCACTACCTATTTCTAACCTATTTCTATCTATCTCTAATTATTTCTATCTATCTACACCTATCTTTAATTATAACTAACTATTCACACCTATCACTACCTTCTATCTAACTATTTCTATTTATTTTTAACTCTTTACCCTCTATTTCTGTCTATTTCCCTTTTTACCCTTTTGTCATTTATTGACTCTTTAAGTACCTCACTTTTATATTTTTCTACCTATCTTCACTTTTACTTAAGTTTCTTCTACTTATGTCCCTCTGTTATTTTTAATCTTACCTACTATCACTATCTATTTCTTATCCTAACTATACACATTTAACTTTATATCTACATCTAACTATCTTCCCATATTTATCCTATACCTAATTTTATTTTTCTATATACACCTATCTCTATCTCTAATTGCCTTCCCTTATTTATCCTATTCCTACTTATACTCTTTTATATACACTTCTCTATCTCTACCTATTTATATCATACGCTACCATTCACCTATCTCTCTATTTTTATCGATCAAGTCTTATTTCTTTCATTCTGTATCTCCTCAAGTGTATATGGAAACAACAGGCTCACTTGAAATTTCCCCCTTTCTGCCTGTCTCTATATCTCTTAAAACATAGGTACACTCCCCTACGACCTCCCCAATTTGAAATGGTCCTTCGTAGGGCAAGTGTAGCTTAGCACACGTCATTAATTCCCGCCTGCCTACCCTTAGACTTCTTACTATTACTAGATCCCCAATTTTGAATTTTACTTTCTTTCGAATTTTCGCAATCATTTTACGGGTATATGTGTCTGCCCTTCTTCTTAACTTCTCACTGACATCAAACAACAATTGCTGAAATTCATTCGCTCGAGGCACAATCTGCCAAGGTCTCTCAGGGTATTGCTGTTTCATCAGCATTATGGGACTGGTTTCTGTAACCGCGCTCGGGGTTTCATTTATGAAAGATCAACTTTGACAAATTGTCCTCTCATAACCGATGGTCTCTATATGATGCCAGACGTAAGATTTTTACGGTTTCCTGTATGTATCGCTCAGCTGGGTTCACCTGAGGATGCCTTATGCTGCAGAAAACTACCTTAACATTTTGTTTGTCCCAATAATTCACAAATCTTTGATTATTAAAGTACGTTGCGATATCTGCCAGCACACGTTTTAACTTTCCAACTTCTCTACAATATAACTCTAACTTTCTATTAGTCTCTACCGTACTACACTCTTTAGTTAGGTATAATTTAGTAAATTTAGAAAAAATATCTATGATTATTAGTACATGTTGATGCCCTTTTCTACTTCTTACTAAGTTTCTCAAGTAATCAATCGCACCTGTATGCTCTGTATCACATCTTGACTCGTGCGATTTTTATGCTTCCCCAATGTACACAGATGACACAATTTGATCACTGATTTCACAATACTAATAACTTTACTGGAAAAAAAGTTTTCCCTAAATGTGAGCCAAAGTTTTCTAAAACCTATGTGTCCATACTTAACATGAAGATCCTTCACAATCAACTCCGCTTGCACCCTATTCACTACATATAGCTCCAGATCATGTACCCTCTTGCACAGAAATTCCTCTATCATCCGATAATTTTTAAACTCTGGTTCAGTTTCTAACCGTCTTTTGATACGTAGTAGCTTTTCACTCTGCTCCTGATTCCTCAGTACTTCTTCTTGTCCATATATGGATCCATCTTGTCGCAAAATATTTATAGCAATCATAATGTCACAAGGCTTTTTATTTAGATTATCTTTGCTCCGACTGAACGCTTCCGCTATAAAATTATTTTCTCCCTTTATATATTTTATCTCAAAATCAAATTCCTGTAGCAATAAACCCCACCGATATACTCTATTATTGAAGAATCGAGTATTCATCAGGGCACACAACGCTGAATGGTCCGTCTCAATGACAAAATGCCGACCTATGAGATAAAACTTTAGTTTGCTCACGTCAAAAACCACTGCTGCCATCTCCTTTTCACTAATCGTGTAATTCAATTCATGCGGCTTCAGTGTCCGTGAAACAAACGATATAGGAACTTCCTCACCATCCTGAATCTGGTAGAGCTCAGCCGCTAAGGCACTATCCGATGCATCCGTCCTTAATATAAACCCCACGTCAAATCTGGGATGCCTCAAAATTAGTTGTTCGTGAAACTGCTCCAACAGGGTTAGGTACGCTGCCTCTTGGCTCTCCGACCACTTCCATTTGACTCTTTTCTTCAAGAGTTTGAACAGCGGCCCTGCCTTTTTTGAAAATGCTGGTACAAACTTCTTAAAAAAATTAACAACTCCCAAAAATGCTCTTAATTTTCTGATATTATTTGGTCTCGGATATTTTAAGATTTCAGACAATTTTTCTTTGTGTATACACATACCCTTATGATTCACTACATATCCCAAAAATTTCACGGTTTTTGAAAAAAACTCACACTTGTCAATATTCAATCTTAAACCTGATAACTTCAGCTCTATCAAAACTCTCTCTAAATGAGTATAATGATCCTTTTCAGTTTTGCTAAAAATCAAAATATCGTCCACATAGTGTATGCAAAACTGCTCATACGCTTCTAAAATTGCCTGGATGGCTTTAATTAATGCTGCACTCGACGTCGACAAACCATACGGTACTACTTTAAAGTTGTACACTTTCCCTTCTACGGAAAACCCCGTATACCTTCTAGAATCTTTGGGTAATGGAATTAGCCAGAAAGAATTCCTTAAATCTAACTTGCTGAATATAAATTTGCCACTTAATCTGGTCAAAAGTGTGTCCATGGACGGTGGACAATTGAATTGTGGTTCGTCCTCTGATTGATCTTCCTCGCATCCAAACATAAACGAATACTGTTATCCTTTTTCTTAACCACAACTAATGGATTTATAAAATGTGTATTCGGAAACTCGATTATGCCATCATTCAACATTCTCGTCAACTCCTGATTCACCTGCTCCCTATATGCTGCCGGTATTGGATATATTTTTGCATTGAATGGTTCTGAATTATCTACCTCTAAAACATGCTCACAATTTAACGCTGTGCTTGCCTCTACCCCTACTAACTCTGAATGTTTTTGTAATAACTCTTGTACCTCTCCTAACTTTTCTTCAGGGCATTTAATAGTGTCGATCTCTTTCACTTGTTCCTCATCTACCTCCATAACATTAACACATAACCCCATGTCATCCTCTGTGACATCATAACTTGCCCTCCAGGGCAATATCCTACCCCCAATCCTAACTACTTTTTTCTCCATATCTATTACAACTCCTAACTTCATCATACAATCGACCCCTAATATCCCTTTAAACTTTAACCCAGGTACAATTATAAATTCCTGCTCACAGCTTACTGAACCTAACTCTACTTTTAAAATAACTACACTATTCACAACAGCAAATGGCTTTTTATTCGGCGCAACTAGGTGACTTCTTTTTATTGGCATTATCCTGTCACACACTTTATCCTTAATTTCATTGACGAATTTCTCCGATACTCAACTCGCCTCAGCTCCTGAATGTAATAACAGTCCTAAATTTTTTTAAAAAATTTTAATATCTATTATAGGCAAACAAAATTTTTGTGTTATTTCTGGCTCAACTTCTTCCTCTATTTTTCAAAATTCCTTCAGATGTTCATACTTGTACACAGTGATGTCTAGTGGTTTGTCCTTGTCTAAAAATCCTGTCCCGGTCTGGTCTCCCTACTTGGTCCAGGTTTCACTACTACCTCAGCATATGTCCGTGGTGTGTCTACCCGGTTAGTGTTATCATTTTCCCTATTGTTAGTCGTTGGTGTCCCTCGTATGTCAGGTGAACTGTTTTGTCTTGTCACCCCTTGTCTAGGTGCAGGTCCCCTACCTACACTGTTACTCCTGAAAAACATCCGTCTAGGTTCCCAATTTTGTCTATTATATCCAAAAGTTGTCCCCCGTCTTGTGTAGTTGTCCCTTCTGTTATCGAATCGTACCGCGTTTACTTGTCGTTCCCTTGGTTCCCGAGGTCGTCCGCTGCTTACATCATCATACCTTTGCAGGTATTCCAAAAACATCTCCCTGTCAACAATGTTTTGGAACGCCACATGTTGCCTAACCTCAACCTCGAAATGTCGTGAAAGATACTTGATTATCTGTCTGTCCGTCGATGGTGGATTTAATTGTTTTGCTATGCTATACTTCCGTATAGCATATTGCTCCCTACTTCCTGCAAACTCCCCTTTAAACTTTTCTGTAATTAAATCGTCTCGTACTTGGTCCTGTCGGTGGTCACTCCAATAGTGTTTTAGAAATCTGTCCTCAAAGTCATTGTACGCGTCAATTTCCTGTCCTATTAAGTTATACCAAGCTTCAGCAACGCTTTAACAATGTTGAGTTTCGCCTGTTCATTATACAAATTACTAACCAAACCTCGAATGTTATTAATAAATATCTGAGGATTTACCCTACTATCCCCATAAAATTTCATTTGTTGATCCAGCGACATATTCCCTGTTACGAATCCGGGACCTTCCCCCATCAAAGTTGCTACATTTTGTTTAATACCGGTCACTTCTCTTTCTACCCTACTAACTGATCCCTACATGAGTCCGTTACCTCAGTCATTTTAACATTAATTTCGTCTTCACAGAAGATCCTCACTTCTGTCCGCAATTGTTTCGTTTCCTGACTCAAACCTCTAATATCACGCTCATTTTTATCTACCCTATTTTCTACTTCCCACATTTTTACGGTTAACTTATCTTTGAACTCAGAAAATTTCCTTGTAGATTTTTCTATTTTATCTTTTAATTCCTGGCTCAGTTGTTCAAATTTCCTATTCGAGTCGTCTCTAACCCCGCTTAATGTCTCATTCATGTGATCAAATTTTCTATTCGATTCTGCATTCATCCTCTCTAGGATCCACAAAATTAGTTCATTACCTTGGTCCCCTGACTCCGTCCTCGACTGATCCCTACTACCTCCAGCTTCCTCCATTTTCCTGCTTTATTAAATAAGGCACTATCGACACTTCCAATTTCCACTCCTTGGCTTCTTTACCACTCCTTTCTCTGCATACGTTCAAATCACTCCCACACACACTCAAAAATTCTTTTATGAATTTACACAAGACAGACTCTGTCTCAGCTCGCCAGTTTCCTGGAATAAAATGTACAGATTTTATTTGGAACTAGAGCTTCACGTTCGGGTCGCCATAAAATTGCCGTGGAAGTTACAAAAATTCGGGGACGAAGCTGGGAAAAAGCTTTTACATCGATCCTTCGCCTAACTCATACGAGCCCCACAAATTGGGCGTCATAAAAGTGCCGTGGAAGTCTGGACAGTCTCTAGATTCACTATTAAAATTCGTGCCCCTCCTTGGGCCAACATAAGATTTTCACAAATTCAAAAATTTCAAAAAAAAAATTCCTTACCCTTTTATTTCGCCTTCAAACTCCTTCAACTTCCCTGGCTAGCTCAGCTGTGCCTCTTATCGAATACCTAAATTCACAACCATACCTCTTTCACACGCACACCATTCAATAAAATCACCAAATAATACAACAATCATACAACCTTTTATTTACAGCTATTAACAGATAAATTATATTCACATGTGTTAATAACAGTTTGATACACTAATTATAAAACTCAAATATGGTATGCTTTTAAAGTCCTTGATTTTTCTAATTATTTTTAATCAAATTCAATGAGATCTGAGTAGATGGACTTCCACATGTTACCCTACACTGACTTCACACTGGAGTATGGTGAGCTCATAATAACCCAGATTAGTTTGTATATGCCTTTAACACCTTGCATAAATTAAAACAAAATTAACAGACCCGTTTACCCTTTACAATTCAATTTATATCCTGAATAAAATTTTGAATATTTTAAATTCACCCCTTTTCAATATTTAACCTCAATAAATTGTCCAGTACATGTATCTTTTACAAATAAGTTTCTACAACCAAATATGCCACCAAAAAAAAATCAACCACACAGCACAAAATTTCACAAATGCATATCAAACAACAGAAATTTCAAATAAATTACCTGGAGAATTCTTCAGACTTTCCTCCCTTCAAAAACGATTGCCAGAACACCTCGGCTACGTTTCCATTCACCGTGCTACTCAGCGGATCCACAGGCCTCTACCATCTGCCACCTCTGCGAGCTATGCGCCTCGTCTCACTGTACCATTCCATATATCATGCATACAAACTTCATTATTTGTGATGCTTACCCCTATATATCATGCTTCCATTTATTGATTTTCGTGCTTTGTATTGTAGTAGCCGGACCTTTATTAATTTAAAATGCACTACTCGTACTTTATCTCAATAATTAGATGTCCGCTACTACTGTGTTACACTTGCAACCACTATATTTACGGTAATTTAATCACATAAAATACTCACAGAAAGCTTTACTGTTATGATGATCGGCATTCAGTACTTTATAGAAGTAAAGTAAAATAGAAGCGAAGAGAAAAGAAGAGAACCTCAATAACCTAGGTTGGGTATTTATATGCTTTCAAAACCCCCTCGTGGACGCACTTCCAGCGAAAAGCTTATTTTTAAATCTAATTCCAAAAATTTTGAATATAACCGTCTCGAAATTCGTAACATTCGCTCCGGTCTACGTGCCGTATATCCGAATTTGATTTCAACCGTCGCGCGTGCATACGTTTGGAAAAATTGTCTGCTTTTAACCAATGACAAAATTCTCTGCCGTCAGATACTCCGCCTAAACTATATTTATCTCTGTCTTATGCATGTCTGCTGTCTCGTTCAAAACCCCACTTGACTTACAGAAAATCGATATTGATGACATCTCATCTCAACTCCACGTGTATACTGTACGTGCATTTCAATCCCAACGCTTTTATATCTGTCTCTATCTTTTGTATATTACTGATCGTGCATTTCCCTCGCTCTTTAAGATGTTTATTAGCCTTGTTGTTTATACCAAACTGACGGTTAAAAAAATATTTCTATGAAATTCTAGCATAACATGCTTTCGACTTCGTCGAACGTAACCTTTTAAAACGCAGGTGTTTCTGTTAAATATCAAACGTTTAACATAACAATTCCTAGACGTTCTATTTCTTCGTATTTGATAAAACTGAGGTTGGCTGTTACAACGAATACAATTTGCCTTGGAATTATTGATTTTCTTACGCAAGCACGTTCCCTTATGCTTATACGTGTTGGATTAAAATAAATTAAAATTAATTATACGTATCCTTGAACTTCTATTTGCTTTAAAACTGTTTTTTCATTATGTAATTTTAACATTCCAATTATTAATTATAAAAATACG
Organism: Platerodrilus igneus; assembly: GCA_036346225.1. Classification (NCBI taxonomy): domain Eukaryota; kingdom Metazoa; phylum Arthropoda; class Insecta; order Coleoptera; family Lycidae; genus Platerodrilus; species Platerodrilus igneus. Next base: position 1,452,620 of record JARFIW010001297.1, on the reverse strand, counting down.
TTAATACTTGTCCGTTTTTCCTAAATGACTTAAATTAATTTTGCGCGTAAATGATTTGTTCTTTTCTACATACAGAGTTGTTGAAATTTTATTGTTTTCCACTGATTTAACCCTTTAAATCCACAACAATATATATATATATATATATATATATATATATATTGGAATAATAGAGAATGTCAAATAATTTTTGGGATGAATTTCGTTCGGATGGTTTTTATAATATTTAAATGAAAACCATTTGTTGATAATAATAATAATAATAATCAACAAATGATTTTCATTTAAATATTATAAAACCATCCGAACGAAATTCATCCCAAAATTATTTGACATTCTCTATTATTCCAATTGTATTATACGTTCGAAAAAGAAAAAGAAACTCATTACTATATATATATATATATATATATATATATATATATATATATATGAACGGGCTGGAGTAGTATAAGTTCTTCGCAAAGTATGTTTTATTTTAAAAAAAGTTTATGAATATTGCTGTATTTTCGATAAATTATGGAAAAATTGCATTAGCATTCGTTTTTTTGTAAATATCTTCGTTTCTATTAACTTTACAAAAAAACTTCAAGAGACCAAAATTTCCTATAAAATAGAGTTTGTGGTATGTAATTTTGAATGCATCGTAATGGGAAACTGGCGTTTCAAAAGACAGGTGAGTTTACGTATGTAGCAGATCATCACTATGAGTCGCCTGAATTGATGAAAAAACGTGTCCTTAATCATTTTTCTGTACTTATTGGAGCGTTAGAAGTTATTCGTGGGGTCTTTCTTAATCGTTTGGTACGAGGCCAATATATGTGCGACCTATACTTTAAGATTTAATGCTGGATTTTAATATGTTAAACATCCACTATCAACATAAAAGAAATTGTCTTTTAATTAATGATTCGGCGATCTACAAGTAAAAAGCACCAGTTGGCCTGTGGCAACGAACAGTCGGGCCTACATAAAAAACAATTTGGCCCACAGTTAAGAGCTAAAAGATAATATTATTGGTATGAGTAAGCGCAGGAAAATTTACCGATGCACCCAAGATATCCGCCACTTTTCAACAAGAAATAAAAACGTGCATCGCTCTTGAAGTACCAGAACGAGTAAATCGAAAATAAGCACGAGCTGCAGCATCAGAGTCAATTCGTTCTTGAAAGCAGAATTCCACATTTAAGCCTCGAGTTATCACAACATGCCAAGAGTGATTAGAAACTCGAAACACTTATCAAATAGTACGGTACCTTATTTCGACGAATTTCTAGGTCGTAGCATTTAGGAAGTAATTATACGTTATCAAAACATGTAGCAAACCAGCGGACATCTAAAACAAGGTACTATTTTATTTAGAACGGAAACAAATTCGCAGCAAATGAGTTTCATTAAAAATGTAATAAACGGACTTATTGTAAGAAGGTGAAATATACAGGATGGTATTGGAGTACTGAAAAGTAGAAACAGAATGTATGTGAATGGATAATGAATTAAAAGGAAAAAGATGTATTTTAATTTATGCCGAAAATAAACGTAACAACTGAAGACCGAATTGACTGCGAAAATTACACTTCTTTGCTAATTTAACCAACTTCTCAGCTTCAATAATATTAAAGTTAACAATATTGCAAAGCTAATTTAAAACAGACTGTATATCTACTTTACCTTAAGCAAACCATCCTTGGCTTTCCACCTTTTTTTCTTTAGTTGCAGAGAGCCGACTAGTTATATGAAGTTACGAAAATATTGCTTATGTGTTAGAAGAGTGGTTAAAGTGTTTATAAAACAAAAGCAAACAGTTGAACTATAGGCGAGCTCACTGTTTCCAAGTCTTTTGTTAAAATTAGCAATAGTTTTCTTCTGTTCGACGCTTTGGCGATTTATTGCAGACATGTTTTCAATTTCCTTCGTCCTTATCGATCTGAGTATATTTATATTCGGAGACTAGATCGGATTTCGTTCTTTCAATTTTAGTGTTAAGCCTAGTGCCTGATAGAAAGTTGGACACAAGACCTAAACGATATTTTATACACTTAACGTATGTGAAAGGTAGGTCTCGTTTGATTAACGACGAAAACTTTAATTAATTTGAAGTGTAGGCTGTGGTGGCATAACTGTCGCACATACGTCTACCCAGTGTTTCTATCCGGAATTTAATTAGCTAATTAGAGTAATTAGTTAAACTTAGCTTTATACACGCAAACAACAAGTATTCATGGTGGTTACTGCTTTATGTTGTTGAAATGTGAGTGACGGTTGAAGGAAACAAGCCTAGATGAGGGTTTCGGCTGTTTGAATTTCCCTACGTCTAATGAACAACACCCCGACTTCCCAAGACACCCATTCTATTAAAATTATTTCCACGTTAAGGTTTTGTATATCAAAATACGTAAAAAGTGATTTTGTATAAGAATACGATGGTTTATCACCTTTGAGAGGAATTCGTTAAACAGTGTAATGTAATATACGTCCTTACGCTACGTGACGTAGCTGGAGTCGACTCGGGGTTATACAAAGTAATCACAAACTTTTATCTAACATCAGGGCAGGAGACGCGAGATCAATTTCATTTCTTAATATTATATAGGGATCGTGACCGACCGAAGAACGGGCGAAATACCCTATTGCCGGGAACTGACGTTATTAAATCCGAAATGAAAAATTGGATAGTTTAAAATTGGATGGCTGCATATAACTGTTGAAAGAATTATGTACTTAACTCGTTTATAGCGTCTACTTCCAATAGATTCTATCTATAAGATGAATACAATTTTTCTTCAACATTAAACAATTTAATTTCGTTTCCAAACAATCTCAGTTTATTAAATTTCCAGGCTGTATATTTGGCCAGTAATATCGCAATAACAATTCTTGTAGTAAACCTACGGTATTAGTGTTATATTGGAGAAGGTTCATGAAGACTGTATTATTACATATTGAAGTCAGTATAGTAAACAGCATACTCCTTTGTAGATCTTTGTTTTTGCACAAAATCGTTTTGATTAATAACAATCCATGGAAAATTTTGCAATTTATTTCTGAAACATATTTCTGGCGTCTTAATGCACATTTGTAACGCTAGCGCGGTTCGTAAATTCACACTAAGTAGCAGAAAAGAATTTATTAAATTCAGTCAGTTAAAGCAGCTTTTATCAAAAAAGCACACTGTAAAATTTATATAAGCTTTGATAATGCACATTTAATAATGTGAGTTACAAATTGAATTATTAAAACTTAAGTTAAATGTTACATTGCATCAATTGAAGGACATAATAAAAAGGTTAATAAAAGTTCAACAAACCAGACAGTGAGAACGGAAACAGGCATTGTATTCCAGATGTAACGTGATACTGCAGGTGCAGGTCACAGTAGATTATAAGACAACAATTATTAGAATTATGATTGTTACTTTGTATTAAATACAGAAATAAGCAAACATGAGCTCTGCAGTTCCCACAAGTAATGTGAGGGTTAGGGACAGCATAAACATCCTCGAGAGCCCAAGATGGCCAATCAGTCTAGAACTTCACAACTGTAACATTGTTGGTAGTTCAGCTACTCACCGTAAATTAGTTAATTTAATCAAAGTGAATTTCAATTTAGAATTATTTCGTTCTCCACCTGTAAATTAAAAATTAATTGTAATTTCAGTATAAAATAAATTTGATAGAAGTTTTGGAAAAGCCTTTTATAAAGTCGCTCCAAAAGGCCCAAAACCTATCTGGCGCAGTCGTTAGTATATCAGAAGGGCATTAGCGGAATTCAAAATCGAGGAAGCTGGTGGTCTTGAATTTTTATTCTTAATCTGGGACAAAGAACTAACTGGACAAAGTACAAGAATAGATGAAGTCCAGAAGCAAAGGGAAAGAAATAATAGAACTGGCAAACAAACTATTGTAACTACTAAAGTTCATTTTCCTAAACCATTATCAACTGAATATTGATATTAGCTAGTAAGAAACAATTTTTTATGTACAATTTTTATTATCGCAATTTTATCATTATCATTTTTGAAAAGAGTTTACTCAGGAAACTTATTTTTAACAAAGGAATTATAAAGACGCATTTATGTGCACAATTTACTACAATTTATTACTATAAAATAAAACGATTTATTCAGCAAGTCTGAAGCTTTAATATATAAATAGATCGCAATTATTTTTACCATTTTATTACAGCAATTGTTACTTAAACGAGTCGATTCTTAACACATCCTTTGTAATTGGACACTTTCAAGGCGCTAAGTTAACGAAAGTGTATAACTATAAAAGAGCATTTATATAAATTATTAATGCAACACTTAAATCTGAATAAAAGCGTATAATTATAACGCAGTTATTGCACGAAACTATTCAGAAAGCTTCAAACTTAATCACAACAACTGTAATATCTGCAAAGTTATAAATACACACTCCAACGCGACAGTAATTGACGAGACTATTACCAAGCAGAAAACCTCAATGTAATTATAGCACTTTATAATTACATATAAAATATACGTAAAGAGATTCTTTAAATAACTATTTACAAACTAAACGGAAAAGCAACAATACAAACTGAAAAGTTTCAGTTTATACAAAAACAATACAAACTGAACTGAAAGCAACCATTAATTATTATAACAACCATGAACTCAGACAAGAAACTCTATCTTGAGAGCATTTCGCAATATGACGGAAATCGAGCATTATTAGCTATATGCACCACCGCGTGCGAGATATTTTTAACATTTTACCCGCAGCGTTTTACTCTTACGCCTGATAAACAGTAAACTGACCGGCAGAGCATTAACCCTGATTGCCAGTCGAGACGAATCGATTCAATGGGATGATTTCAAACGTATCCTGATTGCATATTTCGGCGGCCATCGAAACATCAAATGTCTAGTCCGCGATTTAATAAACATACGGATGAAAATAAGCAATCACCCTATCAATTCGGTATGAAATATCAAGTCGTACGAAGTTTAATTTTTGCAAAGCTAAAAATTGAAGAACCCGACCAAAACATCAGATTATTTAAAACAAAAATGTAAGACGAAATGACCTTAGACACATACATCAACACCTTACGGTTATTGGACAAAATAAGATTTTAACACCCCCAAAATTTAGAAGGAGCAATGAACATGATTGTAGAGGAAGAATACGTTATGTACTACCGAAATACATTGTCCCAAACGCAAACAAAAATTACTCACCTATGAAAACCACACAAGCCGCGAGACAAATACCCACACAACCGAAATTTACACCATTTAACGCACAAAAGAATCAACCACGAATTAACAACCCAAACTTTAATAACACAACATTCCACAACCAGTTTAGGCAATTCCAAAGCAAACGTTTAATACAAATTTTACAAAACCCGCATTTATACCAAGATTTAACCAAAACGTAAATCAATCAAAGCAAACATTCGGCGCAAACCCCATCAGAAACACACCGATGACGAATAACAGCCCTAACGGCTATTACAAACCAACCCCTAAGAACACTTTAGCTGGTAAAAACTAGATAAAACACGAAAATATCACAAATCCGACCAAACTATAACCAAAAACAGAACTTCACTTCCGAGGGATTATTCCACCAAGAAATTAAAGATTTTAATAATCGTGACACGGATAATTACGTAAATTCCAACAAAGACGATGAAATAAATTATTCAGAAAATTACGAATGCCACAACCGCTATGAAAGTTACAAAGAGGACGACGAAGAAAACGCGTGCTCAAATTTTCAGTTAGACCGATTCAAATATGACCAAACGTAATTAATTTAAATAACATCTATCAACAAATTTTATCTTATATAGAAATACCTCACGCACAATCCAAATTACTAATTGACAACGGATGTTCAAAAACCTCTAATTAGCCCCAAAACCGTAAAGAAACATTATTTAGATTTTGTAGAAAGAAGATCCTTCAAAATCAAGACAACCCACAAGTGGACGTTACATCAATTTATAGCAAACATACCTCTACCAAAAACTTTTAACGTAAACATGAAACATAAATTTTGCATCTTTGAATTTGACGACCAATACTACGGATTAATAGGCATGGATCTTCTAGAAAAATTAGGAGCCAACATTGATATAAAAAAAACCGCTTATTGAGAACAAAACACGGACAAATTCCCATTAAATTCCAAAACAGCAATATTCAAACCGAGCAAAAATACACCATCAAACCCAGGACAGAAAAACAAACAAAGATTCTAGTAAATTCAAAAGACGACGTAGGAATTATAAACTACATGTCATTTCAACCCGGAGATAAACACTCGCAGCATTAGTACAAATGAAAGACAATTACGCCAATACAACAATTTTAAACTCAAACGATTACCCCATAGAACTATAGTTGACAAACTCAATAGACGTAGATGTGAACTTTAGCGAGATGGAAATAGACGAGGAATATGAAAACGATTCCAACCCTACCGAACATGACAGGATGTTAAGAAAAAATTTAATTAACATTCGTTTTAATAACGACATTAATAACGAAAAGGAGAGAGCAATTAAAGACTTATATTTTGAATACAGAGATATATTCCATTGCAAAGGAATACCTTTAACTTTCACTAACACAGTGAAACATAACATTGAATTAACAGATGATAAACCTATTTTCACAAAAGCATATACACTACCTCAATCAAGTCAAGAAGAAGCAGATAGACAGGTAGCAAACCTATTAAAGCAATATATAATCCAACAGTCAAATTCAGCATGGAGCAGCCCCGTACTAATAGTCTCGAAGAAATTAGACGCCTCAGGCAAACGCAAATATCGAATGGTTATCGACTATAGAAAACTTAACGAGAAGAGGGTAGACGACAAATGCCCATTACCCAATATCACCGAGATTTTAGACAAATTAGGAAAGTGTCAATATTTTTCGACATTAGACCTCGTCTCCGGATATCACCAAGTAGAGATGGATGAGAAGGATACAACTAAAACAGCATTCAGTACACCTAGAGGACAGTATGAATACAAGCGCATGCCGTTTGGATTAAAGAACGCACCCACCACCTTTCAAAGAGTTATGGATAACATTTTAAGAGGGATACACAACGAAAAATGTCCTGTATACCTGGACGATATAATTGTATCTTCAACATCACTCGTAGAACACATAGAAAGATTGAGAGAAGTCTTTGAACGATTGAGACAAGCTCATTTTAAGGTCCAATTAGACAAAAGCGAATTTCTACAAAAGGAAGTATCATTTTAGGACACATAATAACACCACAAGGAGTTATGCCAAATCCCGACAAGACGAACGCAGTACTAAATTACCCCTTACCCAAAACTAATAAAAAAATTAAAGGATTTTTAGGACTCAGTGGTTATTACCGAAAATTCACAAAAGGTTACGCACAAATAACCAAACCATTAACAAACTATTTAAAGAAAGTTAACAAGATCGAAAACACCCCAGAATTTATCAGAGCAGTAGAGAAAATTAAATGTATCCTTACCAATCACCCCATATTAGAATACCTCGATTTTCGTTTATATTAACAACAGACGCATCGGACGTAGCATTAGGTGCAGTGGTGAGCCAAGGAAAAGTGTGTAGCGATAAACCAATCAACTACCCATCTAGAACATTAAACGAAACGGAACAAAAGTACAGCACAATTGAGAAAGAATTATTAGCAATAATTTGGGCAACAAAATATTATAGACCATATCTTAATGCAAGAAAATTCTACATATACACCGACCATAGACCATTAGTATGGCTATGCAAACTCAAGGAACCAAATTTAAAATTACAAAGATGGAGGATTAGACTGGAAGAATATGATTATGAAATTATATACAGAAAAGGAATTTACAATAATAACGCAGATGCAGTAAGCAGAATACAACCTTACGCAATAGAAACGGAATCAATTATAGGTAACGTAGACGTAACAGAAATAAGAGAAGACCCAGAAGAAATAGACACCATTCACTCGACACAAAACGAAAAACCAAAAACCCCAATTAAAATTTTAAATGAAACTATAGGTATAACACCAAATCAATTCAGAGTTACCGAAGTTTTAACCAGCACCAATCCAGTAAAATACACAAAAACAGATCATAAGAGAATATATCAAATTCAAATAACTAAAGACGAGAACGAGGAGCAAGCAAATAATTAAAATTCTAAAAGAATATACCCCGGAGAAAAAACGTTTTTACTTTTATTTCATCACCGAACATTTATACAAACGATTTTCAGAATTTCATATTAGATTATTCAATAACTCAGGCCCTGATATTATCAGATGTACAAGAAAATTAATAACTTTAGATGGCCCAGGTGAAATAAATGACGCAATTAGAAATCAACACGAAGGCAAAACCAACCATCGTGGAATTAACGAAACACTAAAACAACTCATAAGGAGATACTACTTTAAAGACATGAAGGAATTAACCACAGATTTTATTAACCAATGTGAATTATGCGCCAAAGCAAAATACGACCAAGTCACCCCCAAAAGTACCCTTAATGTTAACTAAAACACCCGACAAGCCTTTTCCAAAATTAGATACGGACACTCTGGTAGTAGAAGCCCAAAACTTTTTAACAATCGTACACGCATTCACCAAAGTAGGCCAAGCGATACCCATTACTACAAAAAATAGTATTGATGTAACCCAAGGATTCTTACAATACTTTACATTTTACGGTACACCAGAAACAATAACTTTAGACAATGGCAGTGAATTTAGAAATGAAACAATACAAAATACCCTAGAACTCCATAAAATAAAAATTCATTTTATAACGGAATATCATCCAGAATCAAACGGAATAATTGAAAGATTACATCTATTCTTATTAGAACAAATTAGACTGTTAAGACTGACTTATAAAAAAGAACACATAACTAATTTAATGTCATACGCATTAATTGCCTACAACAACACGATCCATTCATCAACTTATTTCACACCCCTTGAATTAACATTAGGACACTCAGATTTTTGTAACCCTTTACGATATACATTACAATAAAGAAGTATACCAACAGTATGCTAAAGACCATAAAGAAAAATTAAAAATAACTTACGACAACGTAAAAAATAAATTAGATAACGATAAAGAACGCATTATAGCAACTCGCAATAAGAAGGCCGATATAAACAAATTTTCAATAGAGCAAACCGTATACGAAAGGAATTTTAAAGATAATAGACACAAAACGGCCCTCAGAAATTTAGGTCCATTTAAAATCAAAAAGATGTCAGACAAAAATGTAGCCGTAGTAGATACCGGAAACAGTAAAATATAGTCACTTAAAGAATATAAGAGACCCTGTAATTTCAGATGGACAACTATCGCCCTTTCCGTTAACCTGCACCCAGGTAGAACGACATATTAGTCGAAGACATTAAGAACAACCCCGGTATACTATCAGTAAAATTGGGAAGTATGCAAAATACAATAGATTATTGGACATTCGCATAGAAATTTGACCAAACAGAATTAAAACAAGAATTTTATATAATTTGAGACAATTACTACAAACTGAAGCAATCAATGGACGCAGCCAAATTCGGAAAAGAATACGCGATGGAAATGCTTAATTACATCAGTATAATGGAAAATATCTTAAAGAACACAGAAGATAAATTTAATAGACTAATACCAACAGATCAAATTACAAGACGAAAGAGAGGTTAACGGATTAGGAAACATTGTAATGCTATCACAGGCAACTTAGACAACGAAGATGCAGAACGATATGACAACGCCATACAACACTTAATTAAAAACCAAAATGACATAAAAACCATTGTTAAAAATCAAATATCTTTAATTCAATCAACCATAATAAAATTTAATGATACAGAAAGAAAGATAGTAAAAAACTAAGACTATAACCAATAGAATACTAACCTTTGAAAGTAACATGGAAACTACAATGCTAGGAATGCGAGATTTAATCAGATTTAACATGATATTTAATCAAATGATGTCGACCCTTACTGTAATCTAACAAATTTTAGCCACATTAGAAAACGCTGTAACTTTTGCTAAACTAAACTTATTACACGCTAGTATAATAGAACCAATTGATTTATTAAATGAATTATTGAAGAGTAGATCACTTATAACTAATAGCAAGTAACTTAGGTATGGCTTTACGAATGAAAAATGCAAAGAAGTAGCACCAAGTCAATATTTATGCCAATTATTAACGACAACAGCTATTCAAGCAGATAGCCCCTGTGAAGTACAATTGTTAAGATTCTCTAATCACTCTGAGAATTGTTATCCAAAACCAGTACAAATTACAAATATGAAAATACAAAAAGTTACGGAAACAAATGCTGAATTTCCACAAGAAGTAATAGCAACCGCCGATTGCAACCAAGACGAAAATAATTTAGCATTAACTGGAAATAAAGTAATCACCGTAAAAGAAGATTGCTACTTAAAATTGAAAAACGAAATTATTCAAGTATACCAAGACCTAACAGTAACGAAGAAATTCGCAAATTTACCAGAACTACAGTTCAAAATTACACAACGCGAAGACGACAAAATCAGCAAAAAACTAATGCAAGTACAGCACCTAGACTTAGACGATCTCAACCAAGCCGTAAAGCTAATGGACAATTACAAAGAACATTTAAGTGAATTAAAAGTGCTAAAAGTACATTATGACAATATCAGTGTTTGGAAAATGTAATTAATTATTGTAATCATTTTATTAACTATGTATGTATTGGACAAAATGTATCTTAGATATAGGAACAAAGAAACAAATTTTAGTAATAAGAAACAGAAATTAAAGAAATAATAAATGAACCCTTAGGGACAATGAGTTTCAAAAATTAAGCAAAACCTTTTAATTTTCATCTACATCGGGAGGAGTTACATATTCCCTGAATTAGGATATATATATAATATATATATATATATATATATATATATTGCTGTGATAAGGGGCTGTTTAAGGGTGCACTTTATAGTAAAGGTCATTTAGAAATGAGAAATTACCATAGGCAGCAGAAAACGGCACTTATTTAGTGAAGAATTGAGAAATGGACATAGTTTGTAAATAGTAAGCAGTCAACACCCTGTATATAAAGTATAAATAGTTTTAACCGACGCAGATAAACATAGGAAGACGCATTGTTAGCGTAGAAACCAGGAAGACATTTATTAGGTGAATAGAAAATATTTAATACCCTGTAGATAAAATTTTAGTTAATTTAGGTAAAGCAAGTAATGATATTTTTCAGTGGAAGCACGCGTATATTTATAAGTAAACGATAAAGTGTAATTAGACACGCATTCAAAAGGAGTTCCAGACGATTAGATTAATACGGAGATAGAAATAGAGCTTCAGGTAGCATAGGTAAATGCGTGCAAATGGCTAACCATTTTTGATAAGAAAAAAAGATTAAAAATTGCGTGAACAACATGTAAATATGAAAATTAAAAGTCGAGTTGCATCAGTTGTTTAGGGAAAAGCAATTAGATCTATCAAAACACAGCATGTTGATAACGAAAGACAGCTGGAACCAGCTTACAATTATTGGGAATCGTGGAGCATTACATCAGAAACTGCTTTGAATGTAATTATTTGATTGGTCATAAATAAGCGACGAGTTCTGGACCATGCCCACTGACGGAGTGGGAACGGAATCATATATTAGCAGGCACAGTGATAACGAAGACAGTTTTGAACTCAACAAAGACCGAAGTGCGCCGTTATGAAATAAAGTAACACGTAAATTTTAAAAGTGAAAGACAAAATAAGTGCCAAGATGAAAACTATAATTGCCGATTAAACGTTAGTACATTTTAAAGAATTTATTTTAAACTAAAACATAAAAATAATAGGGCTTCTATGTCCGGGGGAAACAAACTACAATTTGAAGTCTGGGGAACAGTAATACAATTTTGAAGTACGGGGGGTGAAACAAACTACAATTTCTAAGTCTGGGGGAAGAATAATACAATTTTAAGTTTGAGGAAATTGATTGATAAGAAGAAATAAGTCCGAAATGAAACGACAATAAATTGGGGTGCATAAATGAATAATGGTAGTCCATAGTGTAATGGCAATAATTTAAATGTAATCCTGAATTGGGGAAGATAATTTTTATTCAAATGGAAGCGTCGATGTGAAGAAATAGACCAGGTCAGATTTTTTAGTTATAAGACATTTTATTTTTCTATATATTTTTATTTTGAATATTGAATTTGCTTAATATAATATGATTGTGAAAAAGTCAACAAAAGAAGTTGCATAAGTATAAAATGAGTAATAGGATAACAAGTTTAGAACGTTCTACGCTTCGTTGATAAGGATAATAGGTTTTTTTTTGGTGACTTTGGGTTTTGAGTAAATAGGATATGATGTTTAATAAATTAAATTTACAACATTAACTAATTGAAAAGTGTATTTCAAATAATTTGCAAAAGCTGTACATAATATATTGGTTTCATTATATAAAATCGAAATTAACTAAAATTTATAATTCCAAATAAATGTTAGCCGAGGTCATAAGATAAAGTCAATGGGAGTAATTTGTTAATTCAAATAGTTCAAGGAGGAGCTACGAGTTGAATAGAAAATTGATAACAAGTAAGGCGGTAACGTATCGAATTTTGCTATTGGCAGACAAGGTTGGTTCAAGATAAAATCCAGTTAAGTTTCTGGAGGGAATTGATAGCAATAATAATAAGACAACCCAACGTCGGAGGAGATAATTACAATCTTGTTTATTTATAGTAAATATTAAAATGGTCGTCCAAATGATGGAGCGCGTATAATTTAGAGTACATAGCAAATAATAAAGGTGCACAACATAGGGGTTCTATAATTTAGAGAGTATCATAGCAAATAAATATGGTCGCCCAACGAAGGGGCTCGAGAATTCCAGTAGCATAGCAATATATATATATATATATATATATATATATATATATATATAAACAAATTGAATTATTAAAACTTAAGTTAAATGTTACATTGTATAAATTGAAGGACAATAAAAGGGTTAATGATAGTTCAACAAGCCAGACAGTGAGAACGGAAACAGAAATTGTATTCCAGACGTAATGTAATGTTGCAGGTGCAGGTCACAGTAGGTTATAATACAGCAATTATTAGAATTAAGATTGTTAGATTGTAATAACTACAAAAATAAACAGACATGAGCTCTGCAGTTTCCACAAGCAACATGAGGGGCAGGGACAGCATAAATACCCTCGCTAGCCCGATATGGCCGGTCAGTTTAGAACTTCACAACTTTAACATTGTTGGTAGATCAGCTACTCGCCTTAATTTTGTTAATTTAGTCAAAGTGAATTTCAACTTAGAATTATTTCGATCTCCACTTGTAAATTAAAAATTAAGTGTAATTTCAGTATAAAATAAATTTGATAGAAGAAGTTTTTTGGAAAAGCCTTTTTAAAAGCCGCTCAACCATGTCCAAAACCTATCTCACGTAGCATAGAAAAATTTCCTGGTACACATTCATACGAGTTCAAAAACAAACCACCGAATCTGAAATTGGATCAAGAGATCATACAAATACAATAATCATAAAATCAGCATTAAAATTAATGCGTTACGTGTAAACCGTAGAAGAATGTGGAAATTCATACAGATAGAGAGACATTGACCAAGACAATAAAACAGCTTTAGACGCACAAAATGTGAAAACGAAATTTTTGAGAAGAGGAATCGTTATATGACGACTAAGTTCGAGAAATTTCAAAGTTAGTTAAAAAAAGAAATGATAGTGAAGTACAGCGGAGGTGTAGATGATAAGTCGTAGATCGGCCGCGGATGAACTGTTTTTGGACTCTGCTGGATAAGAAGGCCAGAAAACTTTACAACGCGTGTATCGTGGAATTTATATTCGCGTTGGAGGGCATCGGATAATGCATTAGTTAATAAAACGGTAATGAACGGATTTCACTCTTCAACGGAGGTTGAAATTTAAATAAATAGTACGACGTGACGCACGTGTCAATTTTCAATGAAAAAGTGAATAATTGTAGTTCCTGGATGTGCCTAAACAAAGAAAAAAACATGAAATAAAGTAGAATTTAACTGTGAGTACCGTTTGAGTTTCTTTTTGATTTGTTTGCCATTTGGAAATATGTACATGTGGATTTGTAAATATATGCTGTAAATGGTTCGTATTTATTTCAAAGGAAATTAAAATTCCGATAATTAGTTATTCTTTTTGACTATGAAATAGCGACAGAACATTAGTTTTGTTTAAATTTAAGGTAAGACAGTTTGAACATTTTAAAAAAATGTAGGTTTATTTGTGCAATTATTGTTAGTCAACCAGTATATGCTCAGCATTTTAATAGACATTAGAATGGTTAAAGCAAAAGTTGATATTGCGGTATGCTTTACAATGTGTTGGTACAAAAGCTATATTCAAAAATGGGATTTAAAATGTCGTATATATCTATCTTATAAACCAGAACAATGGGATGGAAGTATTATTTATAGATTAATGTTTTGTAAGAAGTTCTGTTATTAATACCTGGCCAGTTGAATGCTACACCGGGTTTGTTTTTATAGGTCAATGTGCGCGTATTTATACTTCATGAATTTACTGTGAATATATTTTAAGCTTAAGAGATCTTTAGTTTGAAAAATTCTTTAAATCTATAAAAAAACTAATGAGTATTTTTAAGGTATGGTAGTTAGAGGTAGATATGAGGTAATGAGATTTAGGAAAACCAAAAGCAGTAAGATCAATCCTTAATAATCGTTTCCCGGGTAGCGAAAATGTCGAAGAAATCCTTAAGACAAAACGGTTGGGCTCCCTTATTTGTGACAGTTAGTAAAACTTTCAAGAAATGTAATATTTATAAAGTAGTTTTGTATTTTGATCATTTTAATTGTTTTGATTCTTATTATTTTCATTATTTTTTCTATAGGGAACCACTCCATCGCCATTGTAGTCAGCTAATTTATCTGTTTGTTTGTTTAACGATCTGTAGTTATTGCAGACTTGTAAAAGAATCGATTACAAAGTGGAAAAGAAATTAATATAATTGTTTAATAAATTGGAGGCAGAAGGGCACGGGTTTAAAAGATTTTCATAATACGCTACAAATAATATAAATTGATTCGGGAGTATGAGCAGGAATTGCGTTGACTGGATATGCGTCTCAACTACATCCAAGTCATACCATTGGAAATGAAGAACCTCAAGTCATATACACCTTTTACATTTATGTACAAGCTGATCTCAGAACCAGAATTCTCAGTCGTACACTCAGAATCTGAGTCTGAGAACAGTAATGGCGTTGATGCCAATCGAACAAATGGTATGAATGACAGTTCCTAACAACAGAAAGTAGTTTAGTGGTACAAAGTTGATGAGATGTTATGCATCAGATTGTTTTTGTGGGTAAAAGTAGAAAGACGCTTCGTTTCGTGGCGGCTTGAATTTGTTGGCCTTGAATCTTGAATAAGAAACTACGAGGTACCAATAAGGTTTTTCAGAAACAAAAAGGGGGATGAACGGTGCTTTTCACGGAGAAAAGTTTGTTAAAATACGGCACTATTTGCTCTATCAAACAATAATCTCGGATAAACCGACTGTTTAAAGTCAATGTACAAATTTATTTTACGTCGTAATGCGATCTTGTTCTGTAAAAGGGAATTCAGTCCATAGAATTAAAAACCACAAAAGCATAGTTATATTTTTGTGTAATACATATTTGAACGTAACTCAGACTTGTACATTCTTTAAAAACCGCAAAAAGGGAAACAGACTTTAATATTACATATTATGAAGACGAATAGAAAGATGTAAGCAAGAATAAATTACCTAACTAGTTGTGTAAACAAATAATTACAGAGCAAATATTCATTGCATGTCATTTCAAGAAAGTTTGTAGAATAATTAAACAATTAATAACAGTGAAATTATTAATATGCGTGTTCCATATCATAATTATCCCAAATGTAGGAGAGCTTTCTACAATTTGTAGTAGAATTAAGAATAATTAACGTTACATGGTAGGACGTGTAGCTACAATATACCTAGTTTATACATATAATGTGGTTAATTACCTAAAACCATGAACGCTTATTTAGTAAAGCTCGCAAATATTAGATGAAATATAATCTCGACAGAAGAATATAATAAATATAATGTAATAATATTTTTAATGTATGCACTCAGACTGCTGAGGATATGTAGTGGTAGTTGGCCCTTGACTCACGCATTATTCACGTGACACCTATAAGCTCTAAAAAACGACGGTACCATACTCCCCTTCCCCCAACGCATAAAGTGTCGGAAAAAAATTAGGAATGCTATACACTGGGCTGAAAAGCACATGCTAATTACTCGCGAGTCATTAACAAGAAAGCACGTGAGGGTAGTCGAGTAAACTCTTTTGGCTATAAATTCATTATGTCCGCGAATCTTCGACAGAACTAAACAAGTCCGATAGAATTGAGACGGATTGGTTTCAAAACAACAAAGAATACAAATGGCAAACCCAATGTCACATTAATATCTAATCCTCCTTCCATGGAATTCTTTATCCGCATTAGGAAGCAACTGTAAGTCGTAGCTAATTAGAAATTGTTTTCATTGATTGTTGGTGTCATTTATGCATGTCGCTTGTTTAGTTAAATATTAATAAAATTACACGAGGTGTACCATTATTCTACAGAATAATATAAGGTTTGTTAGATATATAAAGTCTGGATATTGCAAGTTTAATTGAAAAATCGAAGACGTGATTTGAATTATAATCATAGTCGTACTGTTATGACTAATTAAAGAAAAAATTTATTTCCGTATGGCCATTCTGTGTATGCACCTGTTTTCAGGAAGATGTGGCAATCTTTGTACTCAAATAGATTTAGGTGACGCAGTGAACTGAAATTTGTTATTCTCTATGCGTAAACAGATAGGTCAGCATTTGTAAAAATAAAATTCATTTTATCAAGAGGCAGACGTAATTAGGATCCCCAGGAATACTCGTCATCTTGAGGATATGACTACACTGGACGGATTGGCGCCCGTGAATTTGACAACGTTGAAATCCTTTTAAGGTACGTGTTTTTGATAATGTAGCTTGAAATTGTATTTAGTTAATCGTTACATTTATCAATTTTTGTTCCATTTCTTTAATTGTTTCTATAGTGATCCACTTCTGCATCACTGTAGTTAAGCGGAGCACCCTTAATTTGTTACGGGATTGCCGCCTTTTCGATAATACCGAATTTAATAATTTAACGCTTCTTTCACCCCTAACAGTTTGTTAGTGTACCGTAAGACGCGTGGTTATCAAGAAGGTACAAAACGGAATCTTCTTGCTTAGGTTTAGGAGTTTTTTAAAATGTTGGAAAACCAAATTGCTGTTAATAAAACCAGAATCCAAATTATTTTTAGGGTACCGCGCTAAATAAATCTTCGAGCATTTTTTTCGCCAGAAGATTTAAACCGGTGGTACACATAGACACTTTGTTCATTAGATATCGCATTATGTTCATAAAAAGTTGTTACGAAATTATGAATCAACAGACTCTTGGGAAGGTGCCTACTTTTAAAAGACGTTACTATTTATTATATGTTGACTTCTTTTAATAGGCTCATTTGATTTGTTTGAATCTTAGAGTTAATCTCTTCAAAAGTGATTTATAGAATTTTGATAAGCCCTAAAATGGTTAGGATGCAGTTAAGTAGCGAGTATTATGAAAATTATTACTAAAACACGGAGAATGTAAAGTAATAGTTGCTAGAGCTCGTGAGCTATTGGCTGGAATATATCCATATAGACAAAAGACAACACCTGAAGCAACGAAAATCGTAATTGAAAATTTAATAAGTTTTTATTCATTACAGCTGCGGTAATTGATAAAAGAAAACACGTTCTTGAGAATAATGAGAGCAAAATTAACTTTATTGGTTGTCATACTGCTTATCCTTAAGCATCATGTGGGCCGAAAAAAGAGATTTGCATAAAATACGCGTTTTAAAAAAAATACTTCACATTATTTGTAAAATTCTATACCTACTCTTTCAAATCATTGTTTGCGCTTTGAAAACATCATTTTAGCTTTGCAAGCTATCAATCAACCTCACTATAAGTATTGCATATCTCATAGTTACGTTGTGTATGTGAACAATTGAATATATTGTAATGCGTTGCGTTACGCTAGCTATAAAATAGATGCGAAAGGAAAAATTTAATATGAGGGCACAGAAGAAATATAAAGGCACACTGTATAATAGATTTCACGAATTATCAATATTAGTTAAGTATAATATTTCAAATTTTGTTCTTTTAACGGTAATTCTGATAATAAGGTATAGGGGTTATTTATTTAAATACATTGTAAACGTAATAATCTAGGTCGGTGACTTATTTTAAAACACCAAATGTAAATAACTTTAAATATTGCAAGACGCTACGATGGCAGTTCCCATGAGAAAGATAATTAAGAGTAGACAATTGTCACACAATAACTTTGTACGTAAGCATAGATTAAAATTATTGCTTTGTATTAACGGATGCTGACCGCAATTAAAGGATTTTGTAGAAGAAGTAATGTGAGGTAGAGGTGTACCGACCATGAACGTGGTGTAGTTTAAATTTCGGAAAGACAATAAATCCCTTTCGCGTATTTTGTGAATTTTATTGTCGCACCCGTAAAATAAACATCTATAATATAAGTGTGATTGTGAATAAATGTAAGGGTTTAAATTTGAGAGATACGCGTCCATAAATAGGGACTTGTTATTATTTTATATGAGTTTGTGCTCTAGTAGGAATGTGAACCATTCGCGTTCTTGAATTCTACTATTCAAGGGATTTAAAATTAAACTGTAAGTAATTCAACCTTCTTAAATGATGTAAACATAAGTTAGTGTCAATTAAGATTTGAGCTATAGATTGTTTCTATTCGTTCATAAAAGGTTGGCATAATATTACCATACTTGTTTTTGCTGGAATATTTGAATAATGATGACGAAGTTAATTTTAGGTATGCTAGATCATCATTGTTGTATCAATTAAGATGCACTATGATTGGTTTTATATGCGGTATAGTGCCAGCTATGAAGTGAAACACAAGTTGATAATTTTCAAGGGTCTGTGGAATGCGGACATGTAAAGCTGTATTGACTGACGTTTTTTTGTATATTGCTAAGTTGACATTTCCAGAAATGTGGTTAGAATGTAGCTACCCATATTCTTAAAACTTAAGAAAATCGGTTTGAATATAGTAGCATTAAATTTTCTTGATCTTTTTTAGTAATACCTGGGTATTTTGAGGTTAAGAAATTAGGTTTCTTAAAGAAAGTATATTTGCATTTATATTGCAATTATTTAATCTCTATACAATTTAAGTGTAGGTCGAATTCTATTTGCACATACTTATGAAATAGATAAGAATTATGTCATATTTAATTATGACAAAATTTATTAAGTGTTATAAAGTATTTCAAACAAGTATAAAGTATATGGTGAAAAATTTAGGAAACCAGAAGAGGTGATCTATTCGGAAACCGTCTTCCATGTAGGAATAATATCGGAGAGATTGCTGAGACACGACTGTATGCCACCTCTTAATTATGACAGTAGAAAGTTTTTCAGGGTAAGTGGATATTGTAACATAGTTTGCCTGTATTGCAGCCTTTTTATTATTTTAACTTTAATTCTTTTTTATTTTTATTACTTTTTCCACAGGAATCCGCTCTCGCACCACTATAGTTAACCGGTGCACCCTTAAAATTGTTACGGGGTTCCCGCCCCTTCAGGGTAAAGTTTAATTTATAAGGTAATGCTCATTCTACCCTCAACGATAGGAGAAAATTTATGACAAAAAAGAATTTACTCTTCGATCGCCAGACCCACAACCTGCTATCAGACTTGGGATTTCTTAAATTGTCAATTTATCAGGTACCTTGAAAGAATACAAAGAATGTCTTTCATAATTCGGGATTTGAGATCTGAAACAATTATTCCTCAACAGAGGTGGCTTGATTGTTTTCCAGAATATTCTTCATGAAGATATATACACTTTTGCGTGCATTTGGACCTATTTTCAAAACACTTTTTGTACTCCGATTGAGGCACATTCAAAACATGGATTTTGAAGTATTAACCGCTTCTTATGGTGTCAAAACATGTTGCGCTCTCAATTTATTCTTGATATGCGGGAATAAAAAGGAATCATTGGTATCAAATCGGGACTTGAAACTTGTACAATTTTTTTGAATACGCAGTTGACCATTTGCCTCAAAGTGTTTTGTGAACGAAAAACTTATGTTGGATTTGGCTCATTTTGAAAGACCGATACAACAGTCGACTACTATTTAATTCTGGATTCATCGCCTAGGTTCACAAATCGTCACCTGTCACGATGTCGTAGACGTGTTTGGAAGCAACGTAGTCGTATTTTTTGATCATTTCTTTCGACCATCGATACAAACCTTTTTTAGCAATTTTCAAATTATGTGGAATCCAAGTCTAACGATCCATACTCATGCAGTATTAAATGTATGTTGGTCCCACTAAGGCCCGAAGATGTCTCAATCTCACGATTCTACATGACGATTTCGAAGTATCAGTTTACGCACAGCATCAATGTTTTCTGGAACGACAGCGGATTTTGGAAGATCTTCACGAAATTTGTCCTTTACCGAACTACGACGACGATTGAAGTTTGCAAACCATCGATAAACAGTAATTTTTAATGCTGTTTCATCTCTAAAGGTCGAATTAGGTTCACTGATTTATTGTTGTTGGGTTAATTCACGTCTAAGGTTATAAAAATAGTCTCTCAAAAATGTTTAGGATTTAATTAAATTTTTAGTAATGTTCTGAGCTTGTATACCATCAAAAATTCCAAACTTTACGATAGAAACGTTAGTCGTTAGATGGCAGCACTGGTTTTACGCAATCCCGAAATATAAATAACAACTCTCGTATCACTACAGAATTAAATCGTATCTAAAAGTCCAAAATAGTAATTTTTCGTTACACGGACAATACTCAAAATGGATATGTACCACTTACGTAACAAGCACATATATCTGGAATGTCTTATATCAGTTTCCTAATCATAACTTATCCTATAAATTAATCTTTGAACCTTATCTTAAAAACAAGGTTTCGTGGATATTAGATGTCATTATGAACTGTATATCGTGGTTTCACACTTAGCTAAGATACTGTGTACCGGTGTGCACTTGCATCACCGTTCCTGGTTTTAATTAACATCCTTCTCAAGTAATCTTCTGTATAGAGTACAAGAGAGGAAAGGGGTTTTTTAGGCACTTGTGAAATTAATGACAAGTATGGGGAGGGATTCAGGAATAATGAACATACGTACACCGGCTGCTAACAAAGAGACGACTTGTTTATGCTAGCGCTATCATTCTAATTAGAAAGCGCTCTTGCTACTGATTTTTCGTTTACATAGTGCTTTATATGTGAGTAAATTTTTAAAGCTTGTATGCTGCATTCAACCAAACAACTAAATATTTATGTTAACGTTCATACAACTTTATTTAAATTGGTTGTTGAATTGCTGCACCTAATTATCGAAATACCCATAGAAAACCCCAACGTAGTATTATGAAGAGAAAAATCTGCATTTAAACACGTTATTATGTGTTTTTCATAATATCGAGGAAAATTGATCACCACATGAAAAAAAAATCAATCAGAATACTGAATCTCAGTGGTGTATCAAAGGAGTCGAATAGTCCTAAAGATTCTCAGACATATCGTGATAAAAGGCCAATGGACGTCTTTTTTTACTCCTAATATACTTTTAAACACATTTCCACTATACTCTCGATTGGAGACTATGGAAAACCGCCCCGTATCTATACTTCCTCAGATTGCAATTTTGAAGATAATTTTTATCAATCATGTTGATAGGGAGAGGGCTTGTCCCAGAATTCAACCCTATTTCGGTGAACTATTTTTCGGTCTGGCGAGGGACAAACGGTAAACAAAAAGGTAATTTTTAATACTTGCATATCTGAGGTAGGGAGAAAGCTTATTTCATAACCTCATCGTATTTCGGTAGACCATCTATTTTCAGAATTTGGCGAGAGAGAGAAGGGATCAACAAAGAAAACAGAAAAAGAAGTAACGCTAAAAACCAAAAAACGTTCTAGGAATTAGAAGTGGAACGTTCGATACGTAGGGATGTTAGAGATTTTGAAGTGACAAGTGCATACGCTAAAATTAAATTTATTTCGGACGACTTACAGTATGGAACTTACGGTCAGAAGAATTCAGTGGCGTTTGTTATGACTCGGGTACTAATCATAAAGGTGTGTGTTTTATTATAAATGAGAAGGAAGCAAAAAAGTAAAAAATGTACAGCAGGTTGGCGGTAAAGCTCCGTAAGACTCCAAACCAAACTAATAGACAACGACAACGATAAGTAAAGCATTGTAAAATGCAAACATAGAAAGAGAATGTATGATCAAATTGAAAACATGGTTTAAAACTTAGAGAAGAAGAGAGATTGTTAATTTTAAGCGATTTTAATGTAGTACTGTACAGGTAAAAGTGACGTTACGCTATAAATTTTGATTTACCGAGAAGGGCGAGAACCCCGTAACAATCTTAAGGTTGCATCGGCTAACAACAGTTATACGGGAGTGGGTTTCTGTGAGGAAAAAATAATAAGCTTAAATAAATAAACATGTCGAATGACCGAAATACAATACTACTTTACATCGACACTTACC
Organism: Platerodrilus igneus; assembly: GCA_036346225.1. Classification (NCBI taxonomy): domain Eukaryota; kingdom Metazoa; phylum Arthropoda; class Insecta; order Coleoptera; family Lycidae; genus Platerodrilus; species Platerodrilus igneus. Next base: position 1,429,859 of record JARFIW010001297.1, on the reverse strand, counting down.
ATGAAAGGTTTTACTGGTTGTCATAAGTAAGGTGAGTCAAACCGTCATGCCCAGCAATCTCTTCGATATTTTCGCTACCCGGAAAACAGTTATTTTTTGTTTTCGGTTTTCTACAATTTATCACCTCATGCTTTACCCTTCTCTACAATACCTTACAAACACTCATCAACTTTTGTCAAATTGAAGAGATTTTAAAATAAAGGGTCTCACTCATATACGACTATCACTGGGGTGGCTGGATATCCTTTCACAATTATCTATCTTTACCTATATTATAAATAACTTCAAATAAAATTCCACTTAAGCTTAAACTCTATCAACAGTAAATTTCGAAAATATAAATACACGTACGTTGACCTTAGAAAAAACAAACTTAGTATAACATCCAACTACCCAGGTACTACTAAAATAAATCTTTAAAGAAACATTAGTCCATTAAAAATACCAAATTTTCAATCTCTGACTAACAATACATCCCACAAAAAATCTCGCGCTTAAAATTAATACGAACATCTTTCTTAACGTTTCAAAAGATTCAAACTTCCTATTCAATAATTTTATCTTTAAATTTAAACAACGTTTGTTCCATCGTATGTCCATAATAATGTGCAAATAACTATTTAACCGAATATTAATTTCCTATCAATTAACTACAAATTATTTACAACTAAGGGTTGTAATTCCACTTGTACACATTTGTAGATCATAAACAACAAAAGCTCCGACTTTACTCAAAATTATTTTCAACTTCATTTCTTTTTCAATTAAGGATACCAGGAACTCCAATTATTTACTTTTTCTTAACGCTTTGATGTCACCCCATTTCTTCCATCTATATTCCAACTTTCTTGAAGAATGTGTTACGTTCACCTATTGTAAACCGAAAACTTCCTGCTTCTTTCTTTTCATATACCCTTTTTTTCCCATTACAGAGACGTTTATGGCTTATTAGCTCAATAAATATTCAAATTAGTATCTTTTGACTTTTAAATTTATACCTGCATAGTAGATAACATATTCTTATCTGTGCTCATCCACTATCATATATCTGGTTTACTCATTCATATTTTTAATCCTGGCTTTACTTTAACAAAACAGCTGTATAAAACTCGATTTTGAAAAAGGTCTGATTGTTTGCAATAGCGGAACATTTTGATAAGGATCATTTTAAAATTGTTGGTCACTTTCAATGTGTCCTGTAGAGCAAATACACGTGTTTCTTCTGATTTTCTGTACTTCTTGTGTATTTGGTAAGTGCGAAAACAATTTGCTGTTTGGTTACATTATTGTTACTTCTAGCTCTTTTCCACCTGCGGCTTGTTGGTTTTACTGGCCTTATTTTATAAGACCGATGTCCTAGTGACCGACTTCCGTGGATACGAAATTATACTTGGGATGAAGTCCGTTCCACTGTTACAAAGATTACAGGAACTTGGAACTCCGTGTGAGTTTTTGAAGCTGTAATACATTACTAATGCGGTAGCTCTCTTAAAGATTTTACGGAGGTTGCCTGTGAATATTTTATTAACCTACTAACAGTGTCTATTTATAAGTTAACTATTCACCTCAGGAACTATTTTTGTTACTATGGTCAGGTGCTTATCTGGGTGCTTAAGATTTACTACTGCAGAATATTACTAAAGCTTAGTGGCGAACATTTCTCCGTAATTAGTACTATTGTAGTCCCCATATTATCATCTGTTTTTTTGTCCTAGGTTGCTGCTTTTGGGTATAGCCCAGAGCAGAAAATACTTTTTACGGCGACGGCTTATGTACCAATTGGCCGGACGTAAGGGGTACTAATTGAGAATTTTAATTCTCTATTTTTAGAGATTTGTCTGTAGGGATAATTTTGTATTGCGGGATCACGTTAGGGAGCTCATGAACTTTGATAATATTTAATATTTAAGTCACTGATATTTCCGCTTGACTGTGAGTGTGCACTATAATCTTAAGATAGTTTTCTTTTTTTGACTTGTAAACATTGAAAATTTACTTAGGAGTTATTTTCCGCCTGATAATAATAAACCGAGCTCTAGTAATACGTGGTTCTTTTTTTTGGGTACCGATAGGTTGGTAGATAGAAATTTGTGCTGTCATGGTATACTATGGCCTACAGGATACAAATGGTTTCATTGTCAACCCTTGATTATATTTGTCCTGTCCACCCTCAATCTGCGACTAATGCTAGCCGTCGGTTCCTTTTTTTGTTACGGGTACCATTTTCGTCCCCAACGTTTACTTTCTTTCCTGACCCGGGGTTTTACCGTAACAAATGATTTGAGTGTATCGGCCCTTTCTTAAACAATTGTTTGATGGAAGTAGGTAAAATGCGTGAAAGATTTTATGTTCTATTAGATGAGACAATTAGTAAAAAACGTGAAGATAACAAAGCGTTTTTAAGTGCAGTGGAGTATAATGTGCAAATCAATGAGGTTAAGCGAGCACAAAGTGTACTAAAAACTGCAAACTGTAAAAAATCAGTTAAAGATTATAGGATTGTAAAAAAATATTATGTTTTAAGAATTAACGAAAAAGAATGTCTTATAAAACCCTTAGACGACAACTCGGTACCTATTATTTATTATGTCACAAATGAAGATTCATTTGATATTTTACCAAATATTATAATATTGCTGCAGAAACTATTATAATCTATTCGCAACTGTGCGTACAAAGCCAGAAAAAATCTCATCCTAAAAAGGCATGATTCAAAACCCATTTTACATTATGCTTTCAATTCACGAACACAAAAAGATCTGATTGATACGCAATCACAGAACTACAATGATTATAGATTCATTTTAGTTTATCAGGACCATCTGACAAAATTTGTGCTTTTAAAACCTCTCAACAGTATGAGAGCAGAGGAGATTGTTTTTAATTTACCAGACATTTACACTGCAATTGGAATACCGGTGATTATTTATTCTGATAATGGACGTGAATGTGCCAACTCAGTGCTAGCAGAACTTCATACAATGTGGAGTGATATTAAAATAGTGCATGGGAAATCAAGATATAGCCAAAGCCAAGGATCCGTTGAAAGAGCCAATAGACGTATTGAGGAAACCGTTAGCAGCTTGGATGGAACAAAATAACTGTAAGGATTGCCCTATTGCTTTAAAATTTATACTGTTTAAAAAAAACACGCACATTTCATTCAGGTAATGAAAATGTAATGTTTCTATCATGTCAGTAAGAAAATAATTGCGTCAGGCATTGGCAGGTCTCCATATGAAGCTTGTTTGGTTGCACGGCAAGAACTGGTTTAAAGTCAGCTGGAGTACCATATAATGAACTACCTAACATATCTACAGACGAAGATATTGCAATAATATTGGGACAAACTAACGATTACTTACTAGACACAGCAAAATCAACAAAATTTGCCGAATGAGTCAGATGAACCAACCGTTGGTGATGCAGTAGAAATATCAACTGCATTTCAAACAAACTGGGAAAACTTTTTAATTTTTTAGAATACTGCGTGTAGTATTTGTTCAAGGATGGCGTCTTTAAATAATGAGCAAAATCTTTGCCTTAATTGCGTACAGCAGGAACAGAGAGTACATGAAAAGAAAGGGTCCAGAAAAACAAGCTAAAAAAATAGTAAAACTATCAAATAAAAAATTTGCTTCAGTTGAAGTAGAGACAATCGTTGTAGTTCCAATACCAGATGTATATAAGGCAAGCGGATTTTAGGAACAGAACATGGTTTTCTGAAACATAAACATACTAGATGTGAGTTTAATCCATGCAAAGAGAAACTTTTAGACATTGTAAAAGTATTACAAAGCACTGACGGTAGTAGAAAAATAGGTGTGAGGAGCAACTGCCAGAACTTGCCTTAGTGGTGTCCAAGGTTACCAAAGCTGCCACCGTAAAGCTAAATGCAAAACCCAAAAATGCACTTACCGCGCTAGTGGCAAGTTATGTATTTCAAAGAGTCATGGAAGCTTATTTTGTGCAAATAAAGGTGGCTAAACACTGTTGTCCAATTGTCTTTAATACACAGAATTGACTACCTCCTAATTTGTGTCTTTTTTTTTAAAAGGCGCAGTAAGTGACCTTGCTTTTAATGCTTTTTGGCACTAGTACTCCATGTTTTCATAAACGATGCAATGTCCTATTTCATAAAAAAAATATCAGAGGCGCAAAATTAATAGCACTGAATTAATTTATGCTCTTTGTGGATTTTGATTTTTATTTTAATACAATGTTTCGTGAAAATCAAATTAGCCGTAAAATTTATCATCAGTAAAACTATATGAATAGATTCAAGTGAATTTTGGGTTTGGACTTTTCTCTAAAAAGAATAGGCGCTATTTTTGCACACATATTGTCGCAAGACGACTTAGTAATGCCCCTGCCTGTATGGGATAATAATATTTTATAATTAGCTATAAAAAAACATGTAATATCTTTTAGCTCTCAGAAACAACATTTGTTTATAAACATTATCTTTTTTCGAGAAACTTTAAAGGGTTTTACTACAGTTAAAGCATCCTATTATTATTCGTTATGATAATCAAACCGTATTAACTGTATCTTGCAGTTTTTAGCAAAATATATCTACCTAAAATAATATGATAATAGTTTTCAACAATTGTCAATGTTTCAATAGGGTAATGACGTTATTGCCCGGAGATTAATGTTAATCGCCCTTGTTTTCATCTATTGACATCATTTACCGACCGATAACGTCATTAACCAGCTTACGTCAATTACCGTAACATATATGATATATATATATATATATATATATATATATATATATATATATATATATATATATATATATATATATGATGACAACGATTTGGAAATTTACAAATTTAAATCGTGTACACAACTAAACATAAACCTAACTTTCAATTATGTTTGGCATTTTTGTCAATCATATCTGACATTGTCACGTTTTTGACTTATGTCAGTTATAGACAGAAAGCTACGCTCAAAATTACGGCTATAAGTCAAGTATTAAATATATAAATATTTTAGGTAGTTAATTACACTAAGTAAGTTGATAAATACTGTCGTATTACAGCGAATAAGATGAAATAATAACTTAGACTTTTAAGCAAAGCCCAAATGATCATTTCAAATCGAGCTAGTAATTGAAAGATGGAAAATATAAGGTCTTGGACAGGACTTGAAGCTGTATCTTGGCTTTGCCATGCGTTTACCAATTACGCCACCGAGACCGATGACAACGATTTGGAAATTTACAAATTTAAATCGTGTACACAACTAAACATAAACCTAACTTTCAATTATGTTTGGCATTTTTGTCAATCATATCTGACATTGTCAAGTTTTTGACTTATGTCAGTTGTAGACAGGAAGCTACGCTCAAAATTACGGCTATAAGTCAAGTATTAAATATATAAATATTTTAGGTAGTTAATTACACTAAGTAAGTTGATAAATACTGTCGTATTAAAGTGAATAACATGAAATAATAACTTAGACTTTTATGCAAAGCCCAAATGATCATTTCAAATCGAGCTAGTAATTGAAAGATGGAAAATATAAGGTCTTGGACAGGACTTGAATCTGTATCTTGGTTTTGCCGGAACTATGCGTTTACCAATTACGCCACCGGCAAAACCAAGATACAAGTTGAAGTCCTGTCCTAGGCCTTATATTTTCCATCTTTCAAGCATAAAAGTCTCAGTTATTATTTCATCTTATTCGCTATATATATATATATATATATATATATATATATATATATATATATAGTGAATTGAGTATTCTTGGGAATAAAACAGCGATAAAACTATATTCTCTTTATTCTTTTAGAACTCGAGCTTTCGAGAATCTTTATCTCTTCTTCAGGAGTAAACTACAAATAGTGGTTGTACATAATGGTTTATACTTAAATTACTTACGAATGTGAGAAATGGATAAATTGTAAAAAATTTTTATGGTTTGAAAGTTATTTTCTATTGAATGAAAAGTAATTTGTCAATGTCAAATTTTGAGTATTGTGATGTATTTGATATTTTAATAAATCGTTGTTCGACATGAATTTTGGATCATGTGTTATTTTTATTTTGAATATTAATGGGTTTCTGGTGACAGTGAAATTATTTGTGGTGTATTTAAAGTCGAAACATAAAAATTTTTTACAATTTATCCATTTCTCACATTCGTAAGTAATTTAAGTATAAACCATTATGTACAACCACTATTTGTAGTTTACTCCTGAAGAAGAGATAAAGATTCTCGAAAGCTCGAGTTCTAAAAGAATAAAGAGAATATAGTTTTATCGCTGTTTTATTCCCAAGAATACTCAATTCACTATTAAAACCACACAGCAAGAAAATACTCATCTATATATATATATATATATATATATATATATATATATATATATATATTGCTCTGAAATTTCCCTGCTGAAACGCTAATTCGAGCCCCACAAATTGGGCGTCATACATGCTCTGGGTTTTACCTGGATTGAAGCTCTTCGCTTGGGTTACATCAATACTGCCAGCTTTTTGCTATTATAATAAAAGAAACTCAGCTTCTTCAATGTTCGTTAGACAACGCTTTAGTTCATAAAGTTCATACATTTACATTTAAGGCACCCCATCTTCATAAGACATTAAATAACCACATAAAAGTTTCACAAAATCATCAAATAAGCACAAAAAGTATCAAAGTTTCCAAAATTAAATACCTTGAAAGCATCACCGCTCCTGGATTTGCAATCCTACCATTAATAACTGCTGTCCCTTACAAAGACTGCTCGTTCCTGCACTTCTCCAAGCAGTAGATCACCATTCATGGAAGTAATCAGCCACTTAAATTTCTCCGGCTATCATTGGATAGTTCATCCAACCTTCCACGCTTTCTTTACTGCTCCATTTACTATATGTACACCATCAATTCAATCCACCTACTCTCTACACCATAAATGTGCATCACTGGCACCCACAACCAAAATATAGCACAGGCTGTACTTACATTTCTCAATTAATGTGTTACATTTTCAAATTGTTTCATACAATTTTTAGACAGCCCGTGATGATTACAATAACTTGTGCAATTAACTTTACTTATTAAACCCACTTGTAATTTACTTTGTTCACTACTAGTTGAAGATGCTTCGATGATCAGGAAGTAAAAGAAAAAGCGCTGCTACGTGCATTGACGTAGCCTGGAAAAAACAAAAAAAAAAAGAAATGGACCGGGCTCAATCAAAGAGTGGGCGGGGTATTATACCTACTACAAAAATTAAGGGGACCTGAAATAAAGAACGAAAAATTATACACACTCTTTCACGCTCTAAACACAACATATCAACAAAAGAAACCTATAATTAAACACAATATGTATACGCAATAA